>NW_019168481.1:12485907-13085907 GCF_002303985.1 Durio zibethinus | reverse complement strand
GGGCAGATGCAGCTGCTGGGTTCAAACTTTAGATAACATTAGCACCAGCCATAGCCGTCGCGTTATTTCCTTCGGCTCCAAATTCTAAACACGTCATTAACTTTTTATTTCTCTTAGAAATGTTGAAATCTTGATTAATTCCATCATTGCCCTCCTCAATTGCCACATATTTCAAAGTTGGCAAAGTACATTCATTGACAAAAAGAAATTTCGCAGTAGCACAATTTATTTCAGTGTCAACTTGAGACATTAAATATTTTATCCTAACTTTATTATTTATTTACACTTATACTAATAATTTATACTAGCTAAAATAATGGAAAATAAAAAATAATAATTAAAAAAATGTAGTGTCATGAATGTAATAATACAGTAAGCCATGCCCAGTTAATAAGCTTATCCAACTATATATTCAATGAGTGTACTGGGTCTTAATCTTATCTCTATCCTTTCAACTCACTTTCTCTTTGTTTCATTTTCCAACCAAACTTTTAGTGGCAAATGGAGGTTCTTTCGCAGCGATCATCACCGTCAACTCTGGATCCCCACGCTCCATTGTTCGTTCCCTTGGCATATCGGACGGTCGAGGATTTCTCTGATCAATGGTGGGCCCTTGTCCAGTCGTCCCCTTGTTTCCGCGACTACTGGCTACAAGAACGCTTCCACGATCCCCAAAACGACGACGACCGTCTCTTCCCCGACGACCTCGATGCTATCTTTGACGAATACGACGAAGTTATGTCCGACCCCCGACGTAAGTGACTCATTTAACTCGCCCGATCAACGAGTCAATTGAGTATAACTCGGATCTCACTTTTTTTTTTTTGTTTTCTTTTTCCAGTGGAGGAAAAGGAGGGAGATTGTCAGAAGGAATTGGTACCTATTGGGGCATTGAAGTGGCGAAAGGGCCGAGTTGTGACTAAGTTGCCAAGGTTTCTTGAGAAAGCACCAAAGATTGTGAGTGTGAAAGTGAGTCCAAGGACGATTCACCAACCAAGGTAGATCGACTCGTGCTGAGTTAAGATGGGAGATCTCCTCTGGCCAGAAACGGTCACTTTTAAGGCGTAACTGCTTTTTTTTTTCTTCTTTTCAATTTGTAATATTTTGTGTACAGAGATCTCTCCCCTGCCTTTAGATCGCGGTTTGTAACTTTTTTTATTCGGTAATAAAGGAAATTAACCTTTCTCCAAAGTATTTATATTACATGTTCAATCATTTATGTTTATTCTAATTATTGCCAAAAAAAACAAGAATTTGAAGTAAGAAACAGAAAATCCAACAAAAAAATTTGTTCTCCTTAAAAATTTTTCTCCAAAATATTATAGAAATAATAGTAAAAACCAAAAAAACAAAAATAAGAATTTTCTCAAGACAAATTTTAAGTTTATAATCTTAGAGGCCAATCTAAAGAAAAGAAGAAAAACAAGTGTTCTTTCAGCATATTTATTGATTAATTAGTTAATTTCCCATCTTCTGTATGGCCTTCACCTTATTTCCTCGCCAAAAGAGAGTACCAAACCCCATTCCACTCTAATGAACATTCTCTCGATCCTTATTCACATCCAATTCACTTAACCCCTCAAAGCTGCTTTCTTCCACAATTAATTTGATCAGATCTCAATGAAAATTAGCAACCCAAAAACTCAGCGAATCTTAGTTCTCACATGATGATTTGGGTCCTCCCTCAACTCCTCGTAAGTAACAATAAACACATTTTCTTTCCTTCCTTCCAAAACTCCACTACATGGTTGAAGTATGGACCTGCAGGCACGGAGTCTTGACAGAACTCATCAAAGGCCTCTTCCAGGGAGATTGTGGTGCCAAACTGCTTGTTATAGACATGCCAAAGAGGTACAAACGTGTCTGCCGGATTGCTTGCAATGTAAACAATACCACAATTTGGCTTCTCGATACGATCCGGCAAGATTGAATAAGGGGGATGAGTGTTGAAAACTCTGGCAGAAGGAAGTGAAAGGAAAAAGTCAAAAAGTCCCAAATTTCAAGGGACTAACTCATGCGGATTCTTGTTTGGTAACGGAGCAACCTGTTTGTTGGCTTCAGGATTGAGTAATGGCCAAGTAGTGAAAGGGTGAGAGCTTTTAGCCTTGTGGTCCCAGTCGTGGGAAAAGAAGCTAGGACTATACCAGAGGGAAGAGGCTTGAAATGGTTTTCAATGGCCATTGTAGCTTTAACATACTCGAGCTTAAACCAAAATCCTCTAAAGCGAATGCGAGGAGAATCTACCCGCTATTTCACTTTTGGGTTTTGCAGAGATCATCAGAGGACTTTTCTCCATGGAAGCTCTTGGCATTGGCCATGGAGAGAAGTGAAAGGTGGCTTAATTTACTTGTTATTAATGTTTGCACAAATTTATATACGGCATGCTTTAGGCAAAGCTTGAAAAACAATCTCTAGTCCTGATCACATTAAAAAATAAAATAAAAAAAAAATTATATACGGCATACACGTACGTGTGGCTAAAACCAGTAAGGGTATATATATTGTAAGGCCTAACGGTATTTAATAATGACATTGCCATGTACATTTCAAATCTAGTATCCAATGTTTGTACAAACAGGTCAGCAGTACTAACAGGAATCTGCAATTCTGTACAAAATCCATTGGATACTTTGACTATAAAGAAGTGCACAAGTCCACCAGAAGTGGTCATTTACTTTTCTTCCAGCTTTCTCTTCTCCTCTGTTCGTCAGTCGTTAGTATCTCTGCTACTTTAGAAGATATTAGGTTGAGACGATGCCAAATGGGAAATGCTCTTAGGTTCCTATGTGGAAAATGTTGCAAACCCACTACCACACAGTGTTCTGATTCACTAGGACCCTCTTATACCACAACCGCTTCTGGGGTTTCAGCTCTTGCTCATGATCTCTTCAACTTTGAAATCACCTCTCAGGTAGATCTTCATGATCATTTCTGGTGGCTTTCAGTAATTTTTCTTTTGAGCTGAACGATAAAATCTGTTTGTTAAAATCTGTTGAGCTGATCATTCAAACCTGTTTGTTAGATTTTCATCATTAGTTCATTAAATTGTAAACTGGTTTCTGGTTCCTGAAGGTCTCAGTCAGCAAGTAACATACCCTCAATAATCTGTCTCAAAAAGTGGTAAGTACCATCAAGGAAGGCTCAGGCTAAGTGGTAAGTAACATACCCTCAATAATCTGTCTCAAAAAGTGTATCCGTTGTTTAATTGAATAATCTTGAAGAAATTGAAAGTTTGAAACTTCAAATAATTGACTGAATTTCCTATGTAATGATAAAAAAAAAATCCGGTTGATTTACACTTTTGGCTTTTGTTGCCTGTCTAAATTTTGAGAATACAATAAGGTATAGAAAGCTACTGCAGGCATGGAGAGATGCAAAACCCCCAGCAAAAACGCCTGAAGAGGTAGCTAGGCTTGTTATCCAGACCTTGAGTAGACACCGAAAGGCAGATGTTGTGGTACAAAAGGCCAAAAGTATCAAAACTCTGTGCTAGTTCCATTTATATTGGAATGGAAGAAAAAAAAATTAATGCATTGTGGATGTCCTGTATTCTAATGAGCTTATTAGGGTTTGCTGGAATCCCTTCTGTCCTTGAGGAAAATTCTGCTGGAGTCCCAATAAGATTGCCTGAAGGAGTGAAGATTGAAATGTACACACTAACAGTAAGGATGATCTTTGTCAACAAACTACAGAACTATCATATAAAAAGTCAATTAGATATATAATGGATTTGATACTGAAAAATTCTCTAAATCAGGTAGATGGGAATCTGGTACCAGATGGGGATGGCATAAATGTGTATGTGAGTACTGCTGATCCTAGAGAGCCATCAAGCGTACCCAGAGATGTTTGTATGGCTGCAATTTGAAGATCGAAAGCATGTGCTAAGAAGAATTATGCCAAGGCAGATGAACTTCGCCAGAAAATATTGAATCAGGATACCAGTTAGTTATTTAACTTCCTTAGTCAAATCTTGTTCATTCAAATTAGTACTACAAACTGTTATCAATGCCAATGGTTTCTAACAGTCATCTATCTCCAGGGTCATAAATCTTCAAAATGAAGAGATCCTTGCTATCACATCCGACTAAGGTACATTCTCTACTTGTAGGATTTCAATCTTCCTATTTTCTAAGCTTAAAATGTGATGGTTTGTCGATAGTAAACAGGGGTATAGATGCACTAGAGAATTCTATGCCGTATGGGAAAGAAGCCCAAAAAAGCCAAAAAAGAGTTGGTTAAGCTTGTTCATGGGAAGTGTTTGAGAGGGCTCGTCTATGGGGAAGATAATTATGATCGCTGTGTCACGGATGTATACTGCAATGGCATTTTTGTGCAAGTACACGATTTTATTGGCTTGCATTTGGTTTTACCTGGTAAGAACAAATTCATCCGGCGATCTCTCTGTCAAACAGGAAGTAATGCTAATGAAAGGACTTGCATGGCATTATGCTGCCTATGACAAAACGCATTGAACTTGCAGCTGAAGTAAACAACGATTCTTGCACTTCATTGAGTTAAAAACTCTCAATTATGGTCTTTGAACGTATGTGATAAACTATTAATAGTGGGAAAAGGAGGCTCGGGCAAAGCGAATTGGCCTTTGGCAATCATCAAACCCTAAGAAGCCATGGGAATGGAGGAAGGCCAGACGACAAGGCGGATAGTTTGTCCTTATTGAACCCGTATTTGCATACGGAATTTATGTATTATCCTTATTTATGGAGTGTGATAAAAGTATGCAACTACATTTCGTATAAGTATCAGCCCTTTATTTTCGTTTTCTTCCCTCGTCAAATATATAGAGATATTTTTTTGGCTTTAAATTACTTCATACTTAAAAATCTCAGTAGCTCATGAAATGACGTTACAGCATACAAATATCTTAGATTAAAAGTTAACTTTCAATGGAAGAATGAGAAACAGGTAACAGCAGGAAGAGCTAACATAACTGATTTAACAGCTACAGCGCTTGGCATCTTGCCCTTATCCTTCCTTAAGAAAAGGGCTTGGTAAAAAATGCAAATTGATTAGAACCGAAAGGCTATCTCATGTCGTTCCGAAATATCCTAGTCTCCTACATTTGCTGTGATCACAAATGCAAATCAGAAAATCCTGCTACTGTGTTTTTTTTTTTTTTTTGTACAGCCACATTCTTTGGTAACATACAACTACGTATTCAGATCAACGGTTGGATCAGCTTGGGGGGGGGGGGGGGGGGGGCGCTGTCTCGAAAGCAATTTTTATGCTTTGGTTCATATAGCACCTAATTGCATAAGCGGAACAAAAAACGCAAGAAAGGCAAATAAGCATAGTGAATTCCTAATTTAACTGAATTTATTATGATATTAGTTAAATGTATGAACAATATAACTTACCATCTGCAAATTAAAAGGAATGCATGTAGTTCTTCCTGGGAGCAGGATCTCAAACTCTTAAAAGAGTTGAAACATATAAAACCTCATCAATGACCATAAGAAAGCTGAAACAGTTGTCATCAATTTTAAGCATTTGGGCAGCTATCTAACATTCAACAAGGATTAAAACCAAAAAATAATAACGAAAGGTGATTCTACATATAGCAAGGAACCAACAACTTGGTATAAATAGAACAAAAGCTGTGAAAAATAAAAATCATAAGATAAAAGGGAATAAAATTGTGAACAAATATTTTTTTTTTTAAAAAGAGGATAATATTCTCAAATGGATGCTGAAAATTAAATCAGGATAAAAATTTAAGATTCAAGTTGTATTTTATCGTTTTCTTTATTAAAGATATTTCAAGTTGTTATGAACATATTGATATGATTACGTGGATTAAAATATTCGGTTGAAAATTTTAAAATTTTTAGCAACTTTGATTTAAGGTTGCAATGGTTAATATGGATGTTTTGCTAAATCATGACAAATAAATTATAAGTGATTAGTGAACGACTTATTTCTTAAAAAAGCAATGTTTGTTAGGAAAAAACAATCAAATACTTCTGTTAAATTCTTAAATTTAGATACTCAAAATTAGATTCTGAGATTTTTTGCTTTGCAAATTTTGATATATGTGAATCTGGCATATATTGTTACGGTGTTTCCCATATTCAAAGACCTTCATTTCCAGGAAATGCAATAAAGCTTCCAGCCTCCAGCTCCAGGGACCCCTCTTTGAAGTGTTTTCTTTCAGTTTACCGAAGAATATCAGCATCAATCAATTGTCAAAAGTTTGCCATCAAATTTTCTTCCTTTAGATTCAGAATATGGCTAGTGATGATCAGATCATTAATGTCGTCGGGGATCGATTTTGTGTCCCTTACACAATGGAGCTTCTTGTCAAGAGGAAGATACAATCATTTTCTAATACACACTACGATGTGTTTGATATTACTGGAAACGTTCTCCTTCAAGTCGATGGCGGTGTCTGGAACTTCCAGAAGAAAAGGGTCATGAAAGATCCTGCTGGTTTGCCTGTCATCACTCTTCGCCAAAAGGTTGGAAAAAACGTTTTTTTGCTGATCAGATTTTTGAGTGTGAAAATATTTGTAATGATAGTATGAGTTTTGGAAATTCAGCAAGCATTATCCTGGAAACAGCAATGGTTAATTCATCAAGGTGAAAGCTCAGAAATGAACCATTTTCTCTGCAGTGTGCATCAATCCAATGCTGTCCAGATCAAAAACAATCTTGATGTTTACTTAGCAAGCCCGTTCAAGAAAGATGGTCGTGATTTTCGTGTAACTGGAAGTTTAACCTCCCTCTCTTTCAAAGTTCGCAGAGGCAATTCAATCATTGCAGAGGTAAAAAAAAGTTCTTTCTTGTTCAATTTTCTGTTTCAAATGTGTTTGATTTGGCACGGGAAGTAGAATCCCTTTCAAATTCCTGAAAATGTTAACATTTATTTCTTTTGTTTCCTTTCTTTAATCCAATGTGATTTAAATATACAGGTTAGCCACAATTTCACATGGGGAAGCTGCGAGGGCAAAGAGAGTTTCAAGATAAAAGTGTATCCAGAGGTGGACTATGCTTTCATTGTAGCTTTGGTGGTGATTATGAACGAGAATGACAATGCATAATCTTCAATCGATAAGTTTGCTTATTTCTTTTATTCCTCCAAAGCTTGTATGAATTCTCTTCTGCCGTGCTGCGTATATATGCACAACCTAAACCAAACAGAGCCTCATATTCCATTTTGTTTGTCTTTTCCCCCATTTGAGTTGGGTCTCTTGTTTGCTTCATGAACTGTGATTCGGTGATAAATGGGAAATCAGTACAGGCCGAAACCTATGACTTAGCAAATTGGGCTTTCAGAACAGGTTGGGAAAAGGGATCCAGTTTCTTAGGCAGGCTTTTCATTGAAAACCTTGCATAGAAACATGGATCCAATCGGGAAATCCCAACTTTCTTGAACTTTTCATTCTTGCCAGCCAAACCCCATCAATCTCTTGTCCGAATATGGATTTAAAAACTTTTATACAGAATAAGCAAAAGGGACACAACTATATTTGATAAACCCTTTAACAAATCCCATCAATAAAATGCAAGCATAGCCCATGAATAGTGTAGTGAGCTATTACTGAGGTGTCAAGTTTAATCATTAAGTTGCCATTTTCGATCAATCAACCAGGAAACATAAATGAAATTGATTAGCTAAAGAATATGTCTCTCCCTTTCATTTAGTTCTGACCACAACTACACAAGCAATATATGGATTGGACTTAACCTCTTTGGGTGTGTTTCCTTTTATTTAGTTGTGATTTTGTCATATTCCTCCCCTGCACTTCATTCGATTATGCTGGTGGACACGTGCCTAGTAAAGATTTAAATGAAAATTTTAAGTGAAGTGTACAAATTTTTTATTAAAAATGATTAAATAAAAATTAAAATTGATAAATTGAAAGGTCTCTTTACATAGATGAAAAAATTGAAAAAAAAAATAAATTTTGATATATTTTTTAGATAGATAATTTTAATAAAAATATTGATAAAATTTTTTACTGTTAAATAACTATCAATCAAATTTAAATTATAAATAATATTTTTAATAATTTTTTAAAAATATTATTGATATTTACATTGAATTTTATTGATCTATTAATTTGAATTTTTATTAAAATTTTTATTAAATTATTAAAAAAAAAAACTCATCAACTTCACCCTATAATACTTCATTTAAAATTTGTCCCATGCTTATTGCTCTTAAAAAAATGACTTTTTTTTTTAAAGAATAAAGACACATGGTATTGACTTCAAAGAGATTTTTTATATATAATATAAAAAATGTTTCAGATTTTATTTAAATTTAATTATCTTTCAACAATTTTAAAAATGTATTCTCTTACATTAATATAATACATTTAAGATGTGTTTGTTATATACGATTATGATGGAATATGATAAGATGATATTATGAATATAATTAGATTAAATAATATCATTTCATTTTATGTTTGATATTTGTAAGGATTAAGTTATGATAATTTATTTATTGGTCAAAATTATTCTTCCTTAAAATTTATACAATTTAAATTATTGATTTAATTTTTAAGGATATAATAAGATATATTAGTTCAATTTCATGAATTAAAAATAATCCTCTTCACTTAGAGAAGATTGAATCATTTTATACCTAAGAGATGATTAATCTTTCTTACAATTCTATTCCTTTCTTTATATATAAATTAAATATAATATAAGATGATTATCATCGTACCCTATCCAATATTTTATTCATTAAACATGACCTAAAATTTTATTTTCAAAATGCTTCTATCATTACTGTCATAACGATTTTTTGTCTAGTGGGACTTGATCGCTAGACTTGAAAATTTTTTAAGTCATCACCAATCTTATTTGTAAGGTATAATTGGCCACCCAAAACATCTTCTTTTAATAAAAATATTAAATTAATTAAAATTTACTAAAGACGCTTAAGTTTACGAAATCAGGGTTGGGTCCAGGGGTATGGTTATGAGTGAATAAGGTATTAGTATTCTCACATCGTTCGTTCGAAAAATGCTACTAATTAAACATGTGTTATCCTTAAATTAATTTTGACGATGTGGTCTTCTTTATATTTAAAATTAATTTTTTAAAATTTATTTATGAAAAACATTTTTTTGTTGTGAAATTATTATTATTATTATTATTATTATTATCATTTTCATATTCTATAAAATTTTCAACGCTTTAGTGGAATTTATAAAAAATCTTTATTCAGAAAAAATTTCGAGAAATTGATCATTCACAAATTTTTTGAAATTTCGTCATAGTATTTTATTTGTTTATTTATTAAACTGATTTTAGGATTATCTCGATCTTTTGGTGAAATCCAAAAATCATTTCTCAAATTAATTTTAGGATTATCTCAACTTTTGACGAAATTCTAAAAAGTTTTAAGTTGATTTTAGAATCATCCTAACTTTTTGATGAGTTCTTAAAAAAAAATCCTTTCTCTTGGTGATAATGAAGAAAAATTAGACTTTTCAATTTTCCTTAAAATTCTTACTTAAGAGATTTAATTAAACATTTAATTAATTATTATTATTTTATTATTTTTTATTATTATTATTTGCTATTTATTATTTTCATCTTTTTCTTATTATTTAAATAAATCTTTATTTAGTAAAAATATATATTTTCTGATATCCCAACTCTTTGGTGAAATCTCAAAATATATTTTTGGTAATAATTAAGAGATTTATTTAAAGAAAAACTTTTACTTTTTATTTTATTATTATTTAAATAAATATTTATTTAGTGAAAATAACTTTTTAGATTATCCTAACTCTTTGGTGAAATCCAAAAATATTTTTTTAATAATTAAAAAATTTATTTAAACAAACACTTTTATTTTATTTATTTTTATTATTCATTGTTTTTTTATTGAATCAAAATTTTATTTTAGTACAAAAATAATTTTTAGATTACCCTGACTCATCAATTAAATCTAAAATTATTTTTTATTTACATTAATTAAAGAAAATTGAACTCTTTCAATTTTCTTTAAAGATTGCATTTTTTAAAAGTTTTATTCAAATAAGTAATAATTATTATTATTTTATACTTTTTTATAACAAAAATAATTTTTTGAATCGTCCTAACATTTTAGTGAAATTCAAGAAATATTTTTTTTATATATTTTTCATTTGTATAAATCAAAAGGAATTAGAACTATTTTTATTTTCCTTAATAAATGTTATTCTTTTTGGTTTTTTTTTAATAATTAAAAAAATTATTTAAACAAACACTTTTATTTTTATTTATTTTTATTATTCATTGTTTTTTTATTGAATCAAAATTTTATTTTAGTAAAAAAATAATTTTTAGATTACCTTGACTCGTCGATTAAATCTAAAATTATTTTTTATTTACATTAATTAAAGAAAATTGAACTTTTTCAATTTTCTTTAAACATTGCATTTTTTAAAAGTTTTATTCAAATAAGTAATAATAATAATTATTTTATATTTTTTTATAATAAAAATAATTTTTTGAATCGTCCTAACATTTTAGTGAAATTCAAGAAATACTTTTTTTTATATATTTTTCATTTGTATAAATCAAAAGGAATTAGAACTATTTTTATTTTCCTTAATAAATGTTATTCTTTTTGCTTTTTTTTTTAGGATTTATTTTAGATTATCACTTGTAGTGATTATTGATTATTGTTATATTTTTAAAATAAAAAATTATATTTAAAAAATCTAACAAAAAATAATAAAATAAAATAAAAAATAAAAATAAAATGAAAAAAAAAAGTAACAAATGGGTCGGGTTAGGCGCAGATCTTGCGTGGCTCAAGCATGAATCTAGACACCAAAATGGTGTCATTTTGGTGCCCTATAAATAGGCTATTTCTAAATTTTTTAAAAAAATTTTCCCCATGCTCTTTCTCTAAAAACTTAAAACTCCTTTCTTTAAAAAATCATTCCTTCCGTCAGCCACCATGTAGTGTAGATTCTAACCAGTTGTCATCATGCACTGGTGGCCAAAATCTTCATTGGTGTCAAAAAATTCAAGAAATTCTAATTTTTGACCGATTTTCTAGTTTATTGTGGTTAGAAAATTCAATCGGTCATAAAAAATTCAAGTTTTTTCATATTTTGATGACCTAAAAGAATTCAAAAATTCTCAAAAAATTCCAAATTACTCCATTTTATTTTCTAAACACTTTTTCTAAACTAGATTTTTCAAAAAAAAAATAAAAATTCCAAACCTCATAGATCAAACTTTCTAGTTTCGCCTAAAAATTATTTTATTTCATTTTTGCAAACAAAAACCCCAATTTTTTTACTGACAGTTCCTTCTTTGAAGATATAATTTTAAAAATTTTTTTTCTAATGCTTGTGTGTGTATTTTTATGAATGGTTGTAACCTAGTAACCTAAAAAAATTACTTTGTGTTTTTTTTTTTAGCAGTGTTCTCCTATGTTCTTTTATGTTTTTTTTTTTTGCTTGCAAAAATTGACTCTATTTATAGAGCTAATCAAGAGGTCAAAATCTCAGATTTTTTGGGATTTTTGTGGACTTTCTATGGTTCTTTTGTGAAAAAATTTAAAGATTTATCCAATAACTTTTGGTCACCGGATTTCATGTTGCAAAAATTAGATAGCACAAAGGACTTTTGGTGTATTTAATGCAATAAGACTTTGGGGAATGAAGAAGAAAAAGAAAAAAAAAGAGGTGTTAGAAGAACTAAGAAAATGATGATAATAATAATAATAATAATTATAATTATTATTATTATTATACTTAGATTAAAATGAGACTGGACAAAATGAGTATCTACAGTTATCTCTCTTTACATATTTTTTAGAAATAAGAATAAAGTAAAGGCAAAAAGACAACAAGTTTATTCGGGCAAACACATATAAGAGACAAAACATTTAACACAGTTTTTTTTTTAAATAATTTGAAAAGCTTCTTTAGATAGAGGCTCGATAACTTTTGTAAATTTAAAAGGCTCTTCTAAGCAGAGGGTCGACTTTAAGTAGAGATTTGATAACCTTTAAAAATTAAAAAATGCTCTTCTAAGTAAAGGCTTGATAACTTAAAGCTCATTTGACTAGAGACTATGAAACTTTAAAGAAAGCTCTTTTGACTAGAGGTAATGAAACTTTAATAAAGCTCTTATAACCGGATGCAATGAAACTTTAAATAGCTCATCTGACCAAAGACTATAAAACTTTGAAAAGAAAATCTAAGAGGTCTTATAGATTATACCTTTTATTCTTGTAAATCATGTCTAATTTTAAAAAAGTCTTCTAACCATAGGCTCTTAAAATTAAAAGCTCATTTAACCAAAGGGCATAACACTTTGAAAATAACTCATCTAACCAGATGCTATGACACTTTAAAGAAACTTCTCTGACCAGAGGCTAAAAAACTTTAAAAAAAGCTCCTATAACTAATGGTTATGACACTTCAAAGAAAGCTTCCCTGACCAGAGGTTATGGAACTTTAAATTAAAAATATAAGATGCAATGGTATTTGAAAAATTCCTCTAAACAGATGTCATGAAACTTGAATGATTTCTCTAAAAAGAGGCGATGAAGTTTGAATGACTCTTTTAAACAAAGGCCATGTAGTTTAAATGATTCCTCTAAGTAAAGGGTTTACATATTTTTTTCTTTAACTTTTCCTTTTGTTGGCTTGGGATTAATTCCTTATACCCCATATATCTGTTGTATCATATCTATGCATGAATGATATTTTCATGCTTTGGCATTGTCATGCAATGAATGGTGATCATGATGCAAATGAATAGACCATTTTCTTTCTTTTCCATTTTATGTAATTTTTTTTAATTCTTTAAATTTTTTAATATTTTTTTCCTTTTTTCTTTTGAATCCCATGCATTTTAGCAACTGATTAAGTTTGGATAAAAAGGTTTCTCTCTGCATTTTTCATATTCAATGTCAACTACTTTTATGACTTATAGGCCTTTTTTCTCATTGACCTTTGTCCCTTACTATTGTGCTTATCATTTTAAATTTCTTTCAAAATAATATGTGTCTTTCATGATCATTAGAACTCACTCATCATTTTTTGAATTTCATAACAATTATAACACATTGCACTTTTTTCTTTTGAATGAGAAGGGCAAAAGAAGGATAAACAAAAGGGTATTTTATTTCAATAAAAGTGAGAAGTATTTCATGCATTATCCAAAAAGATATAATAAGAAAAACAAGGAAAACAAGTAATCACATAACGAATATTTAGATCATCATGAGCTAATTCATCATGAATTCTTTTCTAAAAACTCTTGTTTGATGCCCTTTGACTTTTCAAAAACACAACAGACCAAGCTAGCCCAAAATCAATGACATCTTTTAGCACATATTGAGAATTGGCCCACTCCATTCAATGTTTTTTTATTTAAGTCACCTTTTCAGGTTTTTAATTCAGATACTTCTTTAATCGTGTTACCTTTTTCTCTTTTTTTTTTAAAAGTAATACTTTTTTACTACATCAACATTGATTGGATTTGGCAAATCATCTCCATCCATTTTTGCCAAGATTAGTGCCCTACTAGAGAATGCTTTCTTTATCACATATGAGCCTTCTCATTGGGAGTCCATTTTTTTCAAGGATCCTATTGGTTGGGAATAATCTTTTTCAAAACCAATTCTCCTTCTCAAAATTATCGAAGGTAAATTTTCTTGTCATGAACTCGCATCGTTCTTTTTTTGATACAGTTGACCATGGTAAAGTGCAGCTAGTCTCTTTTCATCAATGAGATTTAACTATTCATACTAAACATAAACCCACTTAACTTTTTATAACTCAACTTTCATAAGAACCCGCAAGAAAAGAATTTCAATTTCAATGGGCAACACTACCTTCATCCCATAAATCAATGAAAATGGTGTAGCTTTTGTAGATGTGCAAATCGAAGTTTGATAAGCATGTAATGCAAATGGTAGCTTTTCATACCCATTTTTATACACGTCTATCATCTTTCAACAATTGTCTTTACGTTCTTATTAGTCGCTTCTACTGACTCATTCATCTTCGGATGATAAGGCATCGATTTATGGTATTTGATTTTGAATTGAGCACAAACCTTATTCATCATTTTGTTATTCAAATTAAGAGCATTCTTCATTATGACCATTTTTGAAAGTTCATATCGACATATAATCGTTTCATGGTGGTTTTGCAAACCACCATGCTTATTACATTAGCATATAAAGTCGCCTTTATCCACTTTGTGAAATAGTCGATTACCACCAAAATGAGTTAATGACCATTTGAATCTTTTACCGTAATAGGCCTTATCACATCCATTCTTCACATAAAGAAAAGCCAAGGTTTTGACATGACATGTAAGGATGTTGGAGGAACTTGCATCTTGTCTACATAAATTTTACATTTATGACATTTTCTAGCATAATTGATTCAATATTTTTTTATTGTCAACCAATAGTGTCTTGCTCTCATGATCTTCTTAGTTATTATGTGGCCATTTGCATGAGTTTCACAAATACCTTCATGAATTTCTTTTGGTAACTTTTTGGCTTTAGCAACATTTATACATCTCAATAGTGTTTAGTCTCAACTTATCTTATATAAAATTTTTCCATCCAAAAATAAACCTATTGTCAGTTTTTTCAAAATTCTTTTATCATTCTCTGATATGTACTTTGGGTATTACTAATACTTGACATATTTAATATGTCAGAATACCATGGTTTCTCATCAATTTTTTTTTCAATATTTGAATAATAAGCTGGTTGCTTGTGCAAGCTCAACTTGATTGGTTAAACTTTAGCATTTTCATTTAGCTTGAACATTACTGTTAATGTAGTTAAAGCATCAGCCATCTGATTCTCTTCTTGAGGCAAATGATGAAACCAAATATTCTTAATTTTTTGGATCAATTTTGATAAGCACTTTTGGTATAGAACCAATTTTGAATCTTTGATTTCTTATTCTCCTTGCAATTGGTATATGACCAAGGTAGAGTCTCCATAAACTTTCAATGTATGGGCTTTCCATTCAAGAGCAACTTGAAGACCCATAACACATAATTCATATTATGTTATATTATTAATGCAATCGTAACTTAGTTTTGTAGTGATTGGGTAGTAATCTCCTTTTAGAGATATCAAAACTACTCATATACCATGCCCCAAAATGTTTGATGTGCCATTAAAATATGTCTTCCATGCATTTTCATTAGGCTTTTTTTTTTCATCTATGTGCAATACAAACATTAAGTTTTCATCTAAAAAATCAAATATCATAGACACATAATTTTTGTGAGCACATTCTACAAGAAATTCAATAAAAACACTTCATTTGATTTCTTTTTGGGACATGTATATAATGTTATATTCAGAAAGTAGCAATTGCCATCTTGCTATTTTTCTCGATAATAAAGGCTTTTCAAAGATGTACTTGATTGGATCCATTTTCATAATGAGCCGAGTAGTATGATACAACATTTATTGTCTAAGTGCGCCAGCTGTCTAAGCTAATACACAACACATCTTTTTCAAAGGTGAATACTTAAACTCATATTTGGTGAACTTTTTGCTTAGATAATAAATAGCTTGTTCTTTCTTTCTTGTTTCATCATGTTGTCCGAAGATGCATCCATTGATTTTTCATGCACCATTAAATTCAATATAAAAGGTCTTCCAGGGATAAATGGCATTAATACTACTGGGTTTAATAAGTACTCTTTTACATTTTCAAATATCATTTGATAATCTTTATCCCATTTTTCTGACCCATGTTTTAAAAAAATCTTAAATATGGGGTCACATTCAGCTAAAAGTTGGAAAATGAAATGAGCAATATAATTTAACCTCTTTAGAAAACCCTTTACTTCTGTTTGCATACGCGGAGGTGATAGCTCTTAGATGGCACATATTCTATCTAAATCCATCTCAATCCCTCTTTTATTGATGATAAATCTAAGTAATTTTTTTAAGGTTGCGCCAAAAGTGCATATAGCCGAATTGAGCTTAAGTTGAAACGTTTTTAATCTCTTAAATAACTTTATAAGATTAGGCACATGATTTTCTTCTTCACAAGATTTAGCAATCATATCATCTATATACACCTTTATTTCTTTGGTATCATGTCATGGAATAGAGTCACCATGGCTTTTTGATAAGTTACCCTAACATTTTTCAAATTGAAGGGTATGACTTTATATCAAAATGTTTCCCATAATGTCACAAAAGTAATTTTCTCCATATCTTCTTGTGCTATCTTGACTTGATTGTAGCCTAAAAACCCATCAATGAATGAAAACAGAGAATGCCTAGTGGTATTATCCATTAAAGTATCAATGTAAAGCAATGAAAAATTATCTTTCAAACTTACTCTATTCAAAACCCGATAATCAAAACACATCCTTACTATGCCATATTTTTTGGGTACAAAAACTATATTCACCACCCATTTAGGATATCTAGCCACTTCTAAAAATCTTGCATCAATTTTTTTTTTACTTCTTCTTTTATTTTCAACAATAGTTCATGTTTCATCTTTCTTCACTTTTGTTTGATTGGTTTGCACTCGATTTTAGAGGTAACTTATGTACTATTATTTTTGTTTCTAGTCCTGGTATATCTTGGTACGACCAAGCAAATACGTTTACATATTCATATAGTAACTTTATTAACTTTTGCTTTATTGGTAATGGCATTGAAGTACCAATCTTAACCTCTTTTTTAGTTTATTCGTTCTTTAAATTCACAACTTCAGTGGCTTTTTAATGAGGCATGATTTGCTTTTTCTTCTTGTTCTATTAATCTCAATAGTTTTGAAGATATTGCATGGTTTTGCACATTCTTTTCATCATTAAGTTCACCAATATAAATTGAATTTTTAAAATCAAATCCCAAAATATTCATGTTGATTTTCACATTCATTATTTAAGTACCTACAAATGAGTGAAATGGATGAAATATAGAGAGATGAATAACAATGCGAGGAATTGAAACAAACGAGGTAAAAAAAATGTGACAAATACACTATGCTTGTCATTTATTCAAATGAAAATAAGGAAACAAACACATATACAAGACATTTAATGATTTTAACAAAAGCATTTTGATTAAGTTCAACACATTACTTTGAAGAAAATTTAAAAATAACATTTAGCTCATCGACACGCCAATTCTTTAATTCTGCACCAAAAGAAGTAAGATACATCCATGGATAACTTGAATCTTCATTCACTTCTCATTCACCCATCATTTTATATAAAAAATTTAGTGAAGATATCCTCTAATGATGGTGTAGGCCTTTTTTTCTATGTTTTTGCCACATTTAGATAGATTAGCTAGCTGAGATGAAAGTCTTATAAAGAGAAGGAAAAAATAAGTTTCAAAATTTACCTCTTATCCTAGAAAATAAGCCAACCTGTTTTTTCTTTTCTCCTCTATGAACTTTATTCTTCATTTTTGAGTAAGCTTGTATCCCAGACCAAAGCGATCATTTTTATTAGGTATCATCTATGATCGTTTATCCCTTACAAGTTAGTTCACACATGTTGTCTTTTTCCTGCCATTTTATTAAGGGTAATCTTCGAAGTTTTGGATAGACATGAAGTAGGCTCATTTACCCATATAAGTTGCATTAATAAACTCAAAAGATCTAAAAGAACATTGTAGGTTTTCCTCAGTTGTTTGAACATATAGTGCAGTAAATGGTTTAGTCACTAGCAAATCTTTTTCATCGGTAATAATGATCACCTTTTCATCAATTATGAATTTCACCTTCTGATGTAAAGTGGTAAGGATAGTTCCTACCTTATGAATCTATGATCATCTTAAAAGATAACTATAAAAGAAAGCGATGTCCATGGCTTGAAAGGCTATATCAAAAGTACATAAGCCAATTTGAATTGATAGCTTGATGTTGCTTATCATTTCATAATGATTATTATCAAAAGCCTTTACTATCATGTGACTCGTCTTTATGTAAGACATGTTGATTGACAATTTAGATGTGTAGTCATAGGCATGACGTTTAAAAAAGATCAATTATCAATGAGCACCTTTGTCAGTGTATGGTCCTTGTATCTTGTAGAGATGTGTAAAGCCTTAGCATCGCCCTTACCACCTGGTGGAATGCATTATTGCTAAATGATTAAAATTTTTCACTGTGACGTTTACCACTATGCGATCAAGTTTATCCATAGATATATAGTGGGCTACACGAGCCTCATTGAGTACTTTGAGTAAGGCATTGCTATAAGGTTTATAATTTAACAATAATGAAAGCATAAAAATTAAAGCTAGTAAAGGATTTAACTACTTCACCACACTATACTCAATGCATTTAATAAGTTTTAAGAACTCACAAGTTTTCTTTTGTAACCGGATTCTTACGTTCTCGATCTAAAATTGGGGCTGGGTTAGTCTCTCGATCATTGGATGATTTATCTTTTTTTTCTAAGCTTGTCTCTTTTTTTTTTTACTTTTTTTTTGTATTTTTTCAAGTGCTTCTGGAGTATAGCATTGCACATTTTGAGTTATGCCTTTTACACGAATTATATTTGTTGTGCTTGCATTACATGAGTCACATTACAAGGATACATTATCCAAACCTTGTGATATGATATTACAATCATATTTTCAAGGGATTGCTTTATTAGTTTTGTATAAAAATAGGTTAAAGACCTTAATTGTCACCTTAGGAATGGTCATAAAAATTGGTTTATTGATTTTAGTACTCAATTTCTCATCATAAAAGATGGTGATAGGTTTAAAATTCATACAAACTGGTTTAACGCAACTGTCATACATGAAATTCATAAGTTTGATCAAGATTATATGTGAACTTTTCATAATTTGTTTTTTCAAGTATTGGATGAATCATATTGGTTTTCATTAGAACAACAAATATTTGATCCATAGGGGTTCTGATCTCACTTACTTTTTTTTAATGTTTCGAGTTGTTTCACTATTTAAAGCATTTACTAATCCCTTACCATGATTGGGCAACGGATTGGCCTCAACACTTGGTTTGACTTATATGGTGAAATTTAAAATCTCGTTATCAATCAAGTTTTACATCTTATGTTTGAAAGTTACACAATTTTCTAGAGAATGGCCCTAAATCCTATATTGATTGTCATAGTAAGCTTTGGGATCATACAACTTCAGATATGGAAGTTTTAAAAGCTCTATGAGTAGTAGGGCCACCAAGTGTTTTTAGAATAATTGAAAAAATAGTTCTGTGTATGTTATAAGAATTGGATAAAATCATTGTTGCTCTCGATTATTTTGAAGTTCTTTTTGATTAAAGTTTATTATGCTTGATTATATGAAAGGCTACGGTGGAGGTTCTCAGAGATGAAAATTAGTTTAGAAGGTAGGTGTTTGGGTTTGCACTAGTTGGTAATGGTATGGGTTTTGAGAAATGTTGGAAATGGTTGGGTAAAAAGGTTGGTATATAGGATATGAGTGGTAAAGAGTAAAGGATCTTGGTTTTGGTTTTTCAGCGATGACAGCTTGCATTTTTCTTTTTTTTGGGTTGTCCTTTTTTCTTTGATCCAAAAGATCACCCATTTTAATCTTTCCATTCTTAATGGCATTTTCTATTATCTTACCTGTAATCACTATATGACTAAAGTTTTTTGCGGTATGACCAATGAGCCTATCATAGTATAGGCCTCGAAGGATATTGATGAAAAAAATAGTTTTTTTTTTTTTTTTGGTGAGAGGAAGTTGAACTTGGGTAATAACATCTTGCTATCTCTAGGCATACTTTTTAAAGTTTTCACTAACCTTATTTTCTATGTTTTGTAAGGATAGTCTATCTAGAGCCATATCTGTGACATGCTTGTATTGAGTAATAAATACTTTGACTAGATCTTTTCATGAATGAATTCTACTTTTATTTAATTGAATATACCTTCTGACAGTTGATCCAATAAGACTATCTTAAAAATAATGTATAAGCAACTTGTCATTCTATGTATATCCAGTCATTTTTTGGCAAAACGTGGTGATATGTGCCATAGGCTATTTGGTTTCATCATATTTTTTGAATTTTAGTACCTTAAACTTTGGTGAGATTACCAAATCTAGAACCAAACTGAGTTTACTTTATCAATTTCCAAAAATTCTCACACCTTTAACTGCTTGCAACCTTTCTTCTAAGTGATCAAATTTTTGCTACACTTTTATATTCTTAGATTGTTCGGATGTGCCTTTTTTTAGTTTCTCCTATTCTTTTGGATCATCTAAATCTAAGACCATAATGGAATCAACATGACTTGCCCCAATGTTTAGACCAATATGTTTTTGATTCCATGGTTGAACCGTGAATGAAGGTAAATTAAACTGAGCATGTGATTGCCTTTTAAGTTGTGTCATTTGTGGATGTACTTAATGAGAGATTTGAGCATAGAGTGGAGTGAATCCTAGTGGATATAATGAATCTTCCTTATCATTGGTATTTTCTTAGGCTTAGGGCTCTTTTTCGATGGTCACTTCTTCAACCACCATTTTTCCTTTAGTCATTTTACTTATCATGTCCATCACTGTAGCCATTTTTTTTGACTATTTTCTTAAGACCTAGTTATTTGTTTTATCAACTCTTGTTAAGCCCTAATTATCTACTCCTACATCTTAAATTTAGTTTTCTCCATCATTTTCATTGTAGATGCTTGCTCATTTTTCATGATTTTGACTTGTGAGTGAGTGTTGCAATGATGACGAGTAATCTAATCTATGTTTCCTAATGGCTTAACGATCTTTGCACCTGATTGAGTTAAGGAAAACTTTTTTGTTATTTTGAGGCCTCTTTTTTTTAGTGATGATGTATTTTTTTTTAAATTTAACATTAAATGGCACACATATATGATGCACAATTACAAAGGATGTGCTTGTTATGTATCCAATATTTGCAAAAAATTTTAAGTTTAAGCTTGAACCACCACATCATAATGTCACATTACTCAAATTGAAATGTTACAACCTTGAGTTTACCATACTATCTTACTGAAGACTCATTAAATTTAAATATTAAAATTTAAAAAAAACTTTACATGCTTGTATTGTTTGTAAGCACTATCTAGAAAATTAATCAAACATTGGCTATGTTGTCCTAAGTAGACTTCTTCAATTACTTGTTTAGCTTCTTGGGCCATGTCTCTTACTTTAAAGCTATTCTCTTATCTGTTTTACTGGGCAAGTGGCTTGAGATTCCTTCAGTAAACATTATTCCTTCTAGTATTGTGCTTTTTTGGCTCTAAGTTCAAATTGATCTCATTCTTTTTTCAAGACTTGAATGGCTTTTCGTTGATAGTCTATTTGCTATTTCAAGTCATCCATGAGACGTTGCAGTATCTTTTTTTTTTTTACAAATTGGCTAAACTATTTTTTCTTAGACAACAAATTGGACTAAAGTTGTTTTACATTTTTTTTGAATTCTTTAAGCTAAATGGTCATCAAAATGACGGACTTATACAAGTTATTAGATATCTTTTTTTATTCTTTTTCAAGTCTTTAAATTTCTTTTCACTCTCCTTAGTCTTATTTTTTCACTTATTAATCTTATACTAAAGCCTCTTCTTTTTAAGCTCCCATATATCTTTATCTTCTTCAAATTTACATTTCATAATTTTCATGTCCTCAAAGACCTTTTCACGAGGGGCATCTTCCTGATGTTGTGGTCTCTCTTCTTTGAGAGCAACTTTGCTTTTAATGCATTGCCTCCTCTATATCAGATATTCTAGAGTGGCTATGTTTGTATACCCCTTACAATCTACTCTTTGGGTCTGCTTCCATTCTTTGTAATTTTTTTTTCACATTTATAAGAAATCCTAGTTCTTTAAAAGAGAATTTCAGTTCCCAAAACCCTTGAGTCATTGGAACAAACTACTCTGACCCCAATTGCCGACGAACCATTGTCGGAGCATAGCTTATACCTCCTCACGACCTTAAGAGTGGAACCTATGGCTTGTCACTGCACTTGACTTCTTCAAACAAAGTTTCCTTTTTAGATTTTTTCTGATAGTTTCTCATTTTGCTTTGGGTTTCTAACGATAGAGTTATTACTACATTAGCATATTTATACATGGTGGACTTCGAAATCGAGAACATCATAATGGTGTTTCTCAAGCAAGATAAAAAATCTTCTAGCTGATATTGGCACATTGATAAGCACATCCCGTATGCAAGTGTTTATGATGATGCAAGATCATAAAATAAAAAGAAAATAAAACAAATTAGGGTTAACAATCTAATTAAAATAAACGTTCCTTCATGTGTCCTAATTTATGGTATAATCTACAAAAAATGGTATGGCTCTATCTAAGATTGGTTTTTTAAGGTTCATTATATATAGGGTTTGGTATTTAACAAAGGCTAAAAAGGCTCCCAAATTGATTCTCACGTTATCCACTTTGAACTAGTAAGGTCTCTAATCCTCATCCATATGGGTTGCTGATGGAAATGATTCAACTTGAGTGAAAGTATTTTGCTAGCCTAATCGAATGTGTTATAACCTCATAAAAGCGTAGTTACTCTACTCCCTCCAAAAAGAGATAGATTTGGGAGCTTGGTTATAGAGATCATGTAGAGATGCAAGTGTATACATGTGTGAGGGAACGTAATAATTATTAATCAAAATAAAATCAACAATATAATTAGCAATAATATAAAACAAGTAAATTGATATAACAAAGCTAAATGAAACCATCAAAATTTTACTTTTTTTAATTATTTTAAATATTATTTTTAATTTTATACTAAAATGAGATAAGGAATTAAAATCAAATATCGAAAAGACCATAGAATTAAAGTCTGGATGACACATGCTTAACTTTTGGCTTGACTATCTAGCGTTCTCAATGGAGTTATCAAACTATCATGATGATTTTTCATCTAAGGGGACTCGAATGCTAAACTTGAAAATTTTCAGAGTCGTCACCAATTTTTTTTGTAAGGTGTGATTGGCCAACAAAAAAATCATCTTTTAATAAAAATTTTAAAATTAATTAAGATTTACTAAAAGACACTTAGGTCTGCAAAATCAGGATTAGGTCTAGGAATATGGTTACGAGTAAAAAATGTATTAGCTCTCTCATATCCCCCGGTTCAAATAATAGTACCAATTAAACATTGTTATCTTTTAATTTTAATGATATGGTCTTCTTTATATTTAAAATTAATTTCCTAAAATTTATTTATGAAAAATATTTTTTTGTTATGAAATTATTATTATTATTATTTTTAACGTTTTAGTGAAATTTATAGAAACCTTTATTAAAAAAAAATTTAGAAAAATTGAACATTTATAAAATTCTCGAAATTTTATCATAGGATTTTTTTTTATTAAAATTGATTTTAAGATTATCTTGATTCTTTGACAAAATCCAAAAATTATTTCTTAAACTAGTTTTAGGATTGTCCAGACTCTTTAGTGAAATCCTAAAAATTTTAAGCTAATTTAGGATCATCCAAACTTTTTGATGAGATCCTAAAAAAAAAAAAAATCCTTTCTCTTGGTGATAATGAAGAAAAATTAGAAATTTCAATTTTCCTTAAAATTTTTACTTAAGAGATTTAATTAAACATTTAATTAATTTTTATTGTTATTTTTATTGCTATTTTTTATTTTCTATTATTATTTTCTATTTATTATTTTCATCTTTTTCTTATTATTTAAATAAATTTTTATTTAGTAAAAATATTTTTTTCGATTATCCCAAATTTTTGGTGAAATTCAAAAATAGATTTTTGGTAATAATTAAGAGATTTATTTAAAGAAACACTTTTATTTATTTATTTATATTGTTATTTAAACAAATATTATTTAGTGAAAATAACTTTTTGGATTATTCCAACTTTTTGGTGAAATCCAAAAATATTTTTTTTAATAATTAAGAAATTTATTTAAAGAAACACTTTTATTTTTATTTATTTTTATTATTCATTTTTTATTGAATCAAAATTTTATTTTAGTAAAAAAATAAATTTTAAATTATTTCAACTCATCGACGAAATCTAAAAATATTTTTTATTTGCATTAATTAAAGAAAATTGAATTCTTTCAATTTTATTTAAAGATTGCATTTTTAAAAGATTTATTCAAATAAGTAATTATTATTGTTATTTTATATTTTTAATAATAAAAGTAATTTCTTGAATCATCCTAACACTTTATTGAAATTCAATAAATAGGCTTTTTTTGAATTTTTTTATTTTTTCCTCAGTTTTTTTCTCTCTAAAAAACCAGAGCTCCTTTCCCTACAAAATCCTTTCCTCCATTGGCTGTCGTGAAACCCAAATTTCGACTGGTTGTCATTGTGTATCGGTAGCTGGAATCTTCAATGGTGTTGAAATTTCAAGAAATCTTAATTTTCGATCGATTTTTCAGTTTTTGGTAGCCAAAAAATTCAATTGATCGTTGAAAAAATTCAAGTTTTTTCAGATTTCGACGACCTAATAAAATTCAAAAATCCCCAAAAAAAATTTCAAATTACTCATTTTTATTTTGTAGAAACTTTTTTCAAACTAGATTTAAAAAAAAAAACCTCAAACCTTTTATATCAAAGTTTCCAGTTTCGACTAATTTTTTTTTTGTTTCGTTTTTTTTTTTGCTTGCAGGAATTGGTTGTATTTATAAAGCTAATTAAAAGATCAAAATCTTATATTTTTTTTGAGATTTTTGTGGACTTTTTTGAGGTTCTTTTGTGAAATAATTTGAAGATTTGTTCGGTGACTTTTGCTCATTAGATTTTATGCTATAAAAATTAGGTAGTATAAAAGATTTTTAGTGCTTTAAATGCACTGAAACTTTAAAAAATGATGAAGAAAAAAAGAAAAAAAAAAGGTGTAAGAAGAACTAAGATGATAATAATAATAATAATAATAATAATAATAATAATAATAATATTTAAATTAAAAAGAGATTGAATTCCATAATTATAAATTGATATAACCCTTAAGGATATAATATGCACCTCGTCTTATGCACGTAAAACAGTATGCAATATGGTTGTATCAAGAATATGCAATTGAATTCCGTGGTTAAAAAACAATACATGTTTTATTCATAAAATAATAAGGATTACCTCCATACAATTTGTCAATTAAAAAATCCAAAGTCTAAGTTAATAATGACCACAAATTTTTTAGTATAATTTTTGAAATCCTCTTGCGTCCATAAGTCCATTATTAGCGCTTTTTTCCTCCCCAATTTCAAGGCTTAGTCATTCATATACGCAATTACAATCTCAACGTCCGATTGGACTTTCAACTCCCACATGTATATTTCAAGATAAGCACCACCAAAATTTATTTTATTCCAACATTTGCTTAATATTTCCTTAACCTCTCTTGTAAGAAATAGATGAGTTCTTAACATTACAACCTTGAATGACAAGGATTGCCAACAAGTCCCAAATTAATCTATCTATGTTGTAAGGTTTAATCATTCATTTTACGTGTAGATATAAAAGAATAACTAATCAAGAAATTTTAATATGTATAAGATATGTTACACACACACACACGCATGAATCTATCTTCTACAGTTGACATATGTTAAATATGACACAGGATTCATGGAAAACGACATGACAATAAGATTAACTAGAATGAAAAAAAGAACAAAATTTCCTCTAATTTTTCTAACAAAAACCAAGATTGAGTGCTGATGATTCCTTTAAGATTGGGATTCAATCCCCAATGCTTGCAATTCTCCTTCTTCACCCCTTAGGCTCAGTCTCTCTTTGTGAAAAAAAAAAGGGTTGATTTAGTTAACAGTATTGAAGAAATTGATTCCTTTCAGTTATGAGTAACAGATAAAGATGATTTCCCACTTTGTTCAACAAAAGTGAAAGGAAGGAACCAAATATGAAGTGATAGGAAGGGTCCCCAAAAAAATCTCAATCAGAGTCTATTCGCTACTAAACTTTTAGATTCTTGATAAGATACGAAGCTTTTACTCATTGATCTCACCCCTTGTATAGTTCCTTTCATATTGGTCTTCAACTCTCCCCTTATCAAATTAAATTAAGTTGAGCTGTGCAATAGATTACAGATAGTAATTTAAAGGGTTCTGATTTTTAAATTAAAAAAAAAAAACTTAAAAATAAAATAAACAAATATAGGGGTTGAAGCAAAAGAAGCGGCATATTTGGGTATATAAACTTTTGGAAATGAAGATACAGCAACAAATATGGGAACTATATGCTTTCCTTTTCCTCTATTTTTTCTGGTTTTGGGAGGGAGACATATGCCAAATATATTGTTCCTTGGACACCTTAAGCTGGGGCAAACATTCCCCATCTCCTTCCGCAAGATTTAATTATTTGCAGTTTTGTGCTTTAATTTATTTGATATAAACATGTGAAATTAGTATACATATTAATTATCAGATCTACTTGTATATCTACCTTAAGTTAGTTTGGTTGCACTGTCTTTGGCTGTTTTCTTTTCTTTCCACGTGCGTTTTGTTTCTCTCTCTCTCTTATCTTCTCTCCCTTTTACCTTTTCTTCGTAGGAGGGACGAGGGAGAGGGAGGGAGAGGGAGAGGGCGGAGGGCGGTGCAGTTGGGTAGCCCAAAAGTCAAAACTTTTAACTACAATAGGAAAGAGCCTAAGGATAAGATGCAGTGAATGTCAAATGTCTGATTACATTTTTTCTTTGAAAAAGAAAACGTTGGCAAATTCTTTTTTTTTTTTTATATATATATAATTTTATATTCTTTTTAATAATTCATTCTATCTTTTGATAGTAAATTTATAACGGATCAAAAGTAGATGTTTGATTTAAAATATTAAATCTGTGCCAAATCAAAATTGGATGTTTAATTTTATAAGGAGTAAGAACTAAATATTTTAAAATAAAAAATCTTATAAAAGTATATTTTAAACTAGAATGATTTAAGAGTCTTGACGCAATTACTAAAGAAGTTCACATGGTCCTTGGAGTTCTATTAAAAATGTTAGCTAAAATGAAAAGGCTTTTTTTTTTTTAATGCATAAAAGCAAATACCTAATTCTCTTTTTGAGCGATTCTAAATACACATTATTTTATATTAATTTGACGCATTCAAATTTTGCTTATTTCAAAAGATTGAATCTAACTGATAAGACTCAATTTTTTTTAAATGATCATTTGCGTTCATCAGTTTAATTTTCTTAGTTGAGTTTTGTCTAATCAGAGATACCCTAGCAACGTAAAAATATCCTAACCGGTAGATGAAACAAGCACGTATCACTACTGGTACAAATGTTGGAAATCGAATGGTGGTAAGAAAATCAAAGGACAATCCTTTTATCGGACAATGGAAACACCTTACATCATAGACATAGAGAGTAGGGAAAGAAGAACAAGTAGGTCTTCCCATGGTGGACCCACAAATCTCCAACCACCGTGGCAAATACGTTGGAAAAGAAACGCAATACAAGTTGAACAAATTAAACAAACAGACCCCTAAAGTAAGACACGGTCCGTGCATGGAAACATACATACAGGACCTTAAGGACTCACATCTCTGATCTCTCTGTCCTAACGGTATTTCAGCCCATCAGCAAGTAGGTCACCAATAAGGAACTGACACGCAAGCACCTTTTTATTTACCGTATTATATTGCCCTACCTAAGGCTGCACCTGATCACAGAGAGAGAGCTTTGAAATGACTAAAGTGCCAGGACAAGACCCGGCACAGACTTTCCAAGCCTGTTGGACAAGCTGCTCTCCCACACGGAAGGGCAATGCACAGCCGTTGACGACGAAGCAGACGACGATGGGGATGATGACTTGTAGTCGGACGGTGGGGATCGGGTGGAGTTTCCAAGGCGAGTAACAGTTAGAGAAGTGTTGAAGTACTCCCTCACTTGGGTAATTATCCCATCCGTAACAGTCCAGGCTTGAACCCAAGAGATTGAACGGTTATGATCACAGCCTTCAACGATAACGGTGGACCCAAAGGTGGTAAAAGAAAGAGGCTCAAAATGGAAAGAGTCGTCTGATGAAGCTCCAGTGAGCAGGCGCATCATAAACTGGTGAGTTGGGGGGCCATGGAACCACCACTCAAGGTCAGGAGCAAGGATTTCGTGAACGGTTTCAACGTCTCGAGTTTTTAAGGCCTCATAGAGGGCATGAACGACCTCTTGGTTCTTGTTGGTTTCCTCCAGAATTTTTTCCTGAGTGTTAGCCAGATCTTAAAAGAGAACACCTAGAAAACAAGAAAGCAAAGAAAGATTTGGGTTTAACAAGAATGCAAAGAACGAATTTTGTTTTGTAGAGATTTATAGAGAAGGGAAAGGAGAGGGAAAAACCAGCAAGAACCGGCAAGGGTCTCAAGCAAGGAAGGATGAAACGGGATTTATATAGAAAAAGTCATCAACTTGGCTTTGATTCTCTACATCCATTTCTTTGTCTTATAATCTACGCTAAGGCAATACTAATAGAAGGGTTAACGCAAAGGTCCAGGGTTTTTAATAATTCTGATAAAATCGTAGGGGTATTTGGGACTGAAAAATGGAAAAAATGAAGTATATGTTACGTGGCAGGATTATAGTGGTTATATGGATAGAGTGGGGCCAACGATAATGAATAATCAGTTTCTTTCCTATGCGGTAGGCGGGGTTGAGGACAGGTGAGAAGTCAGGAATTTCTGGTCAAGCAAACTCTTTTTGACCCTAATTAAATTGCTTAATTTCCTAATAATCCGTCGTTAAATTATGGATTTGGGCTAATAAAAGGAAGTTTGTTCTGATCTCTTTACGCTACCAACTTTGGGGTGATAAGCAGGTTCCATGCTAAGGAATATGTTGGCGTTTTCATTTGCTAGTGATATGTCACTGGTTATGTCGGTTTCTTTTTTCCTGTTTCATCCTTTTGGGTTTGGAATTTATTGTTCCTTCTTCTTCGTCTTATATGACAGCGAAATTCTTTTGCTGAAATATAAAAAAAATTGTTACGTTTTTTGGACCGAAATTTGAGTTTAAGAAAACGAAAGAGATTTAAGATACGCATGGGCTATTTTAGGCGAAATAAATCAAGAGAATGTTTGCAACTTAAAAATTAATTAATAAATCACCTGTTAAATATGATTACAAAAATTAATTAAGTTAAATTTTATATTTAATAAATCAATAGATTTTAATATCATGATAAATTAATCTCCTTTTTCATTGTGTTAAACTTGTATAACCTCTAAAAAAAAAAAGAAAAGGGCTAAAGATTAAAGAAACCTCCTAAATATGAAGATATTTAAAGGTTGTGCTATGGTAGATCAAAGTTTATAGCAGATCAGAGCAAGCAAAATGCCAAAGAATGATTAAATTATCTCACTTAAAAGCATAGCATTGCCTTTTCTTGCATCTCAAGGATCGGTGAAATAACTTGCAACATAGAGAAGTTTCTTTCATTTCACATCAACTGAGTTTTCATAACGATTCAACCAGTTATGTTTTTTGTTTCCTTTGATAGGATGGTTTTGGTTTTTGACAATGAATTGAAGAAGATCAGCTTTTCTCTTAACCATTTGTAACATTGGTTTCTCGACAGATCATAAAAGATTTTATAGTCATGTTTGCAATTTATTTTCATTTATTAGCCCCTGTTGAAAATAGACAATTTTCTTGCTTTGAAATAAACAGCATACCCGGAAAAGGGGCTTGCAAGTAAACATCAGTTACCATTCAATGCCCTTGTCCAATGTAGATTATTAGATATATATTTTCAAAATAAGTGTGGCAAGCAATCCTTCGTTAGAAAGGAAAAAAAGAGTAGGGGAAAGTTTGGTGTGGAAAAGAGTGTACATTTGGAGTACTATGATCTTGAACTTTCAATTTTTAGATGGTCTTGAGTTAATTAAATAATTAATAATATTTATTTAATGATATATGTTATTTATTAATATATATTATTTAAATAAATAATTAAATAATATATTATTATTTTATTTCAAGTTTAATTTTTGAATTAAACGGAAGTTAATTAATTTTTATGTTTAGATAATTATGTTTGTTAATTTAAAACAGATAATTTTATTTGGACGGACAGTTATTTGCAAAATGACATTTCATTGTTATTATAAAAACTTAAAAATCAAAATTAATTTATGTGAACTTTCTTTATTTCTCCAAATAATTATAAGATTTTTTTTTTATAATATTTTGTTGTAAAATTTTTTTATAGAAATCTGATAATTAATCTTATAGGTGGGTGAATGTTCAATGTATTAATTTCTTTTCTTCAATAAACATCACAATTAATCACTAAATTCCATAATATCCTCTATATTTGTATTTGCAACTCTTTTACATATCTACTCTACTAAGTAAATAATGCAACAAAAATAATTAAAATCTCAAAGAAAATGGCATCGTTACGCCTTATACATTTCCTTAAATTTCTTGATTTTTCCATACATTTTTTCGGAAGTCACATCTAGAAATCAACATTAGGCCCCAGTCCTAGGCGGACGAGGACAAAGAGAGCTTGTCTTGTACAATAAAGAGCAATGGAGAGTAAAATTGGCCGTGGTAAATAATAGTTGAAGCTGGTTTGCATCCTCATTTATCATCTATCATTTATCATTATTTTACAAAAAGGGTCCTCCTATTGGAAATACATATTTAAATCCTATAAGGGATTTATTTGAAATTAGTTACATATTACTTGATGAATAAAAAAAATTACAAAAAAAAAAATTTAAGAGTAAAGAGATTTTTAATAGGTAAATTTGACTTGCGAAAAAAGAATTCTAAGAGAAAAAAGATTCTTAATAAGTAAGTTTGTATGGTTATAAATATGTGAAATTTTTATAAAGTTAGGTATGAGAAAAAGATGTAACAGAATTATAGGGTTTTATGGGTATACACCTAAAAGACTACTGAAGATTTACATCTTATGAGTGTATATGTTTGTTTGTGAGTGAATTAGAAGAAAGTGAGAGGATTCATATAGATATGATGTATGGGTGCATATAGGTATATGTTTGGTTGTATTGAAAAGGGTGTACATAGGTATGTGTTTGTTAGGTTGAGAATACTCTATAAGATTAAAAGAGATTGAGAGGGTCTATGAGTATTGATTGTTGAGTGGTTGATATGTTTTGAAGTATGTTTGTAATTTTTTACAACTAGTGGATTTTATTTCTCATCTGTGGATATAGATCAATTAGATCAAACTACGTTAAATTATTATCTCTTATATGATTGATTGATTGTTTGATTTTGCTTCCACTGACTTGATTAGATTATGGCTTTTTAGCTTAACAAGTGGTATAGAGTTGTAGGGTTTTATGGATAGACACCTATAAGATTACTGAAGAATTACATCTTATGAGTGTGTATGTTTATTTGTGAGTAGATTAGAGGAGACTGAGAGAATCCACATAGATATGATGTATGAGTGTATATATATATGTGTTTGATTGTGTTAAAAAGTACACATGAGTATGTGTTTGTTTGGATTAAAAATACTCTATAGGACTAAAAGATATTAAAAGGGTCTATAAGTATTGATTATTGAGTGATTGATATGTTTTGATGTATATTTATAATTTTTTATAATTAGTAGATCTTATTTTTCATCCGTAAATATATGTTAGTTAAATCAAATTACGTTAAATTATTATCTTTTGTATGATTGATTATTTAATTTTACTTCAACTAACTTGATTGGATTGAGACATTTTAACCTAACATCTCCTGTGCCTTATGATCAAGATCCAACTTCTCTCGTAGTCCACAAATTATCTAAGTTTCGAAATGGTCCTTGGTTGTCCCTACTCCAATCATATTCACAGAAATAGGATTAAGGCTGAAAACTTGGAAAGTACAGGCCATTCTCCAAGCAGCTTGCCAAACTAGCTAGCATGGAAAGATAGTAATGTTTTTGTAAGCTAGAGAAATTAAAGTGACAGGAACCCAAATTGAGCACATGGAAGTGGATTAAGATATTAATTTGTCAATTTCCTTTTGAACTGTTACAAAAAAAAAAAAAAAAGAAGATAGAACCTAAATGGAAGTGACCAGCGTGAGACAAACGGTTCTACTTTGATATATTAGGAGGGATACCTCCTTTGGAAATCAAATCAGTGAGGTCTTGCCTGTAATGAATCATGTTTATAGAATTGATGTCAGTTGAAGTTGTGTTTTTGAGTTGGTAAAGTGGTTAGTTTTGGTTAAAATCAATCCCGTACCTCTCAACTGCTTTAGATTTTTTTTTTTCACTTGATTTGATAGAGGTGTGATGTTTAGGGGAATCCTAAGGATTGCCAAGAAATTGACTTTCAGTGGGTACCCAAAACTACCTAAATTAGTTACACTGCCCCATCTATTGTATTTTTATCAGTACCCAATTGGTGAAAATATGTCAAACTATAAAGAGTTAAACCACTGAATGAACAGTACCTTCCTATCACGTGTTTGAGAAAAGAGTTAGGCAGAAAACTATTAAACCATCTTTCCAAAATGGAAGTTAATTTCACCTGAGTAGTTGAATCACTTTGTCCATAGTTTATTGAATCCCCCTTTGTTTATTGGCAAATTATTAATGCCTTGTATCCTAATATGGTTTTAAAAAATATTAATCTACGTTTGAAGCTTTTTGGATGAGCTGATCCCCATTCATTAATCTATTGAAAACTATAAGTTTGTGATAAATTTTCCTCTTTTTCCACTTGATAAATTGGAACAGTTTTCAACCATTAATAATTACAATTAACCACTTGTCTCCTTTTCAATTAGTGGTATTTTTTCAACCACTGAATATTGAAATCGAAAAAATCGAAAAAATAGATGAACTATTGAATCAACTTAAGCTTTTGGAATGATCTTAACAAAATAATCTCCACAGTAAAGATGCCTAGCGGGGAGCCCTGAGAGTCTTTGCTTTGTTTTTTCTTGTACAGGTTTCCATGCTCATCTTCTACACCCATCATCACCAACCCATAAACTTTTAACTCTGATGCTAGAATGTTCATCAGTCTATATTGTCAAATTGTGCCACCTATCATACTACTTCTCCATCTCCACCGTCCATTCTTGCACAAACCCTTTGTAGAATGTCGCTTTCCTCTGAAAGACAAGGCAGAAAGAGCCGAAAGGTGAAATTGCAAATGACTTAGAACCTAAATTTTCTCTCTAATCAAGGAACAGGTTAATATATTATTTAAGGTAATCATAAAACTGTCCCACTTAGGTCACTGAGGAGCAAAAAATGGTTATATATCATAAAGAATGGGGCCTCCTACACGACATGCTGTGTTGATTTCCGATGTGAAACTGTTTGTTACTTCAGCCGTAAATTCTTTGATCTGGATTGTGTCAGCTATATGAATTCTTTAGAGCTGATTGTCTTTTTATCCCACTCAGTTTATTACATAACAATAATGGCATTATTTTATCATTTAGACCGCCCCGCGCCATTGTGCACGAACTCAAATGTAAAACTGAAATCTTTCCTGAAGGAGGAAGTTGGATTAGGTCACAAGATCATAGGCACGGTGGCGAGCTGGTCACTGTTTTTAGATCAATTCTTTATTGAATCAGGAAGTAGACTTTCTATAGTTTTGAGTGCAGCATGAGTATGTGCCCTGTATGTGAGTGTGAGAGAGAGAACACTGTCTCACACTGATAAAATCCTTAGAATAACTTCGGCCTCAATTTGCACCATGATATTGGGCAAGAGTACGTAGAAACAGTTGGTTTATAGAATTGAATGACTTCTGTAATAACCAATATGATGGTTATATATGATATTGTAGAAATGCTAAAACTGGTGGTACTACATGCTGACACTGCTTGCTTTGCATACCCCGCAAATCTCACGCACCCATGGACAGGCCGAACTTTCAGGCCATGATTATGACCTATGTGAGAAAATTGATCTATCAATACCAAAATGACAAGAAGACCTACATCGAAGCATTTGCTATTAACAAAGCTAGCTGTCTTGAACCCTTCTGGCCTTCGTCACCATCTGACCAGCTAATCACTTCCTTACCAGAAAATATTTATATCTCTCTCAGAGAAAATTCACGTGTTCCATGACCGCACTGATGCATATGTACGTGTGTGGGTGTGGGCTTCTCCACGTGTAATACAATATAAATGTGATGTGAAATGTCTTCTTATAATATCTAATTAATGATTAAGGCATTAAACAAATCAAATGAGCAATGCTTAAAAAATGTAAATGAAATGCTTCTATGTCAACCAGCATTTCAGATCAAATAACAATTGCTTTTGTTGACACCAGACACAAACGACACAGAAAACCTAACAAACAAATAAATGAAGCAGAAAAAATGAGTACATAATATTAAGTTTGAAGCAATAAATATAATAATACAAAAATAATATATCACAATAAATTTATAATAATAAATAGTAATCAATAGTAAAAAATACAAAAAAAATAAAATACACTAAAACTTTCATGAAAAATATTTTCATGTAGAAGGAAAAAATCATGAACCATAAAAAAAACTTTACTATCAAATAATAGATATACAAAACTTTCTTTTAACTTAAATTAGAGCTAATCAACAACTAAAGAGATAATTGAAGAAATCTCACAAATAAATAATTCAACAAATACAACTTGAATTTATTCATAGAGGGTTTCAAACTCGATATTTACCGTTTAGAATGTAAAACTTTGAATTATAAACCTGCTGATAAAATTTCAGCTCAATCAGATCATGGATCGATTTTTGTTTAACCAACTTTTTTTTTTTTCCTTTTCTTTATGTCTTTCCTGGCTTTTCTTCTTTTTTTGGATTTTGACGCTACCTTTTGTTTCTTTATTACACAGTCATTCTTTTATTGTTTAAGGCTTTATTTAAGTAGGGCTCTCTTAAGTCACAAACAAAAAAGGTTTTAAGCTTTTTAATTGGTTAAAACTAGTGGAGTTAGACCCTACATATCTTAACAATCTCTCTCTTCAGCTCCATTAACAGGAGATTCATCACTATAGTAGTTTCATTTGAAACTTAACTTGGCCAAAGAATTCATTCCAACTAAGTTACTGTAGAGCTCAAGCTTCTCTCCAAGAAATGTCTTAGTCAATATATCTACTACATTCTCATCAGTATAGATTTTCTTTAACAGTATCTACTATTTCTCAATCATCAAATGTAACAAGTGATACTTAACATCAATGTGCTTTGTTCTAGCATGGTATATGGCATTCTTACTCAAATCTAAAGCATTTTAGCTATCACAAAATATCACATACTCTTTCTAATTCAATCTTGATTCAAGAAACAATGTTTCATCCAAAGCATTTCTTTACCTACTTCAGTTGCTATAATATACTTAACCTCTATAATTGACAAAACAACACATTTTTGTGACTTAGACTACTAAAATACAACTTCTCTTACAAAAGTAAACAATTACTCGAAAATAGATTTTTTACTATCAAGATCATCTGTCATATCAGCATCAATAAACTTTTTTAGAACTAGTTTGAAACTTCATAACTCAAGCATATTTTTGAGGTACCCTTAAAATATCTAAAAATCCATTTCATTGCTTCCTAGTGAACCTTTTTTAGATTAGAAAAAAATATATTTACTACACCAATTGCATGAGTAATGTCAGATCGTGTGCAAACCATAAGATACATCAAAGAATGGATTGCAGAAGAATAAAGAATATTAGACATAGCTAGTTGCTATTTCTTAGTCATCGGATAAGATTTTTACTCAAATAAAAATGGTTGGCAAGTGGACTGCTAATTAATTTAGCATATTACATATTGAATCTACTAAACACCCATGTAACATACTTTTCTTATGACAATCACAGCTTTTTAGTTCTCCTATCCTGGATAATGTTTATATCGAGAATTTACTTTGGTAGACTTAAATCTTTTATGTCAAAGGACTTAGATAATTATTGTTTCAATCTATAAATCATACCAGTATTTTGTCTTATAATTAACATATAATCAACATATAATAAAAGAATAATGAAGTTATCATAAAAATTTGTTTTGACATACACATAAGGATTCGTTGTTGTTCTTTTATAGCTGTGGCTCACTATAAAAGAATCAAACTTTTTATACCACTATTGCAGAGCTTGTTTCAAGCTGTACAAGTTTTTCTTTAGTTTGTAAACTACGTGCTCTTTCTCTTTTACTTTAAAAACTTTAGGCTTATCCATATAAATATCCTTTTATAAGTCACATACAAAAAAGTAATCTTAACATCAAGTTGTTCAAGCTTAAGATTCAAACTAGTTGTTAATTTCAGTACCACTCAAATGAAACTCATCTTTATAACTAGAGAGAAAATCTTATCAAAATCAATGTCAGGTTTTTGAAAAAAACCTTTCACCACCAATCGAGTTTTGTACTACACTAGTTTATCATATTCTTTTTTCAACTTGAACACCCATTTATTTTCAATGACCTTATCCCTTTCGAAAGTTTAACAAGATCATATATACCATTTTTTCATAATGACTATTTTTTTATTATTTTTAATTAGTGTTCTTTATCCGGAGTAGTCTGTGTATCTTGAAAGCTCTCTAACTCTCTCTTACTGGTAACTAAAATAAAATCTAAACTTGGATACCTAGTGCATAACTTGTGTTATCTTATAGATTTTTTAGGCTAAGACTTTACACTATTTGATGCTAAAGGTCACTCCCCCTACTTAATACTATTTGGTAGAAAGGATTGCTCACCTTACTCAACACTCTCAAGAAGAGATGATTGCTCCCCTTGCTCAAAACTAATTGCATCTAGCTCATCATTAACTATGGTCAGCTCATTTGTACCCTCAAGTTTTATTTCTTGCTCAATTTCACCATCTATGGCTCTTTTTGGTGGAACCCTTATCGGTGTTGAAACATTATATTAAATAATAACTCATATAATCTTTTTATTTTTTTCAAGATCTAATATGATTTCTTTTTCATGAAAGACTATATTTTTGCTTCTGACTGTTTTTTTCTTCACTTGATCTTATATTCTGTAGTCAAATTTTTTATTACCATATCCTACAAACATACACTGTGTGACTTTATTATCAAGCTTTGACTTTTGCTTTTTCGACATATGTATGAATACTTTACACTCGAAAACTTTCAAGCAAGAGTATGAAGTATCTTTCTCTATCCAAACTCCTTTTGGAATGTCAAAGCCTAAAGAAACTGATGATGATCTGTTAAGCAAATAACAAGTTGTGTTGACTACTTCACCTTAGAATGATTTTGGTAATTTTGTCATTCTTAACATACATTTGACTTTTTTCATAATAGTGCTGTTCATCCTTTCAGCTACACCATTATATTGTGGTGTTTCAAGTTCTATTATATTATGCCTGATCTTATGCTTTGAATAGTACTCTTCAAAGTTTTTGGATGTGTATTCCCCACCATTATTAGTCCAAATACACTTCAAAGGTAGTCTTGTCATCATTTCCACCATGATATGAAATTTATGAAAATACTATAATACCTGACTTTTATTTTTCAACATATATACTCAAGCCTCACGTGAAATCAATAAAAGTAACAAAATACCTATTATCACCCAATAACTCAATCTTAATAGGACCACATATGTTAGAATAAATAAATTTTAATATGTTTTCTTTTCTTTGAGAACTCTTATGAAAAGAAACTCTATGATGCTTATCAAATAAATAATGATTACATAAATCGAAAGATATACCTTTGGTTAAGAGAATAAGAGACTACCTTGTCAAAATCTGTAACCCATTTTTACTCATGTGGGCTAACCTCTTATGCCATAAGTTTGTTGAAGCATCATCTTCAATGGCATTATCTGGTTATCGTTCAATTACATCTATGTCTTGTACATTATGTAACATGGTTTTTCTCTTACAACTACCATAGATTCTTCGAAAAACTTTCACTATCCATTCTTTTGTCGACTTTTATATCTCTCTTCATCAAGGACATTAATAGCAAAAAAAATTCATTCTCATATCCAAAATGTGTTTGACATCCCTTAAAGTCAACATGTAGCCCATACTAGTTTGTATAACAATAACACCAATCCCAATAATTTGTAACAATCTTTTTTTTCATATTGGTGTAACCAAAGTCTTTTGCTTTATAAGTTGTAAACAACTTTCTCTTAGGAACACAATGATATGCCGTTTCTATGTTAACTATCCACTCAATGCTAGGATCATAAATATGATTACATCACCATATGTACAAATCAAAGTAACTGAATCACTGTCTGAGTTCACTGTTGCAATATTGTCATCAGTTGAACTTTTATCTTTCTCATCTTTCCACTCTTGCTTCAAGTTTTGTAGTATCGCTTTATATGACCAGTTTTATCATAATGGAAATACTTCACTTTATCTCTGAACTTGGATCTACGTTTAGACTTATTATGGTCTTTTTAGTTCTGACCTCTATCGATGTTTCTATTTCTATTTTCTATAATAAGAGCTTGATTCCTAGAGTCAAAATTTTTTTATCTTGCTTCTTTATTAAGCATACTATCTTTTATCATCTCCAATGTCACCTTGTAATCAGGAGCTGGATCAAGAACAGTCACAACTAAAGTATTCTAGCTGTCTGGCAATGAACTTAAAAGAAATAACACCTTCATTTCATCACCCATCTTAAGCTCCATAGTTGTCATTTGATTAAATATATTTTAAAAATCTCTCATGTGCTTTGTAATCAATCATCTATCCTTGTACTGTAAAGTTACAAATTTTTTAACAAGCATAACTTTATTCATACATGTTTTTCTCTCATACGATGCTATCAATTTTTTTCAAACAATGTAGGCATTGGTCTTTTGTGCTACATGATAAAACATACTGATTTCAACCTACTTTTTAATTATAACTAGTGTCTTTTTACTTAACTTCTTTCAGCTTTTATCTTTTCTATCTGGTAGTTTAGCTGAATCATCCAATATCTTTGCAGTATAGATAATCTTCCATCATAGGCTTATAAATTGAATAATTTGATGTTATCAATTTTATCATTAAACCTGTATCATATTTCATGATCTCAAATAGAATTTACTTTTATCCTGAGTTACTTTTGTATCGATGTCACAAAAATAACCCTTGCTCTAATACCACTTATTAGGCCTGAATTAATAAACATAACAACACAAAAATAATATATAATAATAAACCCATAGTAATAGACAATAATCAATAATAAAAAATAAAAAAAAATAAAGCATACAAAAATTTATGTGAAAAACCTCTAATGTAAAGGAAAAAAATCATAGACTACAAGAAAAATTTTCACTATCAAACAATGGATATACAAAGTTCTTCTTTAGCTAAAACTAGAGCTAATCAACAACTAAAAGGATAATTAGAGAAATCTCACTAAATAAGTGACTCAACAAATATATCTTAAATTTGTTCTTAAAGAGCTTTAAACTCGATTTTCACTGTTTAGAATGTAAAATTCTAAATCATAAATTTGCTAACAAAATTTTAGCTTAATCGGGTCACGGATTGATTTCCGTTTAACCAACTCTCCTTTCTCCCTTTTCTTTTTAATTTTTTTGTCTTTTCTTCTTTCTTTTGGTTTCGGCGTTGCCTTCTGTTTCTTTATTACATAACTTTTTTTATTGTTAAGGCTTTATTTAAGTAAAACTCTTTTAGATCAAAAACAAAAAAAGCTTTAAGCCTTTTAATTGACCAAAACCAATGGAGCTGGACCTCACATATCCTAACATATAATGGGCAGCTGGTCACGTAGCTTGAGTAAAAGTTCATAATATCTTTTGAGATTAACAAGAATACCAATTCACCACGCCTTCATATATTGTGTATTGGAGAAGGTATTTTCATTGTTAGACAGAATACTGAGGTGGAAGTGAAGTAGCAGGTTTATGCAAATTTCCTATAGTTGTGCCTGTTAAAATCAATTGTCTGTAAGGTCATGGTGTTTGTTCCAAGAATTTGAAGGCAGCTATTTAAATCCTTTTCTGCTTAGCTTCATATATAGGGTCTTTTTGATACGATCAAAAGCAAACAACAAATCGCAGAGATGATGACCCCAGAAACAGTGAATTCTGCTATAATTCTGCGGGCATCATATTCAACCATCTTTTCCTCCTGATAACAATCAGGTTCGGATAATGAAAAGCAACTACACATAGTTTTCGGTCAAGTCTCTAAGTACTTCTGGTTCTATGTCAAAAGAATTTTTTTTGGGCACGTTCTGCATCTGAAGATAGAAAGGGATCATTGAAGTTATCAAACATTTTCTAGCCACTCAGGACGAAGCTTGACTTCTTTTGGAACTCATCATGGACAAATCTTTACAAACTAAAAAGGTGATACCGAACCGAACAATATGATGATTAAAAAAAAAAAAAAAAAAAAAAAGAATGACAAGATGTACAGATATGTATAAAGCTTCATAGAATTTGAAAACTACCCTTAAGCTAGATTGCGTCATAAAACTAATGCTCTGGATAGACATCAAGTAGCAATTTCAATTATAAACAAAATTTGCCATATCATTTGAAAACTAATGCTGCTAAGAAAGAGATATCTCTAGAAAATCAGTGTAGTACTCCTGAACGGGAATTTACATATATTCATCCAACAAGAAAAAGAAATGAGAAAGTATGAGAAATGTGAAATTATAATGCATTTCAATGCTCTCAAAAGCATTTGTGTACATGACCACAACTCATTAGACAAAGACAATGACGTTTGAAAATTTCCCTCAATTATGTTTCTTCTCTCTGTATCAATGACAGAGCGGGTGGAATCATAGTTTCATCTTTACCTTCTACAGACAACTCTTCTTTCATCGTAGAAAGCTGCTGCTCTGGACTATAACGTTCCTTTGAAACCATTCTGGGACTTGAAGAATTAGCTGTAAATCTCATGGTTGGGCTAGAATTGAACCCAGGTGAAGAACTGGGGCCAGAACTAAATTGGATGATCCCATCTTCACAAGGTAAAGGTGATATTGGCAACTGGTTACCATGGTCCATTTGCTTTCTTAAGAACTTATCTTCTACAATATCATAAGAATTCCCAGTGCGTGCTTCCTGAGCAAGAGAACACCAACAACAGAATAGCCACAGTGTGCAATCACTAACTTCTGGTTGACCAAAACAGAAGTTATAACCTGGCAAATTGAATCTCTTTCTCATTTGAATCCTCCAGAAGCCACCATACAGTAAACCAAAACCACAAAGAACAATTCCGGTGACACCAAGAGCCTCTCTGAGAGTCTCATTATCAATATTCACAGCAGCCAAGTTGAAAATCCAAAAAGGAGCCATACAAAACAGGAGAAAAGTTGCAATATGTACATACATGTTCCCAAACCCAAGTCTCTCCATGTTCCACCCAAAGACACAAAAGCTACAAAAAAGTGAAAGACATGCTAGAGAAATATCATCCCAAAAGTCAAGTATCCCTCCACTCCAGAGTGGCCTGCACTCAACAATTCTCTCTTCATCTCCGGATGCAAATGAATATCTCTTCTCCAATGATATCCTTCTCAACTGCTCTGGCCTCTTACTTTCACCAGTGTCAATTGGTCTCAGTGCTTCCTCATCCATTTCAGAATTATAATCCCTCCCTAGAGGGCTAACAATGGAGTAAACACCAGCCATTGCCGGAGCTGCTATTGCAATTGATACACATATCCCAACTCCAATAGCAGGTCGCTCAGATCTCCTGTATCCCAAGTTCAGACTACAAAGGGCATACTGAGCAAAACAGTTGATATGGAGTAGCACAACAACCACCAAAATGTGTGCCCACTCATGGGGCTTATAGGTCCCATTCTTACAGTATATCTTTCTGAGTCGGGAAATGTCTTCTGCTCTCCATCTACAAAGAAGTACAAGATGGTAAATTCGCTTAGGGTGTTGGTAAAGACACATAAGAGTAAACAGCGCATTGAGAATTTGATTGTTGACTTCAAACCAGGCATTTCTCTTGGACTCCTTAGGAAGCACTGCATTCAACATTCCAGTCATGACAAGGAAAAGAATGGCGCCCGAGATAGCAACACACATGATCCATACAAAAAGGGCCATGTTCATTGGGTCCCTAATCCATTCCTTAAACATTTTCATCAGAGAAACCTGATCAATTTTTTTTGCAAAAACCCCTGTCAGACGTTCTCGTAAACCATGACCGCTTGAAGAAGCCACCAACTGAGAAACCTCATCTCTCTCTTCTACTAAGCGCTTGAATTTGGCAGATGCAGAGCCAAATTTGAGAAACTTTATTCTATTCGGAGGAGACATAAAGCTGCTATGGGACCTTCTTTGAGAGTTTTCACCGTTCAGAAGCACCCTTTGTGATGATGAAATGTGAAGGGGAATTTGTCCCTTTGTTTTAGTGACATTGGATTCCTCAATTTGCTCTTTCTGATTCCCATTATCACTTGAAGCCATTCTAATATCAAAATTGAACTCTCAATCAATCCCAGAGCTATGCTATACAGAGAGAAGCTCCTAAGCGTGTAATTCTAAAATTCATTTGAAAACCAGAGTACACATGGTCTATGATTTTGCAGTTACTACCACAAAAACTATATCAAAAAAGAGGGAGCCAAGGAATCCGTAAAGCTAAAGGAACTAAAGCAAAAAAAAAAAAAAAAATTATGATTGCAAAGATAAAAAATAAGTATCAATATTTGATAAACCTAAGTTGACTCAGATCATAAAATCTATCCTACACTCTAAATCTCAGAGAATTGACTTGCACAGTATCTACTTTTGCATCAAAATTTGTTTGTTATCATCAAAAGTATTACCAGATGAATGGAAAAAACCTAGAAATTTGTTCAATTGCTTTCATTTAATAGAAAAATCAGCATAAATATACGCGAGAAAAAACACCAAGCAGAAAATAAAGAGTCGAATGTTAACATATGTAAAGGAAAATTGACCTCACATAGAAGAAAAGCATGAGCTTGAAACTTACGCTTATGGAAAAACCACGAAGGAATTCATGAGACAACCGGTTCTGGAATCATCCTAAAAAAAATTCACTTTTGCTGTAGCTGAAGCACATATACAGATGTCCGTCGAGACATGAGTGAACAGCTTCGTTCACCAATCATAAGTCATGGTAGAGAATCTTACTTTGAAAATAAGTGGCGCTATCCAAATGCTACAAGAATAAATTAATTTCGATTAAAATTGTTCTATTTCTATATCAATCAGTTAAAAAAATTATTTATTTGATTAATTTGGTCAATTATCAATAGACTGAGTTAATTTATTTTTAAATATATTTTAATATATAATATGTTATATAATATTTTAAAATCATATATATTATATAAATTTATTTTATATAATAATATAATGTATGCAATATATAAATGTAAAATAACTTTTTGTATAATAATATAAATGATATATTTTTCAAATAGTTAAAACCAAACAAATCGACAAAATCCACCAATTTAAGTCAATTTTCATTAAAATATTTTATTTTATTTAATTATTTTAATGCAATTTAATTCAATAAATTATTTCAAATCAAATCAATTAATTTAAATTCTCAACTTTTAATATCAAATCCACCGAATACTCTCTAATTGATAAAGTTGGGAAAATAAAAATTTTACAAAAGTTGAGAAATGAGGTTGTTATAGTGATGAATTTCCATTCCAACCATGACATTAATATTATAGGTTTGAGAACGTTTATAATTGAAAGGGAAAAGCTAATAAACCTGATAGGATTAATTGAGTTTACTTCAACATTTTCATAGGAGATGAATATTGGATTCAGCCTAAAAGCTTACATGGCCATTAATATAATTTAACAAAAATTAAAACTGATTTGAATGCAGGTACGAGTTCAATTTCGTTGGATTTACATTTATAAAATTGATGCTACCATCATGAGCTCTCCATTACTTGTCTCCAGGGCCTAATTGGAGACCTACACAATAAAAAGGAGAGAGAATTACTCTTTACCTTTTTAAACTAAAGTTATAAAACTCAATGGGTCAATCTCATATATATAGAGACGAGAATAGAACTTTCCCTAACAAATTACTCAAAATTGACCAATACTACTATGGGTCCAAATACAATTAAACTAAAGTTACACTTAACAATAATCATATTACTATTTAAGTATATTATAATGTGGTACCACATCAATTACTTATTAATTGACATTAACTAATATAATCCAGTATATAATGACTTTGTTAGTCCACTAATATGAGATAAATATAATAATTTCTCACTTGGACAATACAAATCATTAAATTTGAATCAAGATTAACAAAATGGTCATAAATAGAAATTTTTAATATGAGTGTATACTTAAATCATCATACAACAAAATGAGCATTTATAAGCTCCAAAATACATTGTACCGATAGGGTACCAATGTATGGACTTATATGCTCTCAGCAACCTGAAGAAATTCATAAGCTTCAGAATGCATTGTATCAACAACAAAACAACAAGAAGTATTTATGAGCCTCAAAATGTATCATACTAACAAAACACGTGTACACAAACTCATAAATACTTTAGAAGTAATAATATGATAGTGTGAAATGGAAATGGTATGAAAACAAAATTAGTATCCATTTTCATTAGGTCTTTCAAATCTAAATTTAATGATGCGTTGCTTTGAAGGAAGCACATGAGACTAAACCTGAATGTCTCATTTAACAAAATGTCAAACTTAACAGAATGTGCGCAAATAGTATATACATATAACAAATAGGAATCCATCGATCACGGTTGCAATTCAATTACACAGAGCTCCCATTAACTTGATACAATAAAAAGCTTTATAAGCCTTGAATAAGGGTCTGTTGTCTGACATTTGAACAGCCAAAATTAGTTAGTGGTTACATCAGACTGAGCTCTATAGATTATTTACTCTACTATTTATACCAAAAATGGATTCAATTACTTTCTCTCTAATATATTAAATAATGATATCTATACATATAGAGTGTGAGAAACTCTTAATATCTAAGAGAAAGCCACCATTACAGATTTACCCCAAAACATCCTTAGCTATTTTAGAATGGAAAACCCAAAATCTAGCCTTGAGATAAGATTCTATAATCAACAATCAAACATAGAGCTCCACCACATGCTACATGTTTTACCTTCATAATCAAAGACGGTGTAAGTGTTCATTTCACATTGTCTTAAAAAAAACTTCTCTAGCCAAACTACCGGCATTGGCTTCAACAACATACAAAATCTGTATAAAATATTTGATTAAATCTTAAAAGTTGGATCATTGACATTTGAATATAGAATTGTTCAAGTGTTTTTGAAGTACAACTGTAGTATACATAACATTAGAATGTGTTCAAACTTGAGCATAGATTAGATTGCCTATAGTTGAGGCATACTGAATATTTGACATGAGCTCTTTCATTTTCGCGATAAGTGCCTTACTAGGAAAATAATAGTGTACATCAAACCTACTTGACAAACACATATTGAATGTAGGTTTTGAGACCAATTGAATATGCCTCTATTTTGTCACAAAGAATCTTAATCTCTAAACCAAAATGGTAGCTTCACCTGAAGTGACATAACAACATGTAATCTCTCAAACAATAAGTCAATGTCTACAGTTGCTAATTCGATATCATCTAAATGTAGAGCACCCAAAACACTCTGCTCCCACTGACTTTTAGACATGTGCATTGATCACCAATATTTTCCTTAAGTGACAATCTCATCAACTTCAAATATCACAAATTGGATGCTTTTTGAGTCCATATATGGACTTTTTGAGTTTATAAACTCAACGTTCCATTATAGAAAATCACAAAACCTTTAGGTCACTCTATTTATACATCTAGTCTTAATGTCTAACTGATGTAGCTTTTAACCAAATGAGCCACCAATAATGTAAAGATTCTAAAAGAATCAATGGTAGAAATAGAATAGAAATATTTTTACACCCAATTTTTTTTTTCTGTTTAAAGTTTTAAATCACTGAATTGGCTTTAAACATTTCTACCCAACCTCTAGAGTACCTTTTCAACCTTGTAAGTCTATCAATAACCAATTGAACTATAATGATGTTGTCATTCATCATGATCCCCACACGATGATACAACACATATACAATCTCATACTGCTTGGTAAACATTCAACTCATAATGATATGATCTTAAAAAAATCGTTTAAAACGTAATAGAATCAAAAGACACATGAACACAATATTCATGTTCCTCTACAACTTAAGGTGTAATTCCAAAAATAAGACTATTGAGATCTGCTATTGGTTTAATCAACTTGTGGCATTTTCTACCAATAATTAAATCACATATGAGACTGGTTCAATAACAACATATTTTCCATGATAATGACTTTATAGTGTTCAAAACCTACTACTCTCACTATCTAAATAATTCTTTAGATAAATTGCATAGTCAAACATGATGATTTTAATATTTCACGATAGATGATAGAATTTAGAATCTCTAAATATGGTTAAATAGCTAACAGAATGCCATTGATAGTTTTCCAATCAAGTGTTTTTTTATTGTGGGTCGTGGGCCCATAGATATGAATTACAGCCTTAAGCTTCAAAATTGGCTTAGAAATTGACTTCTTATCTCACCATAGTTTATAGCAATTTTTAGGAACTCATCTGCTTAGACTTTGATTTAAACTGAATGTTACAGTTTCAAAGGCTTAATTCTACATGAAATCTAAAAGTGTAGAATACCAAAACATATACCATAACATGTATAGAATTGTGCGATTGCCTCTTACTATAACCTTTTTTTTTTTTTTTGGTATTTTAAGCATAGCATACTAGGCATCAACACCAAAACCGTAGAGAAGACTCAAAAGAATAGTCTAGGATTTTATCTAATTTCATCATACCGACCATAATATTCATCATCTATGTCTAACCTCATTGTCTTAATTTTGTGTTTTTGAAAACTTGGCAGTAGATTTTAAAAAAAAAAACTTTAAAGTCTACATGGTTAGACTTTTCATTCCATATGATCGAAACCCAATTGGTCTTTAGTAAGGGTGGTGAAATACCTATATTTACTAAAAATAGTAAGTAGAGGCGATCCATAATTTTTAGTATAATTCAGTTCTTAAGTCAATTCTTAAACTTATCTGTATCTGCTAATCACAACCATATATTAGCAACAACATTTCTCTTAATGCAATCTAGTTATGTGCCAAATTTAGAATGTATTTAGCGTTTATGCCACAACATAGTGGACTTTTCATCTATTTTACCAAGATTAGAACTAACGACCATATCTTTTACAATATGCACAACTAAAAAGATTGCCTCTATTCACAAATATCTTCCCTTAATTTGGTTTTTGGTTACTAGTCAATTATAAGATTTGGCTTAACAACACTAGCACTAGTATCCAACCATGAAAAGTAGAAGGCATAGTATCTATATTGGGTTCAAATAGAAAAGGCTAAAAACATGCCTTGCATCACTTTCCAATTAGAGAACTTTCATTGATTGCTTTTTTATACCTGATTTATAACAGCAGTGGCACATATTCCAAGATCTTTTGATTTCATGATTCAGAAGCATTCGTGGATTTGAAATGGGAAGTTATGCTTCACAAAATTCTTTTGCTTAAATGACCTTTAATGGAATCTTTCTCAATAATGTTTGGTTTGAAATTAATATTGACCTGTATCATCGAGAGGATAGAATGAGATTGCAGGCTCATAATATCTTTTCCTTTTTGATGGTTAAAATGCTCACAATTTTTAAATCTCATATGCTTCCTTTTACACTTTACGGGAGGATTTGACTCACATTGTTACCCTAGAAGGAAGCTATTTAGAAATCTACCATAATAGGAACTAGTCTCGTATTTCAACATAGGTCATTTTTAGAACATTCTCATTGAAACCATCTACCCTATCCAACATGGTAGTAGTAAATAATTTGTGTGGTTTGATATTTCAATCTTATGGAACTTTAAAAATTGACTCTCAAATGACATCCTTAATTATTAATGTACAGAACACTTTATCTTATTCACTTTCTAATAGTACACCTATAGCCATTAGATAATTCTAGTTAGAGTGTTGTTAGGAAGCACACTGTCCTTTTGTCTTTAATTGAGGCTCAGTAACATAGGCTTATCACCTAAATAGGTATTGAAAGTGATCAAATTTCAGGGCTATTTTTGAATTTATTATGCCTAAAACCATAAAGAGTGATTCATACCATTTATATAAATGATCTTGTCAAATGATAGTTGTAGAAATAAAACTGGGATTTGAGACTTTATAGAATAACTCAAATTATATTATGTATGTAAAAACAAAATCATGTCATGAAAGTTATTCTATTAACTCCATAATTCAAGATTTTTTTTAGAATGTAAAACAAAGGATAATATAGAACTGGTCGAATATAACCTTCACTTGCAACTGACAATGTATCTAAATCATATTGTACCCCAACCAAAATCCTTTCCTTCCCAAGCATCCTTGAAGGCAATAATTAATCTAACAGGAAAGGTCTTACTACTTTAAGAAATCTTAGTAGATGTTGCAATTATCATAAGTGATCTGCCTTATTATTGTTTCAAAATAAATTATTAAAAAAATACCAAAAATCTTCATGATCACTCCCACGACAGTTGACCTTTTATAAATCCAATTAGTGATTTGTGTAATTTAAGAATATTCGCAAAAATTATCAAACTAAGTTTAATTACACTAGAAATATGCAATGCTTGAAGCATATACTAAAAATTAGGTCTAACAAAACCAAGTAATTTGATTTACTGTAAATATTCAAATAATAAGGTAATTTTATTAATTAAATGAGCTTTTACTGAATTAAATGAATTATTAACAAAATTAGTAAATTTTAATTACCAAAGTTGGGCTAACTAGAATACCCAAATAATTCATTTATCACCAATTTAATTAGGCCTAATATTTTATAGAATGAAGCCATTAATTTTAGACCCAAAATATTTTACAAAAAATGGCCTTAAGCAAAATGGCCAAAATCAATTAAATTAGACCTAATATTTTAATTTCAACAAAATTGGTCTAAAACAAAATGAACAAAATTTTAATTCCACGAAAATGGCCTAAACTTGAATGGCTCAAATGGAATTAAATTAAAATTGGCCTTAATTTAATTTAATGTGGTCCAAAGTCCATTAAATTTATTTTGCCCAAATTAATTAACTAAATGGCCAAAATTAATTAAATTAATAGCCCTTAAAATTTAATCATTAAATTTTGGCCTAAACAAAATAGCCCAATAATAATAAAAAAAAACCACTTGATTTCCACTAAATGGCCTAATCCTAAATGGCTTAGAAGAAAATAGCCCGAAAAGTGGAAAAATAACCCAATAAAGAAGGAAAAATCAAATTGGTCTAAACAAAATAGCCCAATAATAATAAAAAAAAACCATTGATTTCCACTAAATGGCCTAATCCTAAATGGCCTAGAAGAAAATAGCTCGAAAGTGGAAAAATAACCCAAGAAAGAAGGAAAAATCAAATTGGTCTAATAATAATGCAAAACCCTTTAATTTTCACCAAATAGCTTAATCTTGAATGGCCTAAAAGGAAATTATCCAAAAAGGGGAAAATAGGACATAATATAGAAAAGGAAAAATTAAATTGACCTAAATAGGAATGGCCCAAAACTATAAGGGTAAAAATGTAATTTTCCCAAGTTTTCCTTTTTCTATTTTTTTTTTTTTTATGTTAAGCGTGTGCAACTTATTCACCTATCAAGGGCATGTCAAGCGCATGTGTCACATGTGCTTGAGGGATTGCCTATGGCACTAGTGTAGGTTAAGCAAGTGGGATCTGTATGTGGCCTTACATACAGTGTTTGGCGCGTGTGAGTCTTCTTTGCTTGTTCACCTGGGTTCAAGTTTATTGACCCGACATGACCTGATAAGTCCAAAACTCACCATTTTTTCATTGTTTTGGACTCGAAAAATTAGATTTCAACATTTTTCAAGCTCCATAACAATAAAATGAAAATTTGAAGCCTAAAAATGGAAAAAATAGCATGGGTATAAAAGCCCAAAAAATCAAAAGGTTTATTTGAAGCTTTAATGGTGGCATCACACCAAACAAAAGTGGTTAGTGACCTCTAAGTCAATATGACTTTGATACCAATTGTTGGATTTTGCTTATAAGCTCATAAGGTCACTAACACAACTTAACAAAAACTAAAACTGATATGGATATAGGTAAGAACTCAATCTTGTTGAATCCACGGCCACAAAATCAATGCCGCCATCATGAGCTCTCCATTGTTGGCCATAAGGACTCGATCAGAGACTTGCATAGTAAAAAAAATGAGAATTGCACTCTACCTTTCTAAACTGAAGTTATGAAACTCAACAAGCTAGCTTTATATATATAGAGGTGAAAGCAAGGACCTCCCTTAACATGTTAGTCAAAATTGATTCATCCCATTATGGGTCCAAATACAAAATTAAACCAAGGTCACATTTAATATTAATCATATTACTATTTGGGTGTATTACAATATGGTACCACAATAATTATTCATTACTTGAAATTAGTTAATATAATCCAGTATATAATGACTTTATTAGTCCACTAATATGAGATAAATACAACAATAAAAGATAATAAACAATTTAGAACATTATTTTTACTATGAAAATTACTGATTTAGGTAGATTAGCTTAGTGAAATGATCTTATTCTAATCAAGTAAATTAATTGATTTTTAAGTTAAATATTTTTTGTACGAAAATTAGATTGACAAAGTTGAAATTTAGGTATAGTAAATCAGGATGAAATTCTCATTAAAAATTTATTTGCATTTATGTAAGTTTTTGTATACTATCACATATTAGATTTAGGTTCCAACCATTTTAGTTCATGTAATTTTCGCTTAAATTAGGTTAAAATTAACATAAGCTTTATATCTTAGTTTTTTGCGTCAATTCAAATTAAATTAAGTTAGATTTGGAATGGATCAAGAGAGTTATTTAACCACTATTTGTAACCACATAAAAGGATTATGGGTAGTACCCATGAAAATTAGCATATAGTTTGAATTATTACATTATATGATTTGTTTTTTTTTTAAAAAAAAAACTTTATTTCTTAAAATTTTATCTTCAGCCTATGTTTTTTCATAATTAAAATTTGAATCAATGAGATTTTAATTAGAATAAAATTATCTTACTAAATGCCTTTTTATTATAATGGGTAGTTTTTATCTTTTCGGTGTTTATTTTATCAGTAATAGAAGTGGGGGATTTGGGAGAAACTAGCCTTAGAGAAGAATTAGGGAGGAAGAGAAAGGGTAAATCAATTTTAAAAATCACTGATTAAGGTAAGGTTTTGCTTAAAACTTTTGAAATTTTTATGTTTTGTGTAATTCTTATACCTTTTCATCTTAAAAGAAATTTCGATGACTTTGTGGTGAGAATCTAACTAAATTGTGGATACCAATGAAAAGGTCTGTTCAAGACCTTTCTAATGGTATGTGTGGCACTTTATTTGTTTAAGTAATTTAGGAGACTTGAATGTTTGAAGTTTTAGGTTTTTGCTAGTTACTAATACCTGTAGTAACAAACACCCAAACTTGGGTTACTGTAACTCCCCATTTCAGTGGTTGATTTGGTCTAACTTTAAATGTTTTTGATAGTACAAAATGTGATATTTCTAGTGGTCTAATTGGTTTGTTTAGATGATCTATAGGCTAAGAGAATCAAAACCCCGAAATAGGCTTCATGAATTTGAAACCTAAAAAACCTAGGATGTTTGTGATGATTTACAAAGTTTTAGCCTTTGAAACTTAGACTTATGGAAATCATTTTTTGCTAAAACAAAATTTTAAGCTGTAGTATTACATTCCTACTTTAAATTCCTGCTTTCCTTTTTCACTAGAAACTGTATTAATTTCATGTTATTAGTCTTATTAAAAGACTATTAAGTTGGATTCAAACTTGCAAAAATTATTACTATTAAATATTAAAATTAAATATTTATAAAAATTTATAGTCCTACTTATTTTTATGTTTTTAATTCTTAATTTCATATTTTTACTAAATTTTAGGAATTTTGCTATATTAAAATTTTTTTTATTAATATGCTAAAAAAAGACTTTCTATTAGCCTTGAATTAATAAAACAAAAATTTGCCTAACTTGAATCAAATTTATTCTATATCATATTGAACATTTTTCTTACCTTCTATCTTGTAAAAAATTATTTTTAAACCAAAACAAAGCATGTTTAGGAAACAAAAATGAACTTTAGACAATTTTGGATAGAAGAGATCGATCCCTTTAGAGGAGGGATTAATCCCCTCACATGACCCGATCGATCCCTTAGCTAAAGGGTTCGATTTATTTTTCTTCCAGTAGCCTATCTCGTGTAATTTTTTCAAGAATTAATTAATCCCCTCCTTGTAGGGATTGATTGGGTCAGTTGAAATCAAGACTAATTTTATGCATTATCAGACTACTCGATCGATCAAATAAAGGACCCGATCGATCTTTATCCCAAGTGATTGATCCCTTGTGTAAGGTGATTAATCCTAGGAGATCTTTTAAGACTTCAGGCGCTACCAACTCTCCCAAAAGTAATTATTATTAGAAAGATGCATATCCTAGCCTTATAAGGCATTCAACACACACAAACACCCATGATGTTTGAGCATATGGAGTTGATGGACGTTGCCAACTTTCTATCTACCAATAATCTTTCCCTAGCAACACCACTAGGACTCCAATCCTTAACCTTGGCTCTAATACCACTTTTAGGACTCCAGGCGCTACCAATTCTCCTAAAAAAAATTGCTATCAGGAAGGTGTATACCTTAGCCTTATAGTGTATTCAGTATATACAAGTGCTCACAGGGTTTAAGCACATAGAGTTGATGGACGCGACTAGCCTTCGATCTGCCAATACTTTCAAATGGTTTCGATTTGTCATAAAGGTTACCACACAACCTAATTTGCTTAAGATGACCAATGGAAAGTTTACCATGTTATATTTATGTCTTCATGTTAAATTCTAATTTTTAAATATTTCTTGAATTATTAGGACATTAAGAGAATTGTGTGATTTGTTACTTAAGTTTTGGTTTAGTGCATCAAGTAAATGAGTTGACATGCCTTCGGTTTTTATGTCCTTAAAATTCAACCTTAAATCATTTCATATTAAGTATGCTATGAATGTTATTTTGTCTATTATTTTGTTAAATTGGGTTATGCATAAAAGTATATATCTTTGTTTCGATTATGAAAATTATCTTGGTAAATAATTATGGCTATCTCCTTATTATGATTTTATCATGTAATTAGTTTTGCAAGAACTATATATATATGTATTTGATTTTGAAAGCCTTCTTAGAGTTATTATTATTCATGTTGCGTACTCTAAAAGTCTTTGTTTTAAAGTGTTTCTCAGTACATTATGTTCTGACCCAACCATTAAGGGTTAAATGTTGGCTATGTCGGCATGCATTTTGTGATTAGAAACTGGTTTTGAATCATGCCACAAATTGAGAATAATGGATTTTTGTTCACTGTGTTACTAGTGATATATTTTAGTCCCATTGCATTAAAAGGTTACTGTGATTTTTGTTTTGTTTCATTACACTAATGGGTTAATTATGACTATTCAGTGTAACCACCCAGTTACTTTTGATATACTTTTGTCTCATTGCACAAGAGGTTAATCATGATTTTGATTCTAATTCTAACTTGTGCCATTGGGATTAAGGTAGACATAGCTTGTAAAGGGAGATAGATTTATAAAACTAAAATTTGTAATAATTGTTTTATTATTTTGACATATGATTTTGGAACAAGCTATTTTTTAAATGCATGGTTACCTTAAAATTTGAAATCGATCTTTAATTTTTTTGTTTTGGCCTCAATGTTCTAATTGTACTTAACCCAATTGAGGGGATATTGGTTGCTTGCTGAATAGTTGTGCTCATTCTTTTCTTTAACATTTTATAGGTTCTAGTTTTGATTATACATGCGGGAATCGTAGAAAATGATGATTAATAATTTTAGTGGTTGTTTCATGACTTTTAGTGTTGTCTTAGATACTTAGACATTCCAACTTCTATAAATTAGTTATTTATGACTTTAAATGAATATTTTAAGTTTCATGAATTTCTAAGCATTTCATCTTCATGTCAATTGGTATTAAAAGCTATGAACTTTTAATTTATAAACATGCTTGTCTCATTTAGATTTTTTTAAAAGTCTTGGAAAGAATCTTGCATTGCATCTATAAGATCATATTTAGTAGGTGTGTGGTATCTATTATGCCTTGATTTCAGGCATGATAGATTTAATGGTATCAGAGCCTAAGTTTTTTTTTTTTTTTTTTTATCTTAGTTTTGCATAAGCAATAATTTTAACAATTTAGACGTATTTGCAAATGATGATTGTGGGGTAGAAATTAAGTTTAGGATGTTTCTTTCTTCTTACTTCTTTTGTTTGGATTGTTTTTTTTTTAATTGGTGGAAATACATTCTTGTAATATGTTTTCTATTGTGATTGAACTAGTATGCATCTTCTTCACGATCGTAAACTTAATCTTGTTTAGATTGCAGCAAACACTAGGGCTAGTGGTTCTAGGAGTTATTGTCCTAAAAGACACCATAGTTGATAAGGTAAAAACAAAGATCAGGGTGATATTGTTGCACCAAATGCTTAGGGAAGTGTTGAAATTAATTGACTTCCTACTAATCAAATTGTGAAAGCATAAGGTACTATGGCAAGGTATGATGAAGTAAGGCCTTAGATTTGATAGATATGGTTCTCGATTTAGTAAGGGATCAAAGGTAAAACCAGCAATCGGTGCAACATGTAGATAATTTGCATAGTGAAAAGCTTTAGGTGAGTTGAAGAAGATAACACCTCATGCTTTTAAGGATTTTAGAAGCTCTAATAATGCTAAGTTATGGATTGGAGAAATGGAGAAAGCCTTGATGCTATGCATACTTAGGAACAATATAAGATCAAATTTGCTACATACTTTTTACAAGATAGTGCAAATAATTTGTGAAGGGGTGTAGCTTGTACACATGAGAAAGATCTTGAATTTTTCTCTTAGAATAACTTTCGGACTGCTTTTTATACAAAATATTTTTCTCAAAGTAAGCTACTATAATTGGAAAGAGAGTTTCTTAATTTGGTTTAATATAGTATGACTATGGATAACTATGAGACTAAGTTTGATTGGTTGTCAAAGTTTACCACTTCTCTTATTGCTAATGATAACAGTAGAGCTAGAAGGTTATTAAAACTATTTAAATGCCCACATTTAAAGAGGCCTTGCTTTATTATACTTGACTAGTTATAATGAAATGGTTGGTAGGGTAAAGTCCTTTAATTTAGTTTAGAGAGAGTATTAGAAAGTGAGAAGGGATTCTTTTTTTTAAAAAAGAGGTAAAGTTCTAGATTTTCATAATAAAAGGACTTTTAGTAATCCTTTCAAATTCAAGCCACTGAAAGGTCTCAAGCTTCTTTTACCTCTAAAGGTAAGTTTTTTTTATGGGAAATTCAATTATACCAAAGTAATATGTATCAGCAAGGGCCTAAGTGTTCAGTTTATGGTGGAGGACATCAAGTTGCTGAGTGTAGGCAGGTCAATGGTGCATGATTTAGGTATGGCCAATAGGGTCACTGTATTGCTAATTTCTTTTAAATCTTCAACAGTCACAGACAATACATAAGCCTTAGAACTTTCAAGCCTTTGAACCATCTATAATCTAGAAGATACCTCCAAATCAAGTTGCTTAGATTACATAAGCACCATCCATTAGATCACAGAAAGGGGGAGACCTTATACTAAAGGTCATGCTTATTCCTTAACTTAATAGGATGTTGAAGCATCAAACATTATTATCTCAAGTATTCTGCCAATTGCCTCGGTTTATGCTCATGTCTTATTTGATAGTGGTGCTTTGTATTTTTTTTTATTTCATTTGTTTTCATTTAAAAGTTTGTAATGTGTAGTTTGCCTTTGAAATATGATTTATATGTAAACACTCTAATTAAGGTTCAACTTTTGGTAATCAAATTTGTAAAATGTGCTTAGTAAAATTTAAGGGTAGAGACTTATTTGTCAATCTACATGTTTTAGATATACATGATTTTGATGTGATTTTTGAAAGGCTAAATGTCTAATTTAGTATTAAACATTTGGGTGGTTACTCAATTCAGAATTAAAAATTTTATTTTATTCAAATAAGAATCAAACATTATGAACTTGTGACAATGTCAAACTTTTTCAAACGAAAGAAGTAAGGTGAAATACATGTGCCATATTATAGCGTGAAAGAATTAAAATGAAGTTAACTGACTTCTTTATGCTGATTTGAATTAAATTCATGCTAGCATAGAATTTTTTAGATTTGGCTTTTTTTTTTTTAACTTTAACAAAAAAAAGCATTAATTAATCAATCGAAAATAAACATCAAAACTCATACATTACCTTTGACTTCAGAGCTTTTGATTTCAAAGCAATCAAAGCTATCTTAATAAGCATTTAATTTTAGTGCCAATCCTTAAAAAAAAACCCCTAACTTGCAAATTTTAAACTTGAAATCCTTGCAAACTTTTCAATGCCAACCTTCTCTTTCCCAAAAAAATAAAAAAATAATAAAAGAAAACATGAAGAATATTATCTAATTCTAAGTCAGCAAATATACAAGAGGGAAAAAGGATAAAAATTCTAATTAAAATTCAAAAAAGGCAACTGGAATCAAAAGATAAAAACTAGCTCCATCATTTAGAAAAATTCAATGGTATCCTATATAGGCTGTTTCTAAGACCTAAGGAACTGGAAAAAGTAGGAAGGCTAGAATAATTGGAGTAAGAAATTAATTAGGGAATCAAATCAAGCATTAGTTTATGATGATCTACTGTTCAAAGGGGACACTTTTTTAACCAATTGTTAGTGTTGAGAAACAATGAAAAACAATTTTGGATTGATTAAAAAAAATCATAAATAAGAACATTCAAGCCAAAAAGAAAAACCTAACAAATAAACCCTAAAAACAATATAAACCTGTACAGACTTTAAAAAATCAAAGGATTAAGAAACATAGCTTTGAACTTTGCTTTCCATTAGTTCACAACTAGCTAAAATTAGCTTATATGTGTTTGTATCATAAGACCCATCTTTAGAGCTTAGTAAATTTAAGGTTTTAAAGAATAAAATTAGGGAAATTTTAAAAAATGTGTTTAAAAGAAATAGACCATTAAAAATTTAAAAAAAAAGGGTGAAATTTTTGCTAACTTTGAAATTTCACATCAAGATGATGTCATATTTGAATTAAAAATTGCATTAGGGTTTTTACTTTAAAAATAATTTTTTTGAAAGTTTAGGATGTATACAGGAGAAAGAAAAAAGAAAACAAATCTCATATTTTGAAAGAAAGAGAAAGAATGAGAATAAAGAATAATTTAGCAAAAAAATTAGTACTATTAAAAGATGACTTTTAAAATTAAAAAATTACACGTCAAATCCATTTGTCATGTTTTTTAGATTTAACGGCGCATGTATTTCATGTAACTATTTCCAATTGAAAAAGTATGACATTGTCACAAATAAAAGACATTTGATTCTAATTTGAATAAAATAAAATGTTTAATCATAAATTGAGCTACCATATAAATATTTAATTTTAAATTGAGTGTTTAGCTTTTTTGGAATGTATTGGTCATCTACTCATTATGCTAAAATTGACTGTCAGGAGAAGAGGGTAGATGTTGAAATTCTTAGTGAACCAATTTTTAGTTTTTGTGGTAGTGGTGCATAAACTCCTTTGTGGGTTATTTTTGTTTAGCAAGGTAAACGATTAATTAAAAGTGGTTGTAAGGAGTATTTAGCAACTGTAATTGGTAATGGAACTAAAGAGTTGGCATTAAAGGACATTCTTATTATAAGGGAATTTCCATCTATCTTTCCTGATGATTTTTTCAGGTTGCCTTCTAATTAAGAAATTGACTTTTTTATTGATTTGGTTCCTAGAAGTAGTCATATTTTTAAGACTCCTTATAGAATGGCTCTTATAGAGTTGAAAGAACAGTTACAAGAGGTACTTGTCAAAGGTTTTATTAGACCTAGTGTATCTTTATATAAAATCTTAGTGTTGTTTGTAAAAGAGAAAAATGGTAGTATGAGATTGTGTATTGATTATCGCGAGTTAAATAAGGTGATTATGAAGAATCGATATCCCTTGCCTCATATTGATGACCTATTTGATCAGTTAAATATGGTACTCAACTGTTCTCTAAAATAGATCTTTGATTTTGGTATCATCAATTAAAAGTCAAAATCGAAGATGTGCCTAAAATTGCCTTTCAAACTCGATATTGGCATTACAAGTTTCTTGTGATGCCATTTGGATTGACAAATGCTCAAGTCACTTTATGGATATGATGAATAAGGTTTTTAAACCTTATTTGGCTAAATTTGTGGTTGTCTTTATTGATGACATATTAGTGTACTCTTCTATTTTGGAAAAGCATGAGCAACATTTTAAAATTGTTTTAGAGACCTTGAGGCAGAAGTAACTATTTGCTAAGTTGAATGAATTTTGGCTCTCTAATGTGGCTTTTCTTAGGCATCAGATGTCTAAGGATGGGATTTTTGTTGACCAAACAAAGTTGAAACAATAGTAAAGTGGAAAAGGCTTAACAATGTTTATGAGATTTGTAGTTTCCTAGGTTTAGCCCAATACTATAAGTGCTTTATGCTATGTTTTTGACCAGATTAATCGAGAAGGGAGTTTGATTTGAATGATTAAATGATTGTGAGAAGAGTTTTAAATAGCTGAAAAGAAGATTTATCTCTGCTCCTATTCTTACCTTACTTATTACTAGTAAAGGGTTCACTATTTACCGTGCTCAAAGAAAAGATTAGGTTGTGTTCTTATGTAAAATGATAGTGTGATTGCCTATGCTTTTAGACGGTTGAAACCTTATAAAAAGAATTACTCTACTTAGATTTGAAGTTGGTTGATGTAGTCTTTGCATTGAAAATTTGGAGACATTATTTGTATGGTGCGTCTTGTGAAATCTTTACGGGCCACAAGAGTTTGAAATACTTTTTCACTAGAAAGAGTTGAATAAGAGGCAGAGTATATGGTTAAAGTTGTTGATAGACTATGTCTTGACTATTAGTTACCATATTGGTAAGACGAATAAGGTAGCTGATACTTTAAATAGAAAATTAGTTTAGAATTGGCTATAGTAATAGCTTCTCAGAGATAAATTTTTGAAGAATTGACAAGAATGGATATTGATATGCGAGTACAAGGTTTTGGAGCTTATTTGGCTAACTTGCGAGTTTAGCCTAACTTAATTTAGAGGATTAAAGATGCTCAAACTAATAATCCCCAACTCCAAAACATTAAACTTGAGGTGGATCCTAGTTTAAAACTAGACTTTAGGATTCATAAAAATGGCTCTTTAAGGTTTGGTGATAGAATTTGTATTCCTAATGACTTAGAACTACAATGAGATATTTTGGATGAAGCTCATTATAGTAACTATGCTATCCATCCTAGTAACAAAAAGATGTATAAAGATTTGAGAAGCATTTTTTATTAGAATAATATAAAGAGGTATTCCTCAATTAGTTGTTAAGTGTTTGATTTGTCAGTAAGTTAAAACTGAACATCGAAGACCAATGGGATTACTGAAACCTCTTTTTATTCTAGAATGGAAATGAGAGTGAATTACTATAGACTTTGCATTTGGTTTACCTAGGACATAAAAAGGTAATGATAACATTTTTTTGATTATGGATAGATTGACAAAGTTTGCATATTTATTGGCTATTCGTACAGGAATGAAATTAGAGAGGCTAGCAAAGTTATATGTTGAGTAGATTGTGAGACCTCATGGTGTACCAGTGTCAATTATATTTGATAGAGATTCTCAGTTTGTAGTAAAATTTTGGGAGAGCTTGTATAAAGTTTTAGCCACCCGTCTAAGTTTCAGTACTATTTTTCATTCATAGACAGATGGCTAATTAGAAAGGATGGTCCAAATCTTAAAGGATATGTTGAGGGCATGCATCATGAATTTTGAAGGTTCTTGGGATAACCATTTATCGTGGGTAGAATTTGCTTACAATAATAGCTATCAGTCTAGCATCCAAATGGTTCCATTTGAAGCTTTGTATGGTAGGAAGTGCAAATTTCCTATTTGTTAAGATGATGTTGGAAAAAGACAATTATTGGGTCTAAATCTTGTTCAACAGGTAGTTGAGATAGTTCAATTGATTAGAAAACATCTTTGAGTGACTCAAAGTCGACATAAAAGTTATCCAAATAATAGAAACGTGAACTGGAATTTAAGGTTGGAGATCATGTGTTTTTACAAGTTTTTCCAACGAGAGAAGTTGTGAAATTTGGAATTCATAGAAAACTTGGTCTTTGTTATGTAGGTTCATTTGAAATTCTTTATAAGGTAGGAGATATGGCTTATAGATTAGCACTTCCACCTTCTTTGGCTCAAGTACATAATGGGTTTCATGTCTCAATGTTGAAGAAGTATGTTTCATACCTAAGTCATGTGGTGTATATAACGAGTGTCTTATACATATTGTTGATTGAAAAGAGCAGGTTTATAGAAGACAAAATATTCTTTATGTTAAGGTTCAATGAAGTGATTATACCAAAAGAGAAGCAATTTAGGAGTTAGAAAAATATGAAAAAGAAGTATCCTTACCTTTTTGAAAGCCAAGGTATGAGTTTAAAAGACTAAACTCTTTTTAAGGAGGGAAGGGTCTAATACCTACAAAAATTAGCATATAGTTTAAATTGTTATATTCTATGATTTATGTTTTTTTTTTAAAACTAACTTATTAAAAATTTATCTTCAGCCCATCTTTTGCCATAATTAAAATTTGACCTAATGGGATTTTAATTAGAATAAAATTATTTTATCAAAAGCCTTTTTATTATAATGGGTAATTTTTATTTTTATGGTGTTTATTTTGTTAGAAAGAGAAGTGGGGGATTTGGAAGAAACTAACCCTAAAGAAGAAGAAGAAAGAGAAGGGTAAATCAATCTTAAAAATCATTGATTAAGGTAAAATTTTGCTTAAAACTCTAGAAACTTTTATGTTTTGCTCAATTTTCTACAAACTCTAACTTATACTCTTATATCTTTTCATCTTTAAAAAAATTCTGGCAACTGTCAATGACAATCTGACAAAATTATAAGTACCAATGAAAAGGTCTTTTCAAGACCTTTCTAATGGTATGTATGACACTTCATTTGGTTAAATAATTTAGGAGAATTGAATGTTTGAAAATTTTTTTAGGTTTTTGACAATTACAAACACCCAACTTTAGGTCGTTGAAAATCCCTATTCTGGTGGCCAATTTGGTTGAACTTTAGGTGTCTTTGATAGCATAAAATGTGATCCTTCTAGTGATATAATTGATTTTTTTTCAAATAATCTATAGAATAAGAGAGCTGAAACCCTAAAGTAGGATTCATGAATTCGAAACCTAGAAAATTTTAAGTTAATTATGATGATTCGCAAAATTTTGACTTCAGAAACTTAAACTTTAAAAAAAATTTTTGCTAAAACAAAATTCTAAGTTATAGTATTATATTCCTACTTTAAATTCATACTTTCCTTTGTCACTGAAAATTGTGAGATGTTAGAGATTTTGTGGCTTGAAGTAAGCCAAATGCTTATAAAATGAGAAAATTTATGAATAGAGAAATTTAATTTTTAATTATTTAAGAAATTATTTTCAACCAATATTTGATGTATTTAATTATAAATTACATAAATTTTAGTTATATTATTTTTAAGTCACAATGTACAACCTTTTGAATGATTAGTACCCATTAAAATCTTTGCATCTCACCAAAGCATGAAAATAAAAATCAACTTTTTTCTCTTCCTAAATCTTTTTTGAAAAATAATGATTAGTTTTGACGCACATTAAAGTATCATGTTTTCAATAAAAAAGTGATTTTAAAAAATTATCTTTTTGTAAGCCTAAGAGAAATCCTTGCAATCCTTGTCGAGCCTTTCTTGAAATATGCCCATTAGCAAAAAATTAAATTGGCAATCACCCCATCTACAAGCATTTTGAATAGTAATTATTGAACATTCCTTGCCCACTAGTAAAAAAATTGAATTGTCAATCACATCATCCACAAGCCTTCCAAATAGTGGTCATTATTTTGCAAGAGAATTGAAAGTTATGTGTTTTTAACTTTTGTCATTGATTGTGGAAACATTTTATGTGGGGTAATTTTATGATTACTTAGGAAAATTTTGGAGATTAGTTGAGCATTTTGTATAAGATATTGAGATCATTTTTGGTAACATGTAAACATTAAAAATTTGAACAGAGATCTTTCAAAAAAAGAAGAAAATCGCATTCGTATAATTTATGCTTACATATGCATCTTAAGAAAGACATTTGATTTGCATATTACAAAAATAAAAAGAGTCTTCATATTCACATCACTTGCACTTATATATGCATCATTAAAAAATATTTTGATCTGCACGTTACAAAAAATAAAAATAAAAAAAAGTCTTCGCATTCATATCATTTGTGTCCACATTTGCATTGGATCTACATGCTACAAAAAAAAGACATTTACATTTGCACCATTGTATCCGCATCATAAGAAGTGTTTGTAAGGGCATCTATATGAAAGAAGGGATATTCATATTTAATCAATTGCATTTAGACTTATCATGAAAAAGATATTCACATTCACATTTACATCATGAAAGAGGGGATATTCACATTTACATCACTTGTAAAAGACATCCGTATTTACGTTATTTGCATCATAACCAATACATTCACACTTGCATAATAAGAAAGGCATTTACATTTGCATCATTGCATCCGTATAATAAGAAGTGTTTGCAGAGGCATCTAATGAAAGAAATATTAACACTCATATTAAGGCAATCTTTAGGGTTTGAAAGAGTAGAACTAATCTTGGATTTAAAATTGATATGATCCAGAAACACATGGTATAAACTATTGATTGCATATTTACCATTCAATCTCATTTTAGTAATCATATGTATTACATACATTTCTTTTGATAAATGATGTTATAGGTTTTCATAAAAGGATATTAAGTGATATTAGAGTGTTGTTCCTTAGGTTTATTTTGCATCGAGAAGAAATTTTATTCTTTATCTTTTCAATCATTAGTGTTATCTTAATCATCTTTATCTTTCTGACCATTAGTGTTGTCTTGGTTATCTTTATCTTTTTGACTGATGGTGTTGTCTTAGTCATCTTTATCCTCTCAACCATTGGTGTTGTCCTGGTCATCTTTATCTTTCCAAATGTAAGTGTTGCCTCATATATCTTTATCTTTTTTACTATTAGTGTTCTTTCGATCATCTTATCTTTTCGATCATTGGTGTTCTCCTACTCAACTTTATCTTTCGATCGTTAGTGTTGCTCAATCATCTTTATCCTTCCAATTGTTGGTGTTGTCCCAATCATCATTATCTTTCAGATAATTGGTGTTGTCTCGGTAATCTTTATCTTTTTTACCATTGGTGTTATCCTGGTCATCTTTACCGCACAATCGTTCGTGTTATCTCAATTATCTTTATTTTTTGACCTACAGTGTTATCTCGATCATCTTTATCTACTCGACCGTTGATGTTGTCTCAATCATCTTTATTTGCGATGTTTTTCGATCATTTTTATTTTTTGACCTATGGTGTTATTCTAGTTATATTCATTTTCTCAACCATTGGTGTTGTCTCAGTCATTTTTACTTCTTGACCATTAGTGTTGTCCCAATCATCTTTATCTTTTTGATCATTAGTGTTATCCCGATTATCTTTACTTCCCAACCGTTGGTGTTGTTCGATCATATTTATTTTCTTGACCATTGCTGTTGTCCTGGTTATTTTATCTTCCCGACCATTGGTGTTGTCTCAGTCATCTTTACCTCCATATCATTAGTGTTGTGTCATTATTTTTTCAACCTATGATGTTGTCTCGATCATCTGTATCTTCTAACTTACAATGTTGTTTTGATCAATTTATTTTTTTGACTATTGGTGTTGTCCGTTCATCTTTATTTTTTTGACTTGTAGTGTTGTCTCAGTCATCTTTATTTTTTAACTTATAGTGATGTTTCGATCATCTTTATCTTCATAACCGTTGGCGTTGTCTTGATCATTTTTATCTTTCTGATCATTAGTGTTGTCCAGGTCATCTTTATCATCTGAACCATTAGTGTTATCCTGGTCATCATAACCTCCTAACCATTGGTGTTGTCCCAATCATCTCTATTTTTTTGATCTACGGTGCTATCTCAATCATCTTTATTTTTCGACTGGTAGTGTTATCTCAGTCATATTTGTTTTTTTGACCATTGGTGTTGTCCCAGTCATTTTTATTTTTCTAATCTACAGTGTTATCCTAATCATATTTATTTTTTGATTTTTAATGTTGTCCAAGTCATATTTGTTTTTTCAACCTGTGATGTTATCTCGATCATCTTTTTTTTTTCAATTTCAAGCAATGTCCCGATCGTTCTTTATTTTTCAAAACAAACAAAAAAACAACAAAACAAAACAAACATAAAAAAGGGAAAAAGGGGAACAACGATTCTTGCTCACTTGAAAGTATCATCTAGATAAATTTGTCATTTATGTCTTTGTATTATTTCTTATTCTTAGAAATATGTAAAGAAGAACAACTATAGACACTGAATTTTGTCCGTAATATTTTTAACATGATTGATCCGAGCTCATTTACGAACATAGGCCAAAACCATTAATATAAGACTATTGCATAAATTATTTAAGAAGACCATTTACAACCCATAAAAGATTTCATAAATTAGCCTATTTAGAGACCCAAAGTCAATTTGGGTTAAATCCGATCAACTTGATCAATAAAGTTAAAATTAGTCAAAGTTAAAATTACACGAAACTTAATAAAAATAGATAGAACTTGAGTTAATTGTCAAATTTCACAACCTAATTGGAATCAATGTAGTTTAAAGTTAAAATTAGTGATTTTTAAAGCACTAAAATTTTTTATGGCATTTAGGGGATTATAAAATTACTAAAATACCCTTTAAAGGTATTTTTGTAATTTAGCTTCTCAAGCTCAAAGTTTCATGAAAATTTTCAAATCTTAATTCCATAATATTTCATGATTTTTAGTGCTTTTAAATCATAATAGTATCCCCAAATGTGTGAAATTACTAAAATACCCTTTAAAGGGTATTTTTGTAAATTGGCCTTTCTAAGCTTAGATTTTTATGAAACTTTCAATATCTCAATTATATAATATTTCATTATTTTTGGTGCTTTAAAATCCTAAAAATGAGCATAGGAACATTGATTTTTAAGAAAATGGCTTAAATATAAAAAATTTTGTATTAAGGGTAAAATAGTTTTTTTCATTTAGTTTAGAGGCTATAAAAATCCAACATTTATAGTGACTAATGTGGACCATTAGATCTCTTATTAAATCTTGATTCAATAGCTAAAGATTGCTGCTTGAAAGAAAAAAGAATGAATATTGGCCCTTGGATGAGATTTAATCCAAAGGCCTATTTTTAATCTTTTAAAGATATTTTAGTGGATTTCTTCTTTACAAGAGAAGAAAAAGGGCGGGCTTTTGGAAAAAAGAAAGGAAGCTTCTTGGAGTTTAGGGAGAGTAGCCAAAAACCAAAGAAAAGAAAATGGTGGAAGACCAGTGGAAAAAAAGGCAAACAAAAAGGGAAGTCATATTTTTTTGGAGAAATTAGTAAAAAAGGTAACCTTTTTTTTTTTACTAGCTTGATCTTATACATGAGAATACTATAAAAAATTCTATATTTTCTCTTTGCTCATATGGTTTCACATAAAAATGAAAAACTTTATTCAAGTTTCATTGAGATTTTAACAAATGATAAGAAATGGTAGAGTTCATAGTTTTGTTTTTTAAAAAAGCTTTAGTTTAGGTTCATGATGTGGAGATTGAAAGTTCTTTCTTTTGGTCTATATTCCTTTGGTTTACTATGAAATGAAGCTCCTTTAAAAACTTTTCTTTTTCTTTTTTTAAAGCTTGTTTTTTTATTGTTGTTCTTATGTGCCAACGACATGTAGAAACTTAAAGCTTCATCTTCATTTCCTTATTGATGGTTTCTCATTGCATGTGATATTTTGCATGAATTTAAAGTCCCAATATGATCTTGGTTTTTTTTTTTTTTTTGGCATAGCCATTATTTATAAGAAAGTTGGAACCTTTAAAACTTTTTTCTATTTACTAGTGGATTAGTACAGGAAATGTGTTTTTCTTTTTTGTGAAAATGTAGCCATGTTTTGTAAATATTAGAAGCCAAAATGTGGGGACCAGGGGGATAAAGCAATTGGATTTTATATCTCCCTTTTGGTCCTAACATGAATAATAAAAAGTAGAATATTAGTTTAGAAAATCACTTTAGTTAGAATTTTATGATAAATAAAATTTTATAAAAATATAGGGCTTAAAGTTTGTTTCCAATAAAGTTTATTTCTATGTATATTTGATTTTAATCATACCCATGCAATTTTTTTGATTGTTTAAATTTAATTGTAAGTTTAATTTCATGCATTGTTAATTTTCTTATTGTTTGGATTCCTACGCTAATTTTAATTTAAGCTTACATACTTAAATTCATGTTTGATATATTTTATTTTTCATGCACTTTAAAGGTATGCATAATAATAATAATAGCAATAATAATAATGATTTTAAAGAAAGAAGAAATATATACGAAATATATAAGAATATAAAAATTCATTTTTAGAAGAACCATAAAATCAAGCTTACTCCAAAAGTCTACCTAGATGTTAGAGATTTTTAGAGAAGTTCATAAATTTTTAAACTTATCCAAAATCCAAAACTCATTTTAAATTTTTAAAGATTTGCATGAAAACTTTTATGAAATAATTCGTTCTTGAATACTGCCTAAATGTTGAAGTATTTAGGAAGTTTATTTCATTAAGAGTTTTTTATACATTTTCATAACTCAAAATAAATTTGTTTTGTTAAAATAAAAAGTGTAAAATTATAAAATAATAAAAATAATAGGATGGAATTTTAAATATAAAAATTCTTACCCAAACTTTGTTTGGATGTTAGAAAGTTTAGGTGGTCTCTATATATTTGAAAACCTAATTCTTAAATTTGTAATTTATCATCATTTATATATAACTTTTTTTAGAATAATGTGTACATTCATAATTCATATACATTTGTTGATATTAATTATATTATTCGCTTTTTCACCACATTAAAAAGTTTTTTAAAAAATTTTTAATTTTGAGTAAATAAAATTAAAATAGCATTTCGTGGGTCATCAATAATTATCATTTTCAAAGAATGTTATTTTATTATTTTAGAAGGAATGTTATGATAAATCTTAAATGAAAAAATCATATTTGAATTATGCCTTTATATAGGAGACTTTGAAGGTATTTTTTTAATTTGAAAAATTTCATAATATTCCTAAATAAATTTTTTTAAAACTAATTTTATTTCTTAAAAACAAAGGGAATTGTAATTAAATTTCATACAAAAACCAATTTTGTCCAAAATTACATATAGCACATAATTAATTGGTACCAATTCTATGGGCATTGTAAGGGGTGCCAATCTTTCACCATGCGTAATCGACTCCTGAACCTGATTCTATTTTCGTAGATCAAAATTATCTTTTTAATAAACTCATTATTTTTATAAAAAATATTAAATTTTTGGATGGCCAATCACACCCTAAAAAGATTGGTGATGACTCCTCATGTTTTTCATGTTTTTAAATTTTTATCTCTAGCGATCGAGTCTCCAGACCTATATGTTATGTCAAGAGCCAAGGTCATGGATTCAAGTCCCAATAGTGTTGCTAGGGGAGAGATTGTTGGTAGATTAAAGGTTGGCAGATTGTTGGCAGATGATAAAAAAGGTATAGATGTCATTTCCCCTCTCAAAGCCTTCAGCAAACAACTAGGGGTATCTTTTTCATTTGTGCTAACTTAACATGTTAGGTCAGCCTGACGTGGTTAGCACCACTTCAGCTCGACCTTAACTAATTATCCCTTTATGGTCCCTTTTAGCTTATCTATAAATATAAAAACTTAGGCATCATGAAAGCAGGTTCATCTCATTCACTTCTCTTTCTTTTTTCTATTTTCTTGTCAATCTGATCTTTACTTATTTGTGCATCAAAGTGCAAAGGTAGGGAATGCCCTCTCATTTGCCTTTAACCATCATTTTTTTTATATTCACAGGAATACCCTCAGGTCGGAGCTTGTCACCAACAATAACATGTATTTATAGCTCTCATTAGATTAAAATGTTTTCTTGCCTACCAAATAGAACCTAAAAGTAGTAGTGGAAAGCAATGTCAAGCATATTACATTGTTTTGCTATGTATTCTAACAAAACAAATTATTCAACATGCATATCACAAAACAGAGTTACGAAGCATATCTTTAAGTCTCCTAATGATGGAATTGTTGGACAAACTTAACTTAGTAGTAAGCAAAAATAAATTGTAAAAAGTTAGGTCATTAACCAGTAGAAAACAAATAAAATGATAAATCTCTACTTATCGTCATATATTAAGCAAAATATTAATCTTTGTTCAGCAATAACTTAGGTCAAGTTCATCATTAGCAATCACATGTTAATTCATTGCACCAATTATCAATATTAATATTCAAAATCAAAACAATTTATCTAAAACAAAATAAACCCTATAGAATTTCATGAAATTTGTTCATTACATCGATAATAAAGGTCATAAAACACATATTCAAAGCAAAATCAAGTGCTAATGCTGTGTCTATAGCTATCCTTGGAGGAATTATGGTCGTTAGATGGATGATGATGATCATAATCATGATCATGAGCATCATCATCACTGTCGTCTTTATCAAAGGGCTTTTTCTTTATAGAAAACACAATAGATCTTGGAGCTTTTCTTGTTCATGAACTCGTTGTCCGCAACTCCTTAAAAAGATATGAGATGGTGTAAACTATATAATTTAGTTTTGTACATGTTAAATTTCTCTTCATTTCGGGTTTTTATATTTTATTATTAACATTAGGAATTAATTTTTTTATTTTAAAATATGACATTTTTAATTTTTTATTTTAATAAAAATTATAATGATTTAACTTGATTATTTAGTTTTGATTATTTTTAATAGAATGCCACATGTCTAATTTTATAAACTAATGTTGAGCATATTTTTATAATTTCATATGTGATTAATTTTATTTTATGTTAAAATTTAATATATAATTTAATAAGAGTATTATAGTAATTTCAAAATAAAATGTTGCATGTCAACTTCCTATGAAACACTCATAAGGGCATTTATGTAATTATGATATAAAAGGCATCATAGTAATTTTGGTCAATTATAGTTGATGGACATTTTTGTACATATGGTATGAGAGTATTATAGTAATTTTGGTCATTTATGATAGATAAGGTATTTTCATAATTATGTTAAGAGTATTACAGTAATTTTGAAACAAAATGCCAAATGTTAACTTCTTATGAAATACTCATAAGGGCATTTACGTAATTATGATATAAAAGATATTATAGTAATTTTAATCAATTATAGTAGGAGGTGTACTTTCATAATTATAATAAGTGGGCATTATCATAATTTTGACCAATTATAGTAGGAAAGGCATTTCTATAATTATGATCGGATGGAATGATAATAATTTTGAAAAATTATAAAAAGAGGTGTATTTTTATAATTATGGTAGAAAGACATTATAGTAAATTTAAAAATTATTTTTCATTTCAAATTTGACTTTTAGCCAATTGAAATTGATAGATTAACTTTTGAAATAGATAATTGAAAGATAAAAATTTTTGTTTGTCGATTGCATGATATTTATAATTATAAGACTGAATAACACGTGAACACAAAGATGTGTTAATTGATGAAAGGTACGTAAATAAATTTTTGTAATTTTTTACTTTTATTTTTATTTCTTTAATTTATTTTATCATTTTTGTACTTTTAGAGATTTTAGATTCATACTGTTCTTTGGAATCATAATGTATATTGATTGAAAAATTAGATTTAAGAATGGTATGGCTGCAAATAAAAAATTGATTATAAGATAAATGTTGTGAATGATAGTATGATTTATTTTGCTATCATTTAAAAGATACTTGATGAAAGAATAAATATTTGAGGACATGTTTTCAACTTCATAGCTTATGATTATTTTGATGAGCGTTCAACTAAGTATTTATAGATTTTGAGTTTTTGTACTTTCTTTAAAATAAAATTTTTATTAGATATTATTGGTGTTGTTCTTTACATAGATTTGTCTCATCATTAAATTGTTAGTGACATGTTCATAAATTATTTGGTGTTATGCATATTTAAAGTATTATTTTTCATTTTAATATTATGTATATTGATAATATTATAAGAATGATGATTTTTTTAAAATTTTTAAACTTTTTTTATTATTATTTGAATTAACTATAATTTTAATTTTTTTTTCTTTAGCGAAAGGTCAATATGAGTTAGTTTGTAGATAAGTTTCTTTTTGAATTTGAAGAAAGCAACTAGTTTTGGGAATCAAATATTAAATTATTATACTTCTTTAATTGCTAAAAGATTTCAAGATTAATTAAAAAATTATGAAATAAATTTCAAGTTGTTATAATTATTTTTTTATCACTAATAATTATCATTTTTATGACATTTTAACTAAGTATTGGTTCCCAAATTTTTTTCATTGTAGCTATGATTTGATTTATTTAAAACTATTATGATTTTTGAATTCATTGCTTCTTTTGTTAATTTTATCTTAATTTTTCTTACGACAAATCTATTTATAAACTAAGTACTTATTCTTTTAAGATCTTTGAATCTAAAAGCTAAAAATATAATTTTTTTGTTCTTCTAAAATCAATATCTTAAATTATTAATCTTATTTATTTTAATCTTTTTAAATTTTTTTCAATATTCAATTTAAAGTTTTTTATTGTTTTTATCTTTTACAAAAATTAGCTATCAATAATTTAGTCCTTTCTATGAAAAAGGTTTTAAAAAAAATCTTAAAGGTGGATCTTTTATAAAAATCCTATAGGTGAGAAAGTTTAAAATCTTTAATTTATTTTTTATTTTTTTAATAAAATTCATGTTTTAATTTTTTGTTTTAAACTGATTTTAGGGCATTACTTTTCTATGGATGAAAGGTGAGAAAAATTAAATATTTTAATTTATTTTTTGGTTCCTTAAAAGATTCATGTTTTATTATTTTTGTTTTGATTTTAATGATTTTTCAAGTGATTCTTGGGGTTTAATTTAAATAATTATGTTTATAAGTTTTGTATGAAGATATTTTTCTAATCAGACTGATAACGACCTATTCATGTCAATGGATAAAAAAGTGAAAAAGATAATATTTTAATTTTTTTGTTTCATATAAAATTTATTTTTAATCTCTTGAACTTTTTAGTCTTATTTATTTTCTTCTTTTAATCATTTTTAATCTTAAATTTAAAAGTATAATTTTCATTTAATCTCTTATTTATTATTTGTTTTCTTCTTAAAAAACTGTTAATTACATAATCCTTTATATGGATAAATTGGTGAAAAATGTTTAAAATTTTATATTAATTATTGGTTTCTTTTAAAATCCATGTGATATTATTTTGTATTACTTTTTAAATTTTTATATTCAATAAATTTTCATATAAATTACATTAGGTAAGTAAATTTATACATTAATTTAATTAGAAAAAAAGTACACTTTGACTCATATTTTACAAGTTTAATGTTGAAGTTATTGTTTGATATTATGTTGTTTGTCTTTCTTATTTTTTTATAATGTAGTAGTGAGTTTATTTTTTATTACTTTTTTATGCTTTTTTGTTAATTGGTAGGCTTTTAGTAGTTTTAATCAATTCATGAAAAGAAAACAAAATCTATCAAAATTGAAATTTTTAGTTTTCACACTTCTTGTTAATAAATTTTATTTATTTGTAATAATAATAAAATATAAATTTCATTTTTATTTTGGTAATTTTATCTTTATTATTATCAATTTATTAAATTTTAATTATTGTTTTTTACCTTCTTGAACTTATTTGTTTGTTGGTTATATTAATTTGTTATTGATAGTTTGAGTAATGTAATATGTCAAAGGTGCATACGATATGGTTTCCAGCCACTTTATTTACAAGTCAATTTAATTTTGTATAAAAATTAGATATTAATTTAATATGTTTTCTTACTTATTATTTAATAATTTTCATTAAAAAAAGGGTAACTTATATCTTACCAAGCCATTTCTAAAATAAATATAAAGGGTATATAGATATGAAAATGAAAAAATGATCCATTTATTATCATTTTTAGTAAATTTTTTAATTTAATCATTTATTTGACAGAAAAAATTATTTAATTTTAAGAAGATGCAATGATCTTTCAATTTAATTGTGAAAACTTTTATAACGCCAAAAAAAAAAAGTTTCATTGTCATAGTAATTTAAGATTAATACTATTTATATTTAAAAAATTAAAGTAAATACTATTTATATTTAAAAAATTAAAGTAAATAATTTATGATTAATACTATTTATATTACATGAATATTCAAATAAAGATATTCAAAAATGAAAGCTTAAATAATAGGTGTTACTCATGTAAATAACTCATATTTTTTATAGTTGACTTTTGTATATTTTAATTACAAAAAAAAAAAGTTGAGCATGAGTAATTTCGAATTAATAGTAAATAACATAACACTCAAAAATATTATTTCTTTTTTATTTTCTTTAAAGACTATATAAAATATATATATATATATTACATTTAAATAATGAGTTATAATTAAAATACATTTTATTTTTATATGTTTATATAGCCTATTATTAAAAAATAAATATTTTGTGAAAATTGAAGAAATAATAATATTTTATGATTCCTTAATATTTGCTCATCATTTTTATTGAGTTTCACTAAACTTCTAATTTTTTCATATAATGACATTAAAATATTAATGGAAATAAATAAATATTATATTGAAAAGTCATTTTAATAAATATTTTTAAAAGCTTTCATTTGAAACTCTTTCATTTCACATTTATACATATCTACATGATTGTTTGGTGATAATTAAGTGATTTTGAATAATGAATTGTTTTATTTGCCATTTTTAATGCAAACACGATTAATTTTTTAAAATATATTTTCTTTAATTTTTATTTTATCAAATAAAATAATACATATATTTTGATATTTAGTGTATTAATAACCAAACAACTTTTTCCATTGTTAATTGTAACTAAAATTAGTTTATAAAAATTTAGGAAAGAATGAGATTGAGTTGAAACCCTCATTATATTTTTTAAGTTTTAATTCATCAAATGGAAAGAAAATATAATAAACTTCATATACAATAAATCTTATCACAATGGGTTTCTTTAGTTAGCATATTAGATTTTGACAAAATTATGTGACATTCAATATTATTACTTATACAGTTTTAAGAAGTTTTAGCTCTTTTATATTGATAAAATTTGATAATTCCTATTTCATTATTTGTAATATCAAGAGATGAAATGTTTAATTAAGACCTCAAAAGATTTTAGTTTTTTTCTCTAAAATCAAAATAGTAAGATTAACTTTCTTTTTATTAATTTTAAAATTTATGATTTTTTTAATAATAAATTTTTTCATTATACTACTTAGTAAAAATTTTTAATAAAATTTATTTTTTGTAATTTTCTTAAAATTTAATTATCTCCCTTTATAGAAATCCATTTTTGAAAAGCTCTACAATTTTTCAAAAATTCATTTTTAGTAAGTTATAAAAGTTTTTGGAAATCCATTTATGATAAGTTATAAAATTTGTCGGATATGAATATCCAAAAACTTGTGAGAAAGGATAATGAAATAATTTCACTTACAAATTTTTTTTTAAGTGAGGGTAAAAAGAAAAAATAGAGGGTGTAAATAGAACCCCTAAAATTTTTAAGTTAATTCAATTTTCTATCATTTCAGTCAAACTTTTTTTTTAATATATATTAACTATTAAAATTTTATTTTTATCAAATGAATAGTTATACATTTTAAATTTACTTAAAATTTAGTATGCATGATCTACATGAATAGAGCATAAATTTTAACTATTGTATTAACAAAATACAAATCATATAAAAATCAATGAAAAGATGTGAAACTAATTTAGTTTTAAACATGTCTAAGTGGATCTTTTTTCATTTTAGGTTTTCATAGTTCATTATTTTAATAATTTGAAAATAATTTTTTTAAAAAAATCATAAATCAACCTTATTGGAAAAATTTTTCATTTTATACTAATAACTTAAATTTAATTATGGTGAAAAAAAGAAAAAATCACAAATCATTTATATTAATTTGAATCTTTATATATTCCATGAATTGATGATTTAAAAATTAAATAGATTTTACTAATATTTCATTTTTGTTTCTTTTTTAAGTTTCATGATTTCTTTTATCTTTCATAATAATTTTTCTTTAATATGATTATTATTTTAATTTTTTTGGATTATTTCTTTTTTTTTTAAATTTAGTTAATTTGTTTCTATTTTTAATTTTTACTTTAATAAAATAATATGAATATAGATTTTTTTAAAGAGAAATGTTTAGAATTTAGAAAACCTATGTGTATGTATATATAAACATATATATTTATGTACATATATATATTATTTAAAATATTTTAAAAATAAAAGACTAATTGTGCGAAGTACGGGCCAAAAAAACCTAGTTATTTTAAAAATTAAAATTCATTGTTTTGTGTTTACTTGTAAAAAAAAAAAAAAATCCATACCTTACTATAATTTGGGTTTTAGGAGGAATGAGATGATATTTGGTCAATTAAGATAATTAATTGAATGACATGTGTCCTTAATTACAATATATTGATTGGCCTAAGTTAAATAATTTATAATTAAGAGATTATATGATTTGTAATTAATTAGATTCATAGATACTATTCCCTAATGTTTTTATTCTTTTATTTTAAATTATATGAATCTAATTATTAATGAACTTAATCATTTATGAATTCATACTATCCATAAACTTAATTAATTATGAATGAATATGCTTTGTGTTTAGTATTATTTAAATTTAACATTTTGAATCTAAATTCATATCTATTATTGAAAAGCATAAATAACAATGAATCAAACTCAAATTGTATGAATTTGACTATTTATGAATTTAGCTACTCACGAATCTATGGTTCTATGAACTTAATTAATTGTGCACGAATGTTCTTTAAATGATTATTGTTATATACCCAATTCATTTTTTAATATTGTAAAATTATAAGTTATTGATTTGTATCATTAAAAATTAAGTTTTTAACTTACACATCAATGGAACTCCAATTGAATGAATTTATTAATTTGTTCACTTAGTTATTATTTTATAAATATATATTACTTGTTCATACCGAATAAAATTATATCTCAAGCGAAGTTGGGTTAATATTTTTGGCTGTTGATGTCAAAATTGAAATTCTAAAACAAGGCAAGGGATATGTTGCAATATGTAGCTTACTACTATATACCCGTATAAGCAAACCAGCTTTTCAGAAAATATTCTGTTGTAAAATGCATAGCGACTTATTAATTATCATTACTGACGAAACTATTAACAGAAACACAGGAATTCAGATATCCTCAGCATCAGCAAGCTCCTCCGCCGCAGCCACCCCCTCCCCCGCAACCTCCACCACCGCAACCTCCACCACCGCCGTCTCCTCCACAAGCACTTACAGCAGCAGCAGCAGCAGCGGCAGCAGGCCCGCCCCCAAAACCTGTTCTTGTGCTACGCTCTCCAGAGTTGTCATCACCACAAGCGAAAATGACCACTGAGATAATTGATAGAGAGAAAATAATCATGGAAAGAAAGAGCAGGCCAGCAGAGTTATGCATCACGAACCCAGCTTCTCCTCCAGGATCACTGCCACCAAGAACTACCAACTGATCCCTTGGCATTTTTCTTATCCTCATACCTTTGTTGCTTGCATATCAAGGCGTATTTATACAAGCTATGCATTAGTTCTATCAATTAATTTACTTGTGAGAATATTTTTCTCTCCTATTGTCTTTTCGGGCCTTGTATAATTATATTCGTACAAGCAACAACAAAGATAAGAGTTAGTATTTTAAACATTATTAGTGTATATTTTTCATTTCACAAATGTTATGCTGTTACGAGATTGATAAATATTTTATTTTATTTTATTTTTATTTAATTTTTTAAAATATATTTTAAATATATGTATATAATTTTTAATTACTATCAATATATTTGATATTTTTAAAAATAAATATATAATTTTTGCAAAATTTGAATTTCCTCAAATATTCTTTTTTTTATTATTATAAAGTTACAAGTTACATGGTCCCTTACTAAAGAAATAAGATTCCAAAGTCAATTAATTGCCCATGTGGACAATTAACGCTAAGAGTTAAAATTTCAAATATCTTCAACGATAACTCTCAAGGTTTTATCACCACAAGTACATTTTTTTTTTTTTGGAAGAAAAGATTTCATTGCTCATCATCATAATTTGTCTTCTTTAATAATGATATTGATAAAGTTTAGACACTGCTCAACCCAAAATGCTATTTCATTTACTCATAGGGTCTTTCTTGCGTATGCTACCTTGTTGGCTTCCCGTTTAGTACGCAGACATTTCCAGGGCATAAAGGTTGCGAGCCAGAGTTTTGCCTCGTTAATCAAATTCCCATATAAAAACCAATCATTGCCCTTCTGACTAATTAGTTTAACAACTCCTAGTGCATTACCCTCCAATTGAATTCTCTAGAAGCCCGTAGCAGCTGCAATTTCACCGCTTCCAACGCTAGTTGGATCTTAACCATGGTAGGGTCCCTACAATGTAGAACCTACTTGTGCAAGGCTCCCAACACTTGGCCACAATAATCCCTGGCAACGAAGCCAATAACTGCAGTGCCTCCTCTTATGTTGAATGCTCCATTGGCTGCATTTTCATATGGTTTTTTCCATCTTACCACCTCTCTTGTAGCATGAGGGTTTTGTTTGGCTCGTACCTATCATAACGGTTTTTAGGATCATTAAATGAAAAGATTTTAAAGTAAAAAAAATAAAAAAATTATCATATTCTTTAAAGTATGATTGATAATTTTAAAAATTTATTTTTTTAATAAAATAATAAAAACGAATTTAACATTTATTAAAAATATAATTTTTTATCTAAAAAAATAGATTTAGATTCGAAAGTTAGTTAGGTATAAAAAAAATTAGTATCTTTAAAATACCTACAAAATTGATATCGATTAATTATGCGTTATTTATAATCTTGAATAAAAATATTTTTGTTATATGAAATTTAATTGTAATTCTTTTTGTTTTTAAGAAATGAAATTAATTTTGAAAAAAATTTATTTAAAAATATTATGAAAATCTTTAAATTTAAGAAATACCTCTAAAGTCCTCTACATAGAGGTAGAATTCGAAAATAACCTTTCCAACTAAATTTATTATAACATTTCTTCAAAAATAATAAAATAATACTTTTGTAAATGATAATTGTTGATGATTCTCCAATATCCAAATAAAGTGCCAATAATTATATTTCACAAAATGCTATTTTAATTTTATTTGTTCAAAACTAAAATTTTTTAATAAAACTCTTTATGTAGCAAAAAACAAAAAATAATATAATTAATGATAAATATCAACAAATATATATATATAAATTATGAATGTATGCATTATTCTAAAAATGAGTTATATGCAGATGATGATAAAATATGAATTTAATAATCAAGTTTTAAAATATAAAAAGATCACCTAAACTTTTCAATATCTAGACAGAGTTCAGGTACGATTTTTTGGATTTAAAATCCTGTACTATTATTTTTATTATTTTTTATATTTGTTATTATAACAAAAAGAGTTTATTTTGAGTTACAAAAATGTATGCAAATTCTTAGTGAAATAAAATTTCTTAAATATCCTAATATCTAAACAGCATACGAGAACATATTACTTCATAAAAAGTTTTCATGCAAATTCTTAGAAATTTAAAACGAGTTTGGAGTTTTAGGTAAGTTTGGGTTTTAAATTTTAAAAATTCACGAACTTTTCTTAAAAATCTCCAATATTTAGGTAGACTTTTGGAGCAAGCTTGTTTTTATAATTCTTTTAAAAAATGAATTTTTTTATTCTTACATATTTCATATATATATATATATCTTATTTCTTTAAAATCATTATTATTATTATTATTATTATTATTATTATTATTATGCATAAATTCAAAGTGCATGAAAAATAAAATATACCAAATATAGATTAAAGTATGAAATATTAAATTAAAACGAGCATGGGAATCGAAATAATAAGAAAATTAACAATACATAAAAATTAAACTTGTAATTAAATTTAAACGATATATAAAATTGCATAGGTATAATTAAAATTAAACACATATATAAATAAATTTTATTGAGAATAAACTTTAAGCCTTATATTTTTAAATTTTTACTTATTATAAAATTGTAACAAGAATGAACTTTCTGGACTTACCTTTTTTTAGACTAAACAAAAATAAGGCAAGGGAAAAGCATTCAATGTAACATCTTTTTAATAATGGTACCCACATTCCATGACTTTGGACGCTTGCATGATGTTATGCAACAATCTTATAATAATGATCTTATACCATGACTTTTGATATTTGCATAAAAGGCCACAAGGAAAGTCTAAATTTATAGCCAAATAGGAAACAAAGCCAACATTCAGGCATGTCTAGGTGTCACACCCTGGGCGGGTGCACCAGGTACATCAAGCGCACCAACACGCGCACTTGAGGTTGAGGCCCATGCACCAGGCGCATTGGCAGGAGTTAGTGCGCAAGGCCTCGGAGGTAAGGCCAGAACGTCGCACAACCTGTAGGCCAGCCCACAAGGCCAAGGTCTAGCCTGCATGATGCCCGCATCTCATCTAGTAGGGCCTAAGATGGGAGATACGCAAGGGGATCTTTTGAAAGATCACAGGATCAGCAGGAGCCTTCTGACAGATTTGGTTGACCCTTAGAATCAGGAGATAAAATCCTGATTGATTGTAATCTTTGTAATTCCTTGATTTTAGCATTAATTCTAGAGAGTTAGCCATAAGTGTAGCTGGGAGCCTCAACTATAAATAGAGGGCTGCTCCACCCTCATTTGTACATCATCAAACACTTATGTTTCAGTGAATACAAAGCAGATTCCAGCAAGCTATCTTGTTTTCCTATTTCTCTCAAACTTGCGCATTCTGCCTTTCCTTTTGTTCTAATGCCCGCACGCTTATATTTTAGGCTAACTTAGGCTAGAAGGAGGTGATTCCAAGCCTAAAGCCGTACGGATTCTGAGTCTAAGGTCGAAACCCGAGACACAAGGACTACTTCTATTTTTTTTTAATTTTTACATGAAACAAAAGTGTAAATAAAATAAATTGCATCAACAATAATACTAATAATAATAAATTTATGACATGAAAAATTAAATTGCATAAAATTAATTTTAACATAAAACTTTAAACATTAAACATATTATAATGCATGAAATTTCAACTTTAATTAAGTAAAAAATAAACAAGTATGGACATTATTATAAAAAGCATGCATGACACCTATCAGGAACAAAGTCAATTTTTACCCCATGCCTTGAAGTTTTCTCATGTTAATAAATGAAAAAGACAAAAAAAATTAATCTTTTTAGACCTTTACTCTATCCATGCTACTTTTTCACCCTATTTTAGATTAGATAATTCAAAGGATGAGATAGTCGACAATGTAAAAATTCTTTAATAGCCTAAACCCTATTATTATCTTACAAGGTTTCAACAATTCCTAAGGCTCTGGACACCAACACTCATGGATTTCTTGGCTTTACATAGCATTAGGCTTTTATAAGAGAGATGGAATATATAAGCAAAGGATAAAAACCTTAAATCTTCATGAATTAACACAACCTACATACAGAAGTGACTAACAGACAAGGGATTGAGTGAAAATTAAAATTTCCATAACAAACCCATGCAGGGAAAGGGAAAAAGGAAAAACAAAATGCATCATTTGATATCCCACATAGCCCATTTACAGAAAGAAAGAAACAACGACATGGAATGAGTGAAGCTTTAAACTTTTAAATGTACAACCAATAACCACGTAACAATTAGGGCATTTAACTTCTCCTGTACAAATTACGTGCCAAAGGAAAGAGATTAAAGCACCAGGCCCATGAACCATTGATTTTTTTTTTAATCCGAATACATGTAGAAGAAACAAATAAGGAAAAAAAAAGAAAGGAATGCAAAAAAAGGCTTAGACTTTAACACCTCTTTTTTTTTTTTTACTTTCATTTACTGCAATTATAGGGCATTCAAAATAATGCTTCTTTCTTTCATGTGAAAAAAACAAATTTGTAGGGAGAAAAATATAGCTCTTTTTCAAGAGAAATTGGAATTGAAGTTATTTAAAACTCAACTCCTCTTTCTTTTTTTTTTTTAAATAAAAGTTTAAAAACACATGGTTTTCAAGGTTTCATCAGAGGAGAAGCCCATTTTTGTTATTCGAGAGCAACACACATAGACCAGTGAAATAACACATAATATGAACTAAAACTTGACTCTTTTTTCAACCCTATTTTGGAGGCCATTTTTTTCTTTTTTGCGATGAAGCTTCTAGTAACCACCTGAGAATACCTTATTCCCATGAGAAAGATGGAGTTACAAAGTCCACAAATCCTTTTTTCTCATTCACATGTGATATTTGGACATTTGATGCTAAACATACACATTAAGACATATGAGAAATGAAACAGCAATCAACAGTATATTGAAATCACAATAACTAATGGTACATAAAAAATAAGAGGAAGTTATAAAGTTCCTTCATGTAATGATCCACGTGAAATGGAAATGGCGCCATACACGAGGGGAAAATGACAAAAGAAATAAACAAGGTCTAAACATTCATGGGAAGGAAAATAAATAATACATAGTTTTTTCGCTGGAGATTGTGGCTTTCTTTTAAAAAAAAATTTTCCCTTTTCCCTTTTTCTATGTTCCTTAAATTTTTTCCCTTCTCTTATATTTCCTCTTTTCTTCAAGTTTTTTCTTTCCAAAACTGAAGACCCCCCATATAGCTACCCCTTTTATGTGTTTCTTTCATTCTCCACTACTCTAAAACTAACACCACCAGCTATTAACTTAGTTAGTTTTTTTTTCTTTTTGTATCTTACAGGTGTTGTTTCCCCTCCCCTTTTATGGTAAGTCAGCTCATTCTTAGCTGATTATCTTCTAGTCCATGCAAACCTCAATTATTACATCTTTGAAAATGGGCTCTCTAATGCCTAACCATCATAGGTTTTCTTTCCATTTGGGTTCTCCTCATTTCTTATTTATTGGATTGAATAAGGGTTACACTATGGACTTCATTTGGGCTTTATTTTGGGCTTCGTAAAAGACTTGTAAAAAAGTGCATTATGGGCTGCTCGTTAGGTTTTAAAATGGGCCTTTGTGGCCTACATAATGGCCTTCCTAAAATATATTTAGCCCAAAATTAGGGTCATAGCTAAAAAAAAGGGTTTTGATTAACATTTTTAAATTATTTTAGATAAAATTAGATATCTATAGCTATCTTTCTTTACATATTTTTTAGAATTAAGAATAATACAAAGACATAAACAATAATTTTGTTTATATAATGCTTTTAAGAGAGAGAGATAAAAAACTTTTTTTTAATTTACTTTTTTATTAAGAGTTGAAGAGTTTATAAACTGTAAAAAATGATTATGATTGATACACAAGTTAGTGATTAAGAATGCTCAAGACAAAGTGTTGAACCAAAAATAAAATATTACTACGATTTAACGGTAAGTTAGGGAATAAAAATAACTAGAATTGAATCGTAAATCGAAGAATAAATATGACCAAAACTGAGCTACAAGTTGAGGAATAAAAATGATCAAGATTGAATCGTAAGTCAATGAATAAACATGACTGGGATGAGCCACAAGTTGAAAAATGAAAATGCCTGGGTTTAAATTATGAGTCAAAGAATAATTATGATCAAGATCAAACATCAAGTCAGAGAATAAAAATGACTAGGATTGAACCATAAGTCAAAGGATAAATATGACTAAGACTAAGCTACGAGTCAAAAAATAAAGATGATTAGGATTGAACCGTGAGTCTAAAAATGAAAATGGCAAAGATTGAACTGCGAGTTGAAAAATAAATATGACTGGGACTAAGCCGCAAGTTAAAGAATAAAGATGACTGAGACTGAACAATAGGTCAAAGGATAAAAATTATTAGGACTGACTATGAATCTGAAAATAAATATGATCGGGATTGAAGGTGAGTCTAGAATTGAAAATGATCGAGATTGAATTATGAGTCCAATAATAAATATGATTCAGATTGAACCGCAAGTTGAAGAATGAAAATGACTAAAATTTAATCATAAGTCGAAAGATAAGATGACCAGGATTGAACTGTGAGTCAAAGAATAAATATAATCGAGACTAAATCGTGAGTCAGAAAATAAACGTGATTGAGATTAAATCACAAGTCGAGAAATGACGATGATCAAGATTAAATTGCAAGTCGAAGGATAAAAATGATCTAGATTAAACTGTAAGTTGAAGGATAAAGATGATGAATATACATGACTGCGATTGAACCATGAGTCAAAAACTAAGTCGAAAGTCAAAAAATGATTTAGGTGCTCCATAAATTGATAATTAAGGTTTTGAAGATCGCACTAAGGGTAACCTTTCATCTTTAGGGTTAATTCTCTTAATTGAACCATCATCCATGTTTTGAAATACATATTGATTCCTCTTGACATCTCATAAAAAGACCCTTGATACCATTTATCATAAAAATGTATGCGATACATGTGATAATTATGATAAATTACAAAGATAAAGATGCTATTAATGATTTATGATTTGTTTTTATTCATGTTAATTTGATTTTTAAGATTGGTTCAATTCTTTCAAACTCTAGAAGTCGTTTCTAGTATTCTCGTCCATTTGATTTTCATTTTTCGTCAAATTATTTTTCTTACCTTTATTTTGGAATCTTAAATTTTTAATGGACCTATTTGACTCTTTTTTTCCTGAAATCTCCTCCAAATTCTTTTTTTTTTATCTTTCTTCACTTTTTTTCTTTTAGCTTTTAGAAATCAATCAATTTTTCATTTGATTTTTTATGTTTTCTAACCCTGTATTGTTATTCTTTATCATCTTTACACCCCATTTTTTTAGCGACATGTTGGTTTATTATGAACATTATCAATCATTATATTAATTTCAAGTGACAAATGCAATGATTCCATGTTCAAGGTTAAAGATGAGATTTAAATAACTATGGGGTATTTATTTTGGTTTTAGAATAAGAAAGATGAGTTTTTTGAAACATAAAGAACAGGTAATTCAATAACATTTTGAAAATAAAATATCAATTCTTTAAATGATAAACATTTGAACAACCTTAACCTATTCAGACTAGATCCTTTCCTAAAAACTCATTACATTTGCAATTTTGCTATGTTTGATCTCATATAACTAATCTTTGCCCCACACTTGTAACCAAGGGAAATTTTCCCTAAAAGTCATTTCCATTGACTTTGAGGTTGATTTGTCCAGTAGTGTGCCATCTTTTCATTTCTTGAAGGGTTTCCTCTAGCTTCACCTTTATTTAAGTTTCTTTTTCAAGTTTTTAGCTTAAACAATCCCCCTTTGGTTCAAACCACCCTTTTTGGGTTTTCAGTCTGAATCGTCTTCTTTTTAGTTTTATCTTTAATTTTTTTTGTTTTGATTTTTTATGTTTTTTTCTCTTTTTTTCTTTTATTTTGTTAACAAATTATTATTTAATAGTGTCAGAATTCATAGGATTTGGCAATTTATCACCATCCATTTCTACAAGAATCAAGCTTCGCCAGAGAATACCATATTTACCACGTATGGACCTTTGCAATTGGGTGTCCATTTTCCTCTGCTATCAGGTTGAATTGACAAAATCCTTTTCAAAACCAACTAATCTTTGTGAAAACACTAAGGTTGTATCTTCTTATCATGTGCTTGCATGATTCTTTTTTGGTATATCTACCCATGATTGGGTGTCGAAAGCTTTTTTTCGTCAACGAGATTTAGTTGTTCGAAATGGTCTTGACCCAATTTACTTCGTTCAATTTTAGCTCTATCAAAACCCTCAAGGTAGGAATTTTCACTTGGATTGGTAAAATAGCTTCCATCATATACACTAGCAAAAACAAGATGACCCTGTGGCAGTTCTAATTAATGCTTTATAGGTAAGTAAGGCAAAGGGTAATTTTTCATGCCAGTCTCTATATGTATCAATGATTTTTTCCAATATTCTTTTGATGTTCTTGTTCGCAACCTTTACCACATCATTCACTTTTGAGCAATACGATGCTGAATAATGATACGTTATCTTAAATTATGCACATAACTTTTTTATCATTTTACTATTCAAATTGCTAGCGCTATCAGAGATGATCTTTTTTTAAAGCCCATACCGACATATTATCTCTCTCTTTATGAATCTGTACACCACTGATCGCGTAAGGCTAAATGCTCAATTTGAGATTAAACGTTTAGGTGATTGCTCAATTTAGGATTAAATATTTTAATTTATATAAAAAAGGATTAAATGTTATCAATTTCTAACAATATAAGAGATTTTTTAACAGAAATCCTATTGTGAAAGATAAATACCATTATCATGCATGAAAGAATAAAGTCGAGCTGAGTTGGCTTTTTCATGGTGATTAAGTTAGAGAATGGCACATGAGATAGACATGTTCTTCCTTTCTCTCTTTTCTCTCTTTAAAAATCATTTTTAGCCCATTCTCAAAACTCAAATTCTTGCTACTATCCTACTACTATAGTAAGCTTTGATGCTGATGAAGTTGGTTACCAGAGCCTCAAAAAACATAACTTTAAAAGCTGGGATCTATACCTTAATTAGTGCTAATGGCGATGAGGTCAGCATTTAGCAAAAAGAGCTTGCAAGAATCTCTCAATGAACTATTTTTTTAAGCTATGAAAGATTAGGACATAAAAACAATTCATCTTTTACCTTAATCGTCTAATAAGCCAAACAAGCTAAAGGATCCTTACACCAACTACTATTATTCTTATTCATGAAATCTTTGCTTGGGTGAGTATTACTTGTTGTATCAGTGTTGGTATTATGACAGAAGTACAACACCTCACCACTGCATAAGATTCAAATCATTAGCCATTTTCAACAACCTAAAATCAATCTAGAAACTTTCAAACACCTAACTTTTAATTCCATGTTTTCTTAAACAAATTGGGTAGAAAGGAAACATGGGTAGAGCAGAAGAAGGGATTTAATTGACTTTTCTTTTAGTGTGAAAAAAAAAACAGTTAAGAGAAAAGAAAAAAAGCATAAAATTTAGATAGAATAAGAAGAGAGAAAATTATGGTGCAAATTTTGTAGACTTGCATACTTTAGTTCTTAAAGAAAAAAAATGAAATGAAATAGGCTTAGAAAAAAAGACAAAAATCCTTTCCATCTATCATTCAAGGATTTGAAGCTTAATTCCGCATCATTTTTATTTGTAATAGTTTTTAAAATTAATAGTACGTATCTTTCACAATATAGTTTCTATTGAAAAAAATCTTACATTTTTATAAGTCGATAACGTTTAATCCCTATTTGTATCAATTAAAATATTTAATCTTGAATTAAGCAATCACCCAAACATTTAATCCCAATTTAAGCATTTAGCTATCCCATAATACTAGCATATGAAGCTATTTCCATACATTTGGTGAAGTAATCAATTATTACAAAGATAAAATGATGCTCGTTTGAAGCTTTTAGGGTTATAGGTCTGATCATATCCAATTCCCATACAGAGAAAGGCCATGGTGGTGCCAAGACATGTAGTGAGACTAGCGGGAAAAGAATCTTATCCACGTAAATTTGGCATTTATAGCACTTTCGAGTATAATTGATACAATCATTTTTTAATGTAAACCAGCAATAACCTATTCTCGTAATCTATCTAGCCATCATATGCCCATTGACATGTATTCCATAAATTCTCTCATGCACTTCTTTAAGTATCTTTCTTGTTTCAATAACGTTTATACACCTTAGCAATATCTGATCTCGACTCTTTTTATACAAGATTTTTCCATCAAGTACAAATCTCGCTGTTAATGTTTGAATAATCCTCTTGTCATTCTTTTAGACACAAAGTTATAATACTATGTTTGTCGATCTACCTCTTTTTCCACATTCAAACAGTGGGTTGGTGAATATCTCATTTTTACCTTGATGGGTTGGATTCCTGTATTATCATTTAACTTAAACATTGCTACCAAGGTAGCCAAGGCATCAGCAATATGATTTTCCTTTCAAAGAACATGCTGAAATTGGATCTCTTTGAACTATTTTGTCAAGTTATTTATGTGCCTTTGGTATAACATCAATTTTAGGTCCCTAGTCTCTTATTTGCCTTTCAGTTGATAAATTACTATGGTTGAATCCCTATATACTTCTAGCACCTCAATCTTTTTTTTATAGCCATCTGCAAACCCATGGCACATACTTTATATTCAACAACATTGTTGGTACAATTAAAATCCAACCTAGTAGTGCAAGGGTAAAACTTCCCTTCCAGAGATATTAGCACTATCCCAATGCCATGCTCTATTATATTGGAAGCCCTATCGAAAAACATCTTCCATAATTTTTTTACAGGTTTCTTCATATTCATCTTGCAAAATCATCGTTAAGTCTTTATCTAAAAACTCAAACTTCATGGATTCATAATTTTTTGTAGTTTGGTCAATAAGAAAATCAGTTGTCACACTCCTTTTTATAGATTTTTGTACCACATACACAATATCATATTCCAAAAGCATGACTTGCCACTCACTATCATACCTGACAAAGACGATTTCTCAAAAATGTACTTGAAGGGATCCAACTTTGATATCATTCAAGTCATATGATAGAGCATATACTGTCTAAGTCTAGGGTAGTCCAAGCTAGGGCATAACATATTTTTTCTATTGAAAGTACTTAGTCTCATACTCTGTAAACTTTTCGCTTAAATAGTAGATAACATGCTCTTTTTTACCAGCTTCATCCTTTATCCTAATACATATCCCATCAATTTTACAAGATCAATGGCTTTCTTACAACTAGTCGTACCAATATCGACGGGCTTGTCAAATACTTCTTAATCCTTTTAAAGGTATTTTGGCATTCTTCATCCTATTTACCCAAGTTATTTTTACGAAGCCTTTTAAAGATCAGATCACATTTTGAGATAAGTTAAGATATAAAGTGAGAAATGTAATTCAATCACCCCAAAAAACCTTTCACTTCTTTTTGCATACGTGGCACTGACAACTATTGAATAGCTCAAATCTTATCAGGGTCTACTTCTATACTTCTTTCACTAACTATAAACCTTAGCAATTTTTTAGATTTAACACCAAATGTGCATTTGGTCATATTCAACTTAAGTTGGTATCTTCGTAACCTTTCAAAGAGTTTTTTGAGATTAGCTACATGATCTTCCCCTTCTTAAGACTTGACTATCATGTCATCTACACCTCTATCTTCTTGTGCATCATATCATGAACAAAAGTAACTATTACTTTTTTATATGTGGCGTCAGCATTTTTTAAGCCTAAAAGGCATGACTTTATAGTAAAATGTACCCCACATTATCACAAACATGGTTTTTTTTATATCTTTTTGAGCTATTTTGATATGATTATAGCCACAAAAACCTATCCATGAACGATAAGGTAAAGTGCCTAACAATATTATCCATAAGGGTATTGATATGAGGTAATGAGAAATTATCTCGATAGTCTACACCCATCTTAACTTTTCCATCTTTCTTAAGAATTAGGACTATATTGGCTACCCATTCAAGGTACTTGGCTACTTTTAAAAAACCTACATCAATTTTTTTTTTTACTTTTTCCTTTATATTTAGCAATATTTTGGGCTTTATGCATCTCAATTTTTGTTGTACTGGTTGACACTCTAGTTTTAAAGGCACTCTATGCTTAACAACATTTGTGCTAAGCCTAGGAATATCTTGATAGGATTATGCAAATACATCCACATATTCTTACAACAAATTCATCAGTTTCTTTTTCTCAATGACAATAGTGAAGTACCGATCTTAACTTTTTTCCTATTCTTATCATCTTTCAAATTCAACAAATCGATAGATTCCTAATAGGGTTCTATAATTTTCTTTTCTTGCTCAATCTATTTTAATGGATCATAAGGTAAATCATAGTTTTTTGAATCAATATCATTATCAAGCTCGCTAATGTGAATTGAACTTTCGAAATCAAATCCAACATTATTGTCTCGATCATCCATAATGCTCATTATTTAAAGACCTAAAATTAGGTACGATCATTAAAAAAATATAGACTAATTTTAACAAAGGTAAGAAAAATATGGGTAACAACGAAAAAGAAAAAATAGAGAAGATGGTATATATGAAATGCATCGCATTCATCATTTTATTAGGATAATGAAAATAAACCATACATTTAACATCCGCATGCTCTTAGGCAGAAGTAATTGAAATTTTTAAGTTTGAACAGTTCAAGGATAATAAAAATAGTACATCATTCTTGGATCTCCTAACTTAGGAAAAAAAAAAGAACATCTCTTTATCTTGCATATCTTTCTCATTTGCCCTAATCTGAACTTGAAAAAAAGCTTCCTCTAATCTTATTGTTAGCTCACCCTTTTCAACCTCTAATGATTCGGGATAGATATATTCGTCGAAATGAAATGTCTCATACAAATAGGGAAACACCATTCTTCCATCAACTGACGTGTCCTTTTAGGCATGCCATTCTCTCCTCTTTTTCCTCTAGCATCATGTTCATTCTATCGACAATAGTAGGTTTATAACCTAAACTGCATCTTTCTTTGTCATCAATTATGCTTAGTGCCTACTTGATTCCTTGTAAGGCCCTTTCTAAACCTTATTTGGCTTACCAAGATAGTCTACTTAATCACTATATCTATAGCCTTTGACAATTGAAAGATCAATATCTTTGACCATTCTCTAACATAAGTAGCATTTGCTACTTTAAAAGCTTTGAATAAGCATTTGGATGCCTTTTCTGTGGCCTCGACATAAGGAAGGGCAAGATTTTCATCACTAATAAATCTTTCTCACCATCTAGATAAACTTGCTTTCTTTCAACAATGAAATTTTCCTTTCGGTGCAAAGATAAAGGTATAGCTCTAGTCATATGAATCCAAGGTCTTCCAAGTAAACATTTATATGTAAGTGTTATATCCATCATCTGAAATAAGACATTGAAGGTACATGGGCCAATCTATAATGAAATTTCTATATCATTGATCATTTCTCTTTGTACACTGTTAAAAGCTCTTACTATCGTATGGTTGTTTTTCATGTGAAAGGAATCCACTGAAAGTTTTAACAATATAGTCATAGGCATGACGTTAATAGATGACCCATTATTAATCAATCTTTGGCCATGGTATGGGTTTTGCACTTAACAATGATATGCAGGGCTTTTACACTACCTCGTCCCTTCAGGGGGATTTCATCATCATTAAAAGTAACAAAGTTAGAGGTTATAATATTTCCCACCGTGTGATCTACCTTTTTAATAAAAATACTATGATCGACATAAGCTTAATTAAGCACTTTCAACAAAGCATTCTTATGTTGTTTTGAACTCAACAATAGTGATAATAAAGAAATACGAGCTGACAGCTTATTCAACTAGCCAATCACACTGTACTCATTGTGCTTGATGATATTTAGGAACTCAAGCTTTTTCTCTAATATTGGCTCTTTAATCTGCACTGTTAGACTTACTACCAATTGAGTACTTTGACTCTCCACTATATCCTCTTCTCTTACCTTACCTTTTCCTTTTCTGGCCTTTTTTGACATTTTAAGAGTGTAACATCGACCACTTCAGGTTGTTCTTCCTATACCTATTATCTTTATAGTATTTCTCATACTTGGATTGTTTAAGTCATATCGGGTCCTCGAACTATGACATCGTAGTTGTATTTTCATAGGACTACTTGATCAATTTGGTTAGGGAATGGACTAGAAATATAAATAGCCATTACCGTCCTAAGAAAATAGATCATTTTCTCAATTACAGGTCTCAATTTCTCATTATAGAATATCGTTAGGGTTTAGGGATAAAGGACTTGTCGGAGGGCTTACACCCATCATATTCATACTACTTTCATCATACTCATCATAAAATTCTATTACAATCGTGTCCATCAGACTTTGTAATATTCGTAAAAAGATTTCACATCTTTGAATCAAATATCTGACCATTCCTCCATGGTACTTACAAACCTAGTCATGGTCTTTATGGCTTCCATTATCATCCAAAAACATTGGCTAAATCATGCTTGTCTCAATCAAACAATCATACACCCATTCAAAAGGGTCCTTACTTTATCCATGCATTTTTTTATCCTTGCATATTTTTCATTACCCATAACATTAATCTTTCTTTTGGTGTTGTTTGGCAAAAGATTTTCACTAACATATGGTTTGAATTTAGTATCCAAAGTTAAGAGCCCTCATTTATTAGTCCTTGCACCTTATGTTTAAGTGCTATGTAGTTTTCAATGGAGTGTCTTACCACACAATATTGGTAATTGCACTTGGCATTAGGGTTATACCAGTTTGGGTAGGGTGACTTTCATGGTACCACACGAATAGAGGCAATAAAGTGGTCTCTCAACAACTAGGATATAAATCGATGTAAGACATGAAAATTGGGTCAAATTAAGGCTTCTCTCGATTGTTGATGTTTTATGGGTTTCTTTGGCTATTGGTTCAATAGGCTAGTTAGGCAAATGGTTAAGTTAAAGATACAAGAGTATAACTGAGTGGTTGAAGACTAAAGCTTGGCCTATATGGTGGTTGTTAGGGTACTTGGTAATAATAGGGCTGCTGGGAGATTTTGTTGGTTGTAGGGTAATAAGGAAGGTATGGTAGGTTTGGGTTGTATGGAACAAAAGAATGGTGAGAGGAATTTTTGTAAACGACTATTTGTGTCTCATGCTTTTTTTTTTTTTTGGATTTGTCGTTTTCTTCTTGGGCCTTTCAATTTTGTAACTCTTGATGGATTTTTCTAACATTTCTCTCAAAATCACTATATTAGAGAAATTCTTTGTAGCATTTCTAACCAATTTGTCATAATATGATGCTTTTAGTGTGTTGATGAATAGCACAGTAATTTTCTTTTTAGTTAGTGGTGGCTAGAAGTGTAATCGATTGAGCTCGAGCCAATACAGTGTTATGCACGAGCTTAAGCTCAATTCAAAATTCGAGGCTCAAAACTCGAATTGAAGTCGATTGAGTTTTATTTTTTTAGTTCGAGCTCGACTTAAGATAAAAATCAAGTTACTTAGCTCGCTCAATTAGGCTCGATTAATATGTAAAAATAAGCTCGATTCTTATATTTGACAAAAGCTCGATTATTTGTACTTGAGCTTGAGCACAAGTTTGAGATATTTTATTAATTAAAATAATTAAAATATATTAAAATATAAAGGCTCAATTAGGATCACGAGCTAAGCGAGCTAAATATAAGAATGTTCAAACTTAGCTCGATCGATGAGTCGACCTACTCGAGCTCAACTTAATAATAATTGAATCGAATTCAAGTTTTATTCAAATCAAAGCCAAGTAGCTTACAAGTACTAATATATTATTTACACCTTTATTGGTGACTGGACCTGGGCTACGGTATTTATCTATCGATGTGCATATTCCTTAAAGGTTTCCATTGACCTTTTCTCTATATTTTGTAACGACAGCCCGTTAAGGGCTATATTAAGGACATATTTATATTTTACGATGAAAGTTTTGGCCAAGTCCTTCCAAGAATGGATTCGACTCTGATTTAGTTGTACATACCATCTTGCTGCTGATTCGATTAAACTATCTTGAAAACAGTGTATCAGAGGCTTAACATTTTGGGTAGAACACATCATCTTTGGACAAAACATGATAATATGAGTAGAAGGACATTTTGTTTTATCATATTTCTCAAAATCTAAGGTTTTGAATTTTGTTGGGATAACTAAGTCAAGCATCAAACTGAGCTCATTAGCATTACTAACCTCATAGATATAGCTACCCGCTACTACTTTAAGACTTTCTTTAAGTTGGTCATACTTGTTCCATATTTCTAAGTTTACAATTGGCTTTAACATTTCACGTGACTTCTATTGTTCGACTAGGTCATCTAGATTCAGTACCGAGATGGGGTCAACATGGATAAATCCTAAGTTAGAATTTAAGTGAATCTATGGTTGACTAGCAGAAAGATAGATATAAGGGTAAGATTGTACATTTGATGGGTGCACATGTATGCCATAGGAAGCTTAAGCTTGAAGGTAAACCCTGAAAGGTATAATGTTTCTTTCGTATTAATTTTTTCCCTTAGTCTTGATGTACTAGCAACTCTTTTACTCTTTAATGAACTGGATAATAACTGCCTTAGTTTAGCCATCTATGCCTCAATATTTTGTTGAATCTCCTTTACTCTTTCCTTAATTTCTTTTTACTCTTTTTTTACTCTCTCAAACCTAGCTACGTTCTTTCCTTCCATGATTTGAGCTTGAAAACAAGTGTTATATCTATGCAAGATTAATTGACTTGGGTTCTTTAGCTTCATTATCCTTGAACCTTTGTTTATTAACCATGAATTAGAGTGCATAATACAATATCATTATTATCATTTTCAATTTTTGCTTTTATTAAATTCCATGCATAGAATGAATGTAATACAAATTGGGGCATGTTTTAGATCAATCTAAACAAAAAAACTTCTATTAACCATAAGAATTCTTATATATCATCCGATCATCTTTACATTAAAACCATAAAAATATTTAACTTGAACATATTGCTCTCTAGTCTCACATAGAAAGTCTAACAATCACTGACTATAGTATTAGGTAGGTATATTTTGTTCAAGTGCTTTCACTTTTTCGACCATTTTGCCCATCTTCAAGATAATCTTATAAATTTGAGAGATCAAGTACTCTATGTATTACTGCCTTTCTAAGCTTTCTACTCTTCACATCTCTTGGGCTTCTACTTCTATGTTGCAATTATAGGCTATTTATCTTTCCGTTCTTGCCATTTTGTCATAATCTTGTCCATGTGGCTTTGTTTCTTGACCAATTTGTGTTCCAACCTTGTCAACTTTTGCTCCAATGTCTTTTGCACAATGAAATTCTTGCTTTCTTCTTACCTTAATCTGACCTTTAATTGCTTGATTTCTTTGGCAACTCTAGAAAACTTGTCATTTCATGTTTATCAGTCCTAAATGAGAGCTAGAATAGCTTCTTTGTTCTCTCTAGCTATACCCTTTCAGTATTTCATTTTCCTTAAATCCTTGGTTTCCCTCTTGGATCCTCTTGAAGGTTTAACATCCATTCTTTTTTTTTCTTGATAAAGATATTTCAAATCTTCTTTCAACACCTTTTGTTCCTTAGCCAACTTATGCAATGTATCATCTTTTATCATTAAATCATATCTCAATTGATTAACTTATTCTAACATCGCTATCTTTTTTTTCTCCAATTTCTTTCTTTCTACTTTAATTTTTTGTTTTGTAATGTTAAGAGTTGTCAACACTAGCTTCGATATGGGGGTAGGCAACTATTTTGAAATATCTTTCGATAATGCCTAACTTCATTGATTCTTTTCGCTCTCTGCGAAAGATATCTTTCTACCACATTATCCATATATCTAGCCAAATTCATGCGATTAATTTGTTTTCAAGCTTTGATGACTTTTGAGACTTCTTTCATGTAATTAGGTGCACCATAATCGAAGTCAAGTAGGTTGAGTCCATGAGTCGTAGGAATAAATTATCATAAATCATAATGTCTCTAAACCATAAAAGGTGCATAGCTAGCTACCCCCTATATCCCTAGCAATGAAACCCTTGGTTTATGTCCATAACTATATAATATGGTAGAAGGAAGCATTCATGATGTTTTTCATGTTATGGCCTCACTCATGAGACTAAAAAAAATGACATCCAATGCTTTTTTGTTCAATCTTTCTGTCATTCTTTAGTAACAAACTCCTTGATTGAGACAAATCGAGTACAAAAAGGTCAAAATGACACTTTTTCTTTTCTCTAAAAGTGACTTTGAATCCAAATGTAGAATAGCTGAACATATCTTATAAATCAGCCTTCACTTTTCCTTTGATAGTAATTTAATGATTTGATGGTTTCGGCTAGGATGGTTGGAGACGAATTTATTTCTTTGCCCAATTGTTCAAAGAAACCAACCACTGACACTTCTACATACCCTAGTACCTTAGGAAATATTACCAACCCTTAGGCCACTAAAGCAAACATGTCTTGCCCATAATCATCATTTAGATGTTTCTTTATGTGCTCTAACAAAAAAGTTGAAGGAATTGACTCGATTCCATTTTTTTCTTTCTTATGTTTATCAATTTCCTTGATCCCAATTTCCATGATCCTAGCCAACTTCTTCCTGAACCTAATCGTCTTTTATTCTTTCCAGTAGATCATATCTTGACGGGCATATTCTATCTGAAGGAAGGATGAGTACTCTTCGATTGTAGGGATCAAATTTCTTGGTTGAACATAAAATATCGATAGGATGGATCCCAAAATTGCACCGCAGCTCTAATTAACTATTCATCAATTTTTATCGACATAAGCAATGCCATATCCCTGTATTTCTTAAAAAATGATTCCTTTCTCTCTATTCCTCATTTTTTTCTAGATAACCTCTAATTCTAACATGTCATTTTAACTGAAATCCATATACATTGACTATGAAAGTGTCAAGATATAACCATCTCCTAAATAGTCTCTTTCTTTTTCTTGGGTACTCTTTGATTGGTTTTTAACCTCTAAATAGTTCTTACACATGAATAATACCTCTATAGGCTTCATAAGAGCATCTCTTGCTAAGATTGGCACAAAACAATACCCTCCTAAGAAATATGATGCATATATGATGTATGTAGCAAAATTAAACGCAATAAAAGAATTAAATAAGTCAGTAATGTAAATAATCAAGTGTATCATATAACAGAGTATAATAGACATAATGTACTAGCTTTAGGTAATTTTCTCAAGAATGATAGCATAGCTCTATTCTAGGCTGGATCCTGAGGGCTCACAATATGTTGGGTTATGATTTATAGGTCTAAAGGCTCCCAAACTATTCCTCACATAATCGTCCATTATAAACTAGTATGACTACCCGATCCTCACCCATTATAGGCTACTAACAGAAAGGGTTCAATCTAAGTGGAAGTATTTCACTAACAAAAGTAGAGGTTATCACCTCACAATAGCATAGCTACTTTACTTCCTCTTAACAAAGATAGAGCCTGGGTCTAGAGCTCATACATTAAGTGCATATGCAAAAGTGTGCAAAGTGGCATATTAATCAAAATAACATAAATAAATCATAAGCACAAAATCAAAACAAAGTAATAACTAACATGTAATTTATTTTATTAACTTATATATATTTTAAAAATAAAGAGAATTAAATTAAATATCAAATAAAGACAATTAAATCCAACAATTTTTAATAGTGCACAATTAAATTTTTTGGCATGACTCTAAAAAATGTCCTAGTAGACTTGCTAAGCTGTCATAATGCTTTTGGGACTGCTAGACAAAAATATTTCAAAATTAAGAAAAATGGGAGAGTCATTATCAATCTTTTTTAGGGTGTGATTGGCAATCCAAAAAGTTTATCTTTTTAATAAAGTAATAAAACCGGTTTAACGTTTATCAAAAAAATTATTTTTAGTCTATGAAAATAGATTTGGGTTCAAGAGTTGATTACACGTAAGAAAAAACTAGCACCCCCACAACACTCACAAAGTTGGTACTAATTAATTATGTACTATTTGTAATCCCAGATAAAAATATTTTTTATATAAAATTTAATTATAATTCCTTTTGTTTTTAAGAAATGAAATTAGTTTTAGAAAAATCTTTATTTAAGAATACTATGAAAAATCTTCAAATTTAAGAAATACCTCCAAAATCCTTAATATAAAGGCAAAATTTGAATATAGTCTTTCTATTTAAGATTTATCATAACATTCCCCTAAAAATAATAAAATAATACTCTTTGTAAAAGATAATCGTTAATAACTCTCCAACATCTAGGTAGAGTACTAATAATTCTATTTCACATAATACTATTTTAATTTTATTTGTTTAAAACTAAAAATTTGTAAGAAAACTTTTTATGCAACAAAAAACAAAAAACAATATAATTAATAATAAATATCAACAGACATATATATAAATTATGATTGGACACATTATTCTAAAAATAAGTTATATGTAGATGATGTTAAAATACAAATTTAAGAATTGAGTTTTCAAATATAAAAAGATCACCTGGACTCTTTAACATCTAGGCAGAGTTCAGATGTAACTTTTTAAATTTAAAATCTTATACTATTATTTTTATTATTTTTTTATATTTATTATTTTAACAAAATGAATTTATTTTTGAGTTGTGAAAATGTATAAAAATTCTAAATGAAATAAAATTTTCTAAACAACCCAACATCTAGGCAACATTCAAGAACAGATTATTTCATAAAGGGTTTTTATGTAAACCCTCCTAAATTTAAAACAAGTTTAGGGTTTTGGTAAGTTTGGGTTTAAAATTTTAAGAATTCACGAACATCTCTAAAAATCTCCAATATTTAGGTAAACTTTTGGAGCAAGTTCATTTTTAAAATTCTCCTAAAAAATAATTTTTTATATTCTTATATATTTCGTATATATTTCGTATATATTTTTTCTTTCTTTAAAATCATTATTATTATTATTGATATTATTATTATTATGCATAAATTCAAAGTGCATGAAAAATAAAATATACCAAATATAGATTAAAGTATTAAAGATTAAATTAAAATGAGCATGGGAATCAAAACAATAAGAAACAATGCATAAAAATTAAACTTGCAATTAAATTTAAACAATATAAAAAATTGAATAGGTATAATTAAAATTAAACACACATGGAAATAAACTTTATTGGAAACCAACTTTAAGCCTTATATTTCTAAATTTTTACTTAATATAAAATTGTAACTAGAATGAACTTTCTAGACTTACTCCCTTTTAGACTAAACAAAAATAACGCAAGGGAAAAACATTCAATGCAACATCCATTCAATAATGGTCCCCTCAGGCCATGACTTTGGACACTTGCATGATGTTATGAAACAACCTTACAATAATGGCCCCATACTATGACTTTTGATACTTACATGAAAGGCAACAAGGAAAGTCTAAATTTATAGCCAAATAAGGAACAAAGCCAACATTTAGGCATGTCCAGGGACTACCTTTATTTTTCTTTTTAAATTTTTTTAATTTTTAATTTTTAGTTTTTACATGAAACAAAAGTGTAAACAAAATAAATTGCATTAATAACAACAATAATGACGACGACGACAATAATAATAATAATAATTTATGACATAAAAAATTAAATTGCATAAAATTAATTTTAGCATAAAAATTTAAACATTAAACATATTATAATGCATGAGATTTCAACTTTAATTCAGTAAAAAATAAATAAGTAAAGACATATATATTATAAAAAGCATGCATGACACCTATCAGGAACAAAGTCAATTTCTACCCCATGCCTTGAAGTTTCCTTATGTCAATGAATGAAAAAGACAACACAAATTAATCTTTTTAGACATTTACTCTATCCATGCTACTTTTTCACCCTATTTTAGATTAGACAATTCAAAGGATGAGATAGTTTGACAATGTAAAAGTTCTCTAATAACCTAGACCTTATTATTATCTTACAAGGTTTCAAAAATTTCTAAGGCTTTTGACACCAACACTCATGGATTTCTTGTCTTTGAAAAAGGCACTCTTCCATCCAAGTAAAACATGAAAGCATGGATGATAAACCAAAACAACATGAGGCTTTTACAGGAGAGATGGCATACATGGGCAAAGGATAAAAACCTTAAACCATCATAAAATAACACAACCTGTATACAAAAGTGATTAATAGACAAGGGATTAACAGAAAATTAAAATTTCCATGACAGACCCATGTAGAGAAAGGGAAAAAAGAAAAACAAAATGCACCATTTGGTATCCCACACAGCTTATTTACAGAAAGAAAAAAACAACAAACATGAAACGAGTGAAGCTTTAAGCTTCTAAATGTACAACCAATAACCATGTAACAATTATGGCATTTAACTTTTCATATACAAACTACATGTCAAGAGGAAGAGATTAAAGCACCACCTCCATGAACCATTGATTTTTTTTTTAAGTCAAATACATGTAGAAGAAACAAACAAGGAAAAAAAATAGAGGAATGGAAAAAAAAAAGCTTAGACCTTAACACTTTTTTTTTTTTTTACTTTCATTTACTGCAATTACAGGGCATTCAAAACTGTGCTTATTTTTTCATGTGAAAAAAATAAATAAATTTGCAAGGAGAAAAATATAGTTTTTTTTCAATAGAAATTGAAATTGAAGTCATTTAAAACCCAGCTCCTCTTTTTTTTTTCTTTAAATAAAAGCTCAAAAACATGTGGCTTTCAAGGTTTCATAGGAGGAGAAAAAAACTAGACCTTAAACCCCTTTTTGTTATTCAAGACCAACATACATAAACTGGTGAAATAACACATAACCTAAACTAAAACTTGACTCATTTTTCAACCTTATTTTGAAGGCCATTTCATTTTTTTTTTTTTTGGCAATGAAGCTTTTGGTAACAACCTAAGAATGCCTTATACTCATGAGAAAAATGGAGCTACAAAGCCCACAAATCCCTTTTTCTCATTCACATGTGATATTTGGACATTTGATGCAAAACATACACATCAAGACATATAAGAAAGGAAGCAGTAATCAATAGTATATAAAAATCACAACAACCAATAGTATATCAAAAATAGAAGAAAGTTATAAAGTTCTTTCATGCAATGACCCATGTGAAATGGAATGGCACCGTAATCCAGAGGAAAAGGACAAAGGAAATAAGCAAGATCTAAATATTCATATGGAAGGAAATACGGATAGCATACCTTTTTTACTGAAGATTGTGGCTTCCTTTCAAAAAAAAAATTTTTTCCTTTTTTTGTTTTTTTGTGTTTCCTAAAATTTCCCCCTCTCCTGTATTTCCTCCTCCCTTCAGGTTTTTTTTTTTTCAAAATCGAAACCCCTATTTAGTTGCCCTTTTTGTTTGTTTCTTCTCCTCTCCACTACTCTAAAATTAACACCATCAGCCATTAACTTAGTTTGTTCTTTTTTTTTATGTTGCAGGTGTTGTTCCCCTTCCTCCTTTGTGGCAAGTTAGCTAATTCTTAGTTGATTGTCTCCTGATCCATGCAAACATCATTCATCATGTGAATGAAGATGGGCTCTCTAATGCCCAACCATTATAGGTTTTTTTTCCATTTAGGTTCTTTTCTTTTTCTATTTATTGGATTGAATAATGGGTCACACTATAGATTCTGCTTGCACTTCATTTTAGGCTTCGTAAAAGACTTGTAAAAAGGCGCATTGTAGGTTGCTTATTGGGTTTTAAAATTGGCATTTGTGGCCTATATAATGACCTCCCTAAACTAAACTGAATATAATAGGCCTAAAATACGGGTCATAGCCGAAAAAAAAGGTCAAGATTAATAGCATTAAATTGTTTCAGACAAAATCATGTGCCTACAATAAAAATCTAGGTAATTACATGCAAACCTAGCAGTATCCTTGCCTGACCTATGCACCTCATTTTTTATCTCCTCGTTCCTATTAGTCCAGATGGCCCAAGCTAGGATTAGAATTCTTTCCCATATTTCTAAGGTTGCTCTCCTTACCATATGAGACATCCATCCTTTTGCACTTTGCCACCGCTATCCCCCCATGTCTACTATAGGTTTTGATTCTCTCCATGCTTCAACTGTAACCAAACACTTCGTGATTGCATGTAATTTTAATGCATCAGCCTACTTGCATCTTTGGTAAAGAGCTAATTCTAGCAACCTCCTCTCTTTTAGATGAGCAAAAACTGACAAAAACCCATGGCTTTGTCTTTACGCAAAAATTTTAATTTTATTCAAAATGTTTGTCCTCCAGATTTTATCCCATAACTCAGGTTCATTTTCCTTATTAACTTCTTACTCTTCTGCCTTTTGCAACCAATATCCACTCTTTACACTATACTTTTCATCCTTGTTGTAATGCCAGATTAGAACATCATGGGACTCGACATTGCTAAGAGGAATAGTCATGATATCTTCAACTGTATTACTTATGAACATAACAGTAAGTTTTTGACCATCCCATTCTTTTGTGCCGAAAACTAATAACTAACTTACCCTTATCTCCTATGGAAATTTAGCTTTCTTTTGTTGAGGCACAAACCTACCATTTTTAGATATCCAAGGATCACCCTGATGTTGGTTTCATCCCCTACATGCCACCTTAACCCTTGTTGCAACAAATTTTTGCCCATGCATATGCTCTACCAAATGTAGGATGGTAAACACCCCATGCCAACTTCAAGCAAAGTCATGTTGGGGAAATATTTCTTCTTTATAACCTTGTAGACCAAGGATGTGTTATCACACAAAAGTTGCCAACCCTGTTTAGCCAACAATGCTATACTAAAAGCTTCTATGTCCCTAAAACCCAAGCCTCTAGTTCTCTTTCCCTTGTACAGCTTCCCCTATGCCATTATGTGAATTCTTTTCTTTTCATCTCCCCTACTCCATCAGTAATTACTCATAGCTATATTAATCTTGTAACATAGCTCTTTTAGAAACATAAAGCATGACATGGCATAAGAAGACACCAATTGTAAAACTACTTTAATGGAAACTTTTTTTGCCACCATTCGAAATCCATTTATGATTCCATCCGTGAACACTTTATTGTATTATATTCACTATTTCTCTAAAGGCATTTTTCTTTGCTCTCTTAATTATCATCAATAGTCTTAAGTATTTCTTTGGGTTGTTTGTAATCTGAATTTCATACTTATTTTTTACCATCTCCTACTTATCTGTGCTAGTATTCCAATTAAAAAACAATCATGATTTTTCATAATTCATTTTCTATCTTGAACTTTTTCATATATCTTGAGCAAGTGCTTCACCATTTCACACTATTATCTGTTTTGCTTTGATGAACAATAAACTATCATCTATGAAGAATAAGTGAGTGATTCTAGGCCTATTTCCACTAACTTGAATGCCATGCAGTAGACCTTTATTTTTGGATTTGACCAACAATGCCAAAAGACCTTTAATACATAATAAAAATAGGTATGGTGATAACGGTCCCCTTGTTGAAAGCCCCTTTGTGGATGAAAAGTGTAGTGATAGTACCATTAATAATCACATTATATCTGATCGTTTTCACACATTGCATAACAATCAATATCCAATTATCCCTAAAACCAAAATTTCCCATTATGGCTTCAATAAAATCCTACTCTACTTTATCATATGCCTTACTCATGTCCAATTTGATTGCTCCTTAAGCCTCTTTGCCATTTCTGTTTGGTCTCAAAGCATATAAAAAGCTCATATACAACTATGACATTATCAGTAATTAACCTACCTAGGACAAACGCACTTTAGTTTTCACTGATACAAGTTGTAAAACCTATTTTAATCTATTAGTAATGATTTTGGATATGATTTTATACACCACATTGCACAGACTAATGGGACAAATTTGAGACTTTTTTTTTGTTTATTGGTATTAAGAACAAGCAATATATGGGTTTCATTTATTTCCTCTAGCTTCCTCTCTCTATTTAGCATAGCAAGACAATAATCTATGATATCTGAACTTATAATATGCCAAAATTTATGAAAGAACAATGCACGCATACCGTCTAGGCTAGGTGCCTTTGTTGGATGGATCTATTTAACAGCATCATGAATCTCTTTGGGTGAGAACTTTGCAAAAAGGAAATTATTCATCTCATCTATCATACATGGATTTATTCTTCTAAGATCATTTTCATATTGGATGTCCCCTGGAATTTAAACAAATCCCTAAAATACTTTATCATTTAATCCACTATTGCTTTATCTCTTTTGTGCTAGTTACCCAACTCATCCTCTAGGCCATTGATCCTATTATTCCTTCTTCTCTAAGATGCTTGTGAGTGAAAATATCCCTTGTTCTTATACCTTTCCTTGAGCCAAAAAACTCTAGATCTTCATTACCATTATTCTTTTTCATTTTTCATCAACTTGTTTAGCTGTTTTTTAACATCCAATTCTTCTTCCATTTTTCCACGATATGAGCACGTAATTGGATATTTTTAAGAATACTAGTCAACCTTTCAATTTCGACACTTCGATTATAGAATTTTTTCATGCCCTATTTATGCGTTATCTCGAGCGTTTCCTCTAGTTTCTACCTTATTCCTATCCTAACATTCTTTTAGTTCCCTTCAGCTAGATGCTCGTACTCAGGTTCTTTTAGCCACATAGCATCAAAAAAATTTTCATTTTACCTTTCTAGTCAGTCTTTTCTATATCAACCCTAACGTATGTACCATGATCCAGATATGGTTAGATACTCGACTTGCCAAGTTTTTGATTGTATACCTAGGAAACCTCTCTTACCATTTTGTTGAAACCACTACCCTATCGAGCCTCTCCCATATCCTAGATATAGGGTTTAATCCTATGCTTCATGTAAATTTTGGCCCTCTAAAATCGAAGTCAAATAAACTTATATCATCAATTTCTTTCTGAAATTCAACCATTTTTCCTCTTGATCTAATTCCCCTACTGTCTTTCTCACTATCCCAAAGTATTTCATTGAAATCTCCAAAGTAGAACCATGCCATGTGGTGTTCAATAACCAGCCCTTTAAGTAGATTCCATGTTGTCTTCCTTTTCCTAGCATCTAATTCACCATAAAAATCAGTCAGCCTCCATTCTTAGTCATCTGATTCTTTAATTGCCACATTAATATGGTGATGAGAGTAACTCAGTAACCTTCAATTAACTTGCTCCTATTTTTTTCAACAGCATCTATGCCAACCATTCCTTTCATGCCACACCTCATTCAAACTCTGTCTAAGTTACATACTTTAGAAATGGTTTTGCAAAAGAAAACTACCTCAAGATCCTCTCTTTTAGCATTTTTTGAAGAGTTCAAACTGCTCATAGGTTTCTAAACCCATGATAATTCTAGGCCAGACATTTTATTATTTTTAATAAGATTGGTAACTAGTTTTTGTTGTTTGTTTTGAATTACTGTCTATAGTATTTTTTATTTTTTTCTTGCTTTTCTTCTCTGAAATATCAATTTCTATCTCTTCTGATTCTTCTAGTTTAAATTTCCTCTTCCCTACTTCCTGTGTGTTTCCATTAGGTTTTTCATTAGGCTCACATGCTAACTTTTTCCACTTTTGCCTAACTTGGGTTTTAACAACCACTTTAACATTGCATAGGGCCCTATCTATATGTCTTATTTTCATAGTCATCACCAGAGTACCAAACCCACGTGCATATTCCACCATATTAACCTCTTTGCAAATTATCATTCTTTTTTATAATTTCTACCATATAGGCCATATATTTCCTAGGTAACAGGTTATCCAAGAGTTTCACATATAGGCTTGGTATGGGTACTATCCTACTGAGTGTCAAGCCAACTTCATCCTCTAAGCCTATTTTGACATTTTCCATGTGATTAATTTAAGCTTCAAGTGGGAAGCGTGTGAGAACCCCACTATAAAGTGGCTTCCCAATCTTCTCCTTAAATATTTTATTTGAGATATCACTTTCCCTTTGTATATTCAATTTTCCCCTAATAATCCGCCCAAGATATTCCTCAATATCTCCAAACCCAAGATCAATCTGCTACATATCCCTTTTCTCTCACTCTGAATTAGGATCCAACTTTACTACGTTATTAGCTAATATTCGCCAGACCACTTCTCTACCATCCATCGTCATGCTTGAGGAACTTATACTAGCCTGTCCATTTCCATTAATAACTTTGCTTATTGAAATTGCATGGATATTCCCTTCCCTTTCCCTTATGACTTCTTTATATTTCAAAGTGGATGATCGTAACACACCTTATACTACTACTATTTGATTTTTCTTAACTAAATGCCCAAATTAGGATTAAACATTTAGGTAGTTGCTCAATTCAAAAACAAACATTTTAATTCATACAAATATGGATCAAAAGATATCGACTTGTAACAATGTAAGATTTATTTCAACTGCAAAAGGGATATGCATGTTACATGTCATTATAACACATAAAAAGAATAGGAAACAACTTATTAGGCAAATTCATGCTGATTTGGATTTTTTTATTACAATTTTGAAAAAAAAAAGTTTTTACCAAAAAAAAATTACGTTTATCCCAAATCAGAAAAAACTAAAAAGCCCCAAACCTAGAACAGATTGCCTTTAACCCTAATTACTTAGACAAGTTATTTTACTCACTGATTCAATTTCATTTGCTAATTTCTGTGAGGTAAGCATTTTTTTAAACCCTATTTTAGGCTAACCAATATTCAGTTCAATCGATTATGCTTCAACAATTGATTCTTTTTAGAGTTCAATTGTTTGAGTTTCAAAAATTTAGAAGGTTAGTTTTTTTTTTTTTTTTTGTTAAATTTGTGTAAGGTGAATAATATAGTGAATAATATGGTGAATAATATGTACACATATTTTGGGTTCTATTATTTTTCATAGTTAGCCATTTTGTGGTTAAAGGTTTTTTGTTGTTCTTCAAAGTTAAGCATATTCTGGTTTAGGATTTTTTGCAATTCTTCATTCTTAGGCATATTCTAATTTATGGTTTTTTGATGTTGTTCTTAATTGCTCAAATTTATGTATGAGATTTTTTTTTGTTGTTCTTAATTGGTCAAAATTATAATTAAAGTTTTATGCTGTTATTCTTAATTGCTCAAAATTATAGTTAGAATTTTTTGTTGTTATTCTTAATTACTTGAATTTAAGTTAGGGTTTTCTACTATTTAGGCATATTCTATTTAGAAATAATTATTTATATAGCCTTTTGATTCTTGCCTATCACTTAGGCCTTCACTAATGCTAGCATAAGTGATCACCCATCAAAGTTGTCTTAATTTATAGCATAAGTGAAGCCAATTAATCAGTGTAAAAAATAAATGTTATTTTATACAAACTAAAAAAAATAATAATTCATGGCAGCTAGGATTATAAATAAGGTTAAGTATGAAAGGTAACCAAGCTTAAGTATAAGCATGATCATAACCTCATCAGAACCAGCCATAGAACCAATCACAAAATCACTAGAAAGATAACCAAGCTTAAGTATAAGCATGATCACATCCTCAAGTCCTTTATAAATTATCTTACCAAAAATATTACCAAATAACAGTATCAAGTCAATCATATGAATTTTAATTATAAGAATAAAATAACACAAGAAAAACATGCTAAAATTTTGAGCTAGAATGTGCACATAAAAGACCTATTGTAAAAGAAAATTTTCATTTCAAAGAAAGACCCTTGGTTATAACAAAGTAAAAGCTTATAATAGAAATTTTATAACAAAGTAAAAGATTATAGTATAAATTAGATAACAATGTAACGAACATGCAAACTTAAACTAACTGTAATTTTCATTGTCAGGGATTTAGTGTTTCTTATAACATAAATTTTTCCTAGAAATTATTCTTATAGCACTTATCAACTGTTATTGTTGGAATTTAGGGTTTATTGTGGCAGATTTAATATTTTTTTGGTTTTATAGTATGAGTTTTAATTATTGTATTCTACAATTTCAATATGCTGAGGCTTTTGTTGGTAATGATCATAATCTAATGTATATAACTGAGATAATAGAAGAATTAACAGTTGATCCTGATAAGATATCTTACTTTATGTTGTTAGACATTTGTAATGAGGTTACGTATATGAATATTAGTGTGATATTGTATTTAAAACTTGAAAAAACACTAACTGATGGCCTGGTGGTAATAAATGATGATAGAAGCACTCTTGATATGACTAGGTATGTGGTAGATCTAGGTGTAGTTGATGGGTATATAGTACATGGCATAAATGAAGCTATTTTAGCTTTTGAGCTATTAACATGACCTGCAGTGAAAGATGTAGCTAAGTTAGTAAGGAATGAAATGGTAGAAATCAACATGTATGTGAGGTAGTAGGAAATGAAAAGATAAGAATTAAAGAAGTGGTTGAGGAAGCAAGGGTAGAGAATGAAAATACAACTAAAGCATTAAGGGTAAGAATTGAAAATGATGTTGAGGCAGTAGGGGTAGAAAATGAAGATGTGGTTGGGATAGAAATTGAAGATACAGCTAATAGAAATAGCAGTGAAGGGGATGACCCTAGGATGGAACCAAATTCAACCTCACCAGTCAATAAAGATGTTGATGACAGATATCAAAGTGAGTACTATAACTCTGATACATATGGTGAGCTTATCAATAATGAGGATGAAATGGTTGATGATGCTATTAGGATGAAAAGTAAGTTCCTAGTATATGATCCCAATGAAACAGCCCCTTACATTGAGTTAGGTATGTTGTTTGAGAATTCAAAACAATTTAAACATACTGTGTCCTTACTATCTATTAGGATAAATAACGGTATCATTTAGGCAAAGAACCATAAGAATTTTGTTAGAGGTAAGTGTGTTGCAAAATAATGTCTTTGGATAATTTATGCAGTATATGACAGAAAGTTACAATTATTTCAAGTAAATACTTACAATAACAATCATGAATGCAACGAGGCTTTCAAAAACCCAAAGATGAGTCAAGCTATTTTGCTGAGTTGTACACAAACAGATTTATGAATGATCATTTTATTAAGAATATAAAAATGCAAGAGTTAGTTAGGAAAGAGTTTGATGTAGGGGTGAATATTAGCATGATGAAAAAGGCTAAAAAAGATGTGACTGATAAAGTTATTACCAATTATAAGGATGAGTTAAGACTTTTATAGGATTATGTTGATGTGATTAGAGAAACTAATGAAAGTAGCATAATGAAAATGCAAGTTCATAGGCCATTGCCAAGTTCTCCACCTATATTTGAAAGGCATTACATATGTTTTGGGTCACTTAAAAAAGGTTTAGAAAGTGGTTGTAGGCCATTTTTAAGACTAGATGGTTGTTGGCTTAAAAGTTTGACAAAGGGTAAGTTGCTATATGCTATTGGTAGAGATGGAAACAATCGAATGTTACCAGTGGCTTGGGCGTTGGTGGAAGTGTAATGCATAGCTTCATGGAAATGGTTCTTTGATTTGTTGAAATCATACCTGGTATCTTTGGGAAATGGTATAAGACGGACAATCATGACAGATCAACAAAGGGTAAATATTTTATGCAGATTTAAATTAAATTATGTACTAAAATGGTATAGGATGGACAATCATGACAGATCAACAAAAGGTAAATATTTTATGCAGATTTAAATTAAATTATGTACTGAATACTTTAACTCATTATTAATTATTTTTAGTTGTATTGAATTGTTGAAATCAAATTAAATTATGTACTGAATACTTAAGTAATTAAATAGTGCAAGGACTTGATAATGTAATTGTAGAATTACTTCCAGATGCTGAATATAGATTCTATGCTAGGCATGTATATGTTAATTAGGCTAAGAAGAGACATAGGACTGAAAAGATGAAAAGGGTTTTTTGGACAATTGTTAAGTCTTCAACAGTCAAACAATTTGAAAAAAACATGAAGAAATTATAGGAAAAAAATAAGACTATGGCATAATAAGAGCCTCACATCAATAATAATGTAGAGCCTTCTTCAACACAGACTCTAGATATGAGTTAGTTGACAACAACTTATATGAAGCATTAAATGGGACATTGCTAGATGTAAGAAAAAAATAGTGATTTCCTTATTTAAAGACATAAAAAGGTCTCGGATGGTAAAAATTAAGAAGACAAAGAAAGAATACTCTAGGTGGAGAGGTGTGATTGGTTTTGACAATGTAAAAGTGATAGAAAAAAATACAACTATAGCATCACAATGTGTAGTTGCATTAATAGAGATGGTGGATATGAAATAGATATGGGTATAGATCGGTTCATTGTCCAACTTGATGAGAAAACATGTAGTTATAGAATGTATCAATTTTTTGGCATTCCATGTGCACATGCCATATGTGCAATTAGAGATCTAGGTGAAAATATTGAAGATTTTATGTCTAGTTAGTATCATAAGGAGGTATATCTACAATCTTATAGTAATTCTTTACAACCTATGCCTGGGAGAAAGGATTGGGCCAAACCAAGGATAAAAAATAATATTCTGCCCCCAGAATTCAGAAAGATGCCAGGTAAGCCCAAACCAGTAGAAGAAAAGATCATGATAAGCCTAAGAAAAAGAAGCCCAATAATTCAATAAATTTATCCAGGAAAGGCATGATAATGACATGTAAACTATGTCATCAACCAGGCCACAACAAAACAGGCTAATTAGGTAATTTCATTCTATTTTGTTTTTATTTATTATTATAGACATTATACTATTGTGGATCCTCTCTTGTTAAAGTACCCTAACCCATTAATTCAACTTTATTATTTTGTCTACGATAACAAGATTATCATATGCTCAGATCTAAAAACCAGAACATGGACCAAAGTGCATTAAGTACAGTAGATCATATTAAAGCTGCACATGGTCCAAACAACCATGCTACTACTTCAACTACTATTTATGGTGCTTTTACATCAGCTTTTGCTTCTGCATCCAAATTTGGTTACACATCTACATCCACTTCAGCTAATATCAATGGTTTTTTATCTGCAACTGCATCTACAACTATATCTGCACAAACCCTAAATTCAATTTCAAATCTAGCTTCAACAAATCCAGTTTCCATTCTAGTTTCAACTCCAGCTTTAAATCCATTTTCCATTCCAGTTTCAACAAAAGTTTCAAATCCAATCAATGTTGTTGCTTCTGTTACCATTGAAAATGCAAAACTGAAGTCTAAAAGACCAACAATATCTACTAGGAGATGTTTTGCAAATGAGGATAGGAGATGTTATAAGATGACTGGTGGAAAAATAAATCCCTTATCAAAGTTTAACTCTTCTAAAACAACCATTGGAAAGAGAGTAATATCAACAAACAACATTGGAAGTCACAATGATAAACAAACTGTTGGATCTACCATTAGAAGCAAGATAAAAGTTTTACAATGTTAAGGATTATATACAAACTTAGAAACAATGAGGCAAATCTTAAATGTGAATGATTCTTTACCAAACATATATATTTTTTATTTTATTTCCATAAATATCACCTATTATAACTTGATAAATGTTATTCAATAGCATGGATTAAAAAGTGAGAATGTGATAGCAGTTGGGACAAGCAAAGGCAAGAAGAAGGTTGTTGAAGATGTAATTGGTACTCAAGAAAGTCAAGTTCTTGCTTCTAAAAGAAATAAGGAAAACAAAAAATCTAAGAAGTTGATATTATGTTCTGTTGACTATTGCTGCTAGCCGTTGATTTTAATTATTTTTTTTCTTATTATTGTTGTAAGAACACTTTCTATTAAGCATTTTGTTGGTTGAATGTTTTAGGTATTTAACGTTGTGTAAGAACATTTTTTGTTGACATTCATCAAATTACTTTTTTATAAGATTGCCTCTATTAGTAGATTGCCTCGATTACTTTCTAGTTACATATTGCAAGTTGAATATATTGCACTAAACCACATTTTCTTGGCTAATAACATGAAGTAATAGAATTCACAACTAATAATATTGATTCAATTGCTATTGATATAATAAGAGGTTTAACAAACATTTACAAACCATCATAACAATCCTAACCCACTATCAAGGATATAAGTTAAGTTTCTAGAATTTTTTTGACATTGAAAAAGATTACACAAACCAAAAGTATAAAAAAGAATGAGATAAGCCAAATTATTTTCTAGTTGCCATCTCTACCATATCCATCACTCGTAGTTTTATTGCCTTTTTTTAATTTCAACGTCAGAAAACTAACTTTTCTCCTTAACTGCATATTCTCCGCAATAATATCAGCTCCACCAACATTTTCCTTCCACTTTGAAACTTCATATTTCAAACTTTGAACATTACTATATAAAAAATTTTCTCTTTTTGTTTCAGCTCCAAAATAATCTCTTTTGATATTTCAAAAATTTTAAGATCATGCCATAAATGAAATCCACAAACAGTGCCCTATAATCACACCAAAGAAATATCAGCAAATAAATTCCAACAAAAGCAACAAAGAAATACCATTAAATTTACCAACCTATAATCACACCAAGAAAATATTAGAAAACAAATATTAGTAAAAATACCAAAGAAATATCAGTAAATTTATTGGATAATGTGGGTATATATAAAGTCTTCTACTAGGATTGTTATTCAACCATGAAGTCCACCTAGCTACCTTCATATTATAGTGATTGAAAATGGGTTCTCTTTCATAGTCCCATTCTATAGGGTAACTAGCTAAAATTAACTTATACATATTTATATCATAAAACCCTCTTCTAGAAACCCTACAATCTTAATATTTTGAAAACGAATTCAAATAAATCAGAGCATAAGAAAAACTCAAATTTTATACCATCTTTGAATTTACGCTGTTAGATGAACTGATACTTAAAAAAGATATTGTATTTAGATGTTATTTCAACAGAAAATTTTTCTCATTTTATGGTGAAAAACCAAAAAAAACAAGGAAAAAGCCTTAAATTGAAGCTATCTTACATTATTACGATAGAAAAGATGTAGAAGAACACAAAAAAAAGCTTAAAAAAAGACAATCTTAGCTAGGCTATTGTTACATGTGAATAAGTTAATTCCACATCATATTCCATGTCATGTTTGTCTATGATGGCTTTTACATGTTGGCAATTTAACGGCTCGTAATATGCAAATTCTTTTTATCATTGAAATAAATTCTATATTGTTATAAATCGATAACATTTGATCCTTATTTGTATGAATTAAATTGTTTAGTCTTGAATCGAGCAATCACCAAAACATTTTATCCTAATTTGAGCATTTAGCCATTTTTCTCCTCTTTCTTATACCTTTCTCTCACAATGCTCTTCCACATACCTTAGTTTCCCACATTAATAGTAGAAGCTTGGCAATCGTTCATAGCTCAATCTCTTTTAAGTTTCCTTAGAATTTCCATCTGTTATGATCCGTGCAGCCCTTCAAAAAGGCTTTGTTACATCTATGTCTATCCTCATATGTAAGAACCTTAACCACTCTCCCCAATCAAGTTTGGCATTAATTGCTTTAAGGTCCTCTATTTTCCATCCAATTTTTTCTGTGTTGTTGTGATTCCTCATACCCTATGGTAATTTATAAACACAAACCCAAAACATTACTTTGTTAAAATTGTAATTTTTTTGTCTCAGTTTCTCATCATATTCTTTGAACAATATGATCTGCTTATCAAATGACCACATTGACTCATCTAGCACCATATTCTTATCCATCACAGTACAAAATTGATTAGAAAACTATTGCCCTTCAAATCCATAATCTCTACTTGTTTAGCCAGTCTCTAGATAATCTTCAGCGTCCCTTTCATTGCTTCTTTATTTAACACCCTATTTGTGAAGAGTGTAGCTACTAGCCAGGCTCTTCCTTCCTCATTTCCATTACCTTCACTACCCATGTTTGTAACTATATTGTCATTCTCCTCGTTTGTCAGTTTCAAACTCTTCTACAGAGTTTCATGTATTTCATCCATTTTTTATAATCTACCCTAACCTTCACTCGAAAAAGCACACAAAAAGGCCAACACTAACTATACTCACTGGGGCTAAGATTAAGTAACCTTTAAGGATGACCTAAAATGGAAAACCTAAGGCAATAAATTCGCTTGTGACAAGACAAGACTTATTACCTCCCATAGAGAAAACCTTAAGGAGACTCATTTAGTTTTTGGTTATATTTCCTACAATTACTTCTATTTTGTCAAATAGATGTGTTGTTTAATCTTCTATATCAAGGTAAAAACTGATCAAATGATGATTAGGGCTACCACACATACAACTTTAAATCAATTATAAAAAAAGAAAAATATGCCTCATTTATATTTAAAGATGTACTACTAATACTATATAGTAATTAATGTCATAGATGTGGGATTTATTAATCACCATTTAACATTCCTCATCATGTAGAGATCATAAACTTATCTTGTCCTATGTATTTCTCATATAAGGATAATAAGTGATGGCATGAACTTCATACAATATAACACATCTACGATGGCCTATGATGAGGAAGAGAATAAATGATATTATAATCTACTTTTATACATTTTTTATATGAAGAAACTAAGATAGTCCACGTTAAAAATGAAAAATAAAAATTAATCTAAGATAATCGAAAAAATAATCCAAATAATCCATAAAATTTAAGAACTAAAAATTAATGGTTAAATTATGCCAAAGATCCCTATACTATACAAAATTTTAGAATTTAATCTCTCTACTTTAATTCATAGAAATTTAGTCTTTTTACTATTTTGACTTAACAATCTCATTCCAATTATAAACGGTGTCAATTTATCACCATTAAAATCAATGACATGGATTTTCACCCACTGAAGTGTACGTTGACTAGGCTTTTGTGGCTGCTTAAAAAGGTTCATGATGCTGACATGTAAAAAATAATACCACATGGCAAAAAAATTTCTAAGATTTTTTCATAATTTCTATTAACAAAAAATAAAACTTTTTTCTTCTTAATTAAGATTAAAAAAAACCCCGCAATCATAAATCCAAATTTAATTAAAACTCCAAATCCATAACCCCATTTCCTAACCAATTGAATCCCAAATCCCTAACACCATTTCCTAGTCTGTTGAAATCTCAAACCCTAACCCAATAACAGCATCAAACCTTAAGTTAAAACCCTCAGAGTTGTTGATTGTAAACGAGAAAAGTTTTGATAGCATCGATTGAAACGAAGAAGGTTTTGAGAGATAGAGATTGTTCGAATGAATGTCGTCTTTTGTATTTGGGATTGGATTTAACTCATATGAAACATCTGCAAAGGTTAGATGATTTCATTTGTTTAACGTGATTAATGAAATTTGGTTTAACTTGTTTTGGATTGGGATTGGATTTGGAAAGAATTATTTTTTGATTATGGATATGTGAAATCTTTAGAGGATGTTTGATTTGTGAAATCAAAGATTTTAAGAGAGAAAGTGATTTTAGAGAAAGCACATGGAGATGATCCTTACCCTCCCTCCATGACCCTCAACCTCCTCCTAGTTAATGATAAAAAAAAAAAAAATTGAGCTAGTTAAACCAAATTTATTCATTATTTTATTGTTTATGAAATTTTGTTTTCCAAGCTTACGAGAATTATTTAGCAACCCTATTTTCCTTCTTATGTCAAAAAATAATGAGAACATGATTCAAATGTATTTGAACCTATAATTCTGTAAAGAACAAAGAAACAAGCCCTAATACAGCACGAAGCAAACTGAAACTGATGCCAGTGGGCTCGCTCCACTTTTGGCGACGTGAATTCATAATTAATCATTTTTTTAAGAATAATTAATTAAATAGTTAAATATTCTTGATTATCTCTCTTAATATACTAATGGATTCCTGAGTTGATTTTATGGTAATTCAAACACTCTGCTATGTACTTGAATGGGACCCCAACTGAAAACTTCTGTTTTCTCCTTGCCTCTCTCATTCTTCAAAAATACACTACTCCCCTTTTGATAGGAGTAAATTCCACCTTGTTTTAAATAAATTTCGATGCCGGTTGTGATCATAATCCAAAACACCAGGTGATGAATTCAGGATGAGCATCGGCCAACAGTGCGGGAAGCATGCCCACTAGCATATTGAATGTTTAAAAAAAAAAAAAAACATTTCTTTTTTTTGGCCACATATTTTTTTTTTTTTTGCTTCTGATTGCTTTAGATAATTGATACTTATCTAATTCCATGTTCAAACCATAACAGTTTACTAAACAAATTTTAATTCTTAAGTGTATAATTGAAAATTTTGGAGTCATAAAAGGTTGCTTTGCACTCCTATCATTAAAAAAGTTTAATAATAACAAATTAAAATTTATCTCAATTAATTTATATAATCACAAATAATATTCAATAAATTAAAATTTTAAATACCAACACTTAAAAAAAATATTTATCTCATACTGCAATATCATATGTACGAAAAAAGTCTGGCTATAAGACAAGGTAGGCCTTGAATTATTGTCATTATTAAAAGAAAAAAAAAAAAAAGATAAAGATAAAGATAAAGATAAAGATAAAGAGACGAGATGTTGACCTTGATATATGTTAATCACTACCATGTTCCAGAGGGGTTATACAATAATGGACTACAATAATGGCAGCAATTAATTAGATAATGGATCCGTTCTGAAGAAATATCTTTCTTTAATTTGTGTGATCCGCTATATAATATACTAAAAAAATAAGCCGGTCACGTTCGGGTTATAAAATGTTTTTTTATTTTTATGAAATATAAATTTTTATTTTTTAATTTATTATTAAATTAAAAAATTAAATATTTTTAGTATTTTGTTATTTTTTATATTTTATTTTTTTGAAAAATATAATCTTTTCAAATAAAAAAACCAATACTCTACTTATATCACTTAATTACAATTGGACAGGTGTTCACTTTTATTTTAAATAAGGAAGACAATTTTTAAAAATTGTATAAATTAAACCTAAATTAATAATACATATATGATAATCTATCTTCCAATATAATATTTATTTATTATTAATATTGATCAATTATTAAATTCAAACTCATTTATCCATGAAATTAAAGGTCACTAATATCATCACCTATTTAACTTAATTTCTTTAAAGAAAAAATCATTAATTTTACTATGATAGGAGGGGTGTTATAATAGTTTTGGTGATGATTATGGGAGAGCATTTTCATAATTATAGTTAGAGGGGTATTATAACAATTTAAACAATTATGATATAAGGGCATTTGAGTAATTATAATCGGAGGGACATTCTAGTAATTTTAGTTGATTATAGAGTAAGGGTATTACAATCAATTTATATGTGTCATACAATGACAAGTATTTAGAAGGGCATTATAGTCGTTTTTAGGGAAAGTACTTTCATATTATTATATAGATGTTAAAATTTAATATGTAATTATGAAGTAATTAAAAGTATATTTCATAATTATGATAAAAGATTATTATAGTAATTTCGACCGAGTATAATATTAAGGATTTTTTCGTAATTATGGTAAAAGATCATTATAGTAATTTTAACTAATTAAGGTAGGAAGGATTTTTTCGTCATTATAATAGAAGTGGAAGTATACTTATTTTAGTTATTTATGACAAAAAATGCATTATAGTAATTTACATGATATAATTAAATAGATATAGAAAGGCATTTTTTAAATTTTGATAAGGGTGACATAAAATGCCATGTGTCAATGAATTATGAAATAATCAAATGGGTATTAATGTAATTTTGGTGGAGTATTTTTATAATTATGGTAAGAGGGATATTATAATAATTTTAAAAAATTATGGTATGAAGAATATTTTCATAATTATAGTAATAAGTGCATCATTTGCCAAATTATAGTAAGAGGGGCATCATCATAATTTCAACTAATTTATGATAAGAAGGATATTTTTGTAATTATGATAAAATGATATTATAATAATTTAGGAGACGTGTCAACTCTTAATCAAAAAAACCATAGAGGTATTTTGATAATCTTAACAAGATTAGCAATTTAATACATAATTAATTTTTTATATTATGTTAAAATTTAATATATCTAATTTAATAAGAATATTATAAACATTTTCAAATAAAATTTCACACGACAAATTTCTATAAAACGATGATAAAAATATTTTAGTAATTTAATATGTAATTAATTTTATATTATTATGTTAAAATTTAATATGTAAATTGAAGGAATATTATATTAATTTTCAAATTAAATAGTACATGTTAGCTTCTTATAAAGCAATCATAATGATTGATTAGTAATTATAGTAAGGGGCATTATAGTTATTTTAACCAATTTTGATACAAAGGCATTTTCATAATTATGATAGAAAAACATTATTGCAATTTTGGTCAATCATGGTAATAGGGATAAATTTCTATAATCATAGTAGGAAGGATATTATAATAATTTTAACCAATTATAGGATAAAGAGTATTTTCGTAAGTATGACATAAGAATATCACAATAATTTATCATTTACATAAAGGATATTTTCGTTATTTAAAATATAAAAGGTATTAGAGTGATTTGATATTTATAAGAGGGGTTTTTTTGTCATTTAAGTAATGAGAGAACATTATAATAATGTTAGTCAATTATAATATAAGAGACATTTTCATAATTATGATATAAAGATATCATAGTATTTTGTCATTTACAAGAGGGGTATATTCATCATTTAACACATAAAAGGCATATTGATATTTATATGAAAGGTATTTTTGTCATTTAAAAAAAACATATTTTTGTAATTATGATATAAAAATATCATAATAATTTGTAATTGTTACAAGAGAGGCATTTTCATCATTTAAACATAAATGGACATTATACTGATTTGCTATTTATAAAGAAGATATTTTTATCATTTAAGAAAAGAGGGGTATTATAAAAGTTTATCATTTAAAAAAGGAGTATTTTTGTCATTTGCCATATAGGAGGGCATTGTCGTCTTTTAGGACAAGTATCAAACTGATGGAAAAACTTGGAAGGGTAAAATGGTAATTTTGGTGGGGTTTGCGTTCATTGTATTGTATACTAGATATGTTCTCATTTTTTTTCTTAGAAAATTCTCACGTCATGCACATGCAGGACAAAACTCATTTTATAACCTCCTGTACCTTATTAGTTTTTGTCCCATGCGACTGAAGGACCTGTTCCTCCACAGATTTCCACTTTTGTCAGAAGAAATTTCAATCTCATATAGCTTAAAATACCATTCGCCACTTATTCGTTTATGGAATAGGATAAAGACAGCATGACCCCACATCCAGCCTATTCTCTACTCAAAAGATTCTCGCTGATCTTTGATCAAGTCTGATTCCATCTTACCCTTCATCAAGTTATCCTAAATTAAATAGCATGTCCTGTCTTCCGATGAGAGTTTGGTCATTACACTGCCTTACTATGTCAAACTATTGTCACATTTAAATGTGTAATTATGCACAACAAGACAACAGACTAACAATTCCTCTAGCCAGAAAAACTCATCATCGAATATGGCTTCAGCTATCACCGGAGTAAACGCACCACTCCTTCAGGAGAACAAGCCACCAGCAAAACATACATCGGTACCTGGTGCTGTGTTCAATGTGTCCACTAGCATTATTGGTGCTGGAATTATGTCAATCCCGGCAACTCTCAAGGTGCTAGGAGTAGTCCCAGCATTTCTGTTGATAGTGGTTATAGCTTGGCTGGCAGATGTCTCTGTTGAATATCTGATGAGGTATACACATGCTGGGAATTCAACCACTTATGCAGGTGTCATGAAGGAGTCGTTTGGGCGGGTGGGATCAATCCTGATGCAAATATGTGTCATGATAAACAATCTTGGTTGCTTGATCATTTATTTGATTATTATAGGTAAGTTCAGTTTGAGAGAACCGTAGCAATAAATCATGTTTTTGAAGGAAGAAAATGTATTATTCATGGTGTTGAAGCGTGTCGAGCTTAGCTAATTTTATTGAGGAATAGCTGTGAACCTATGGAAGTTCTGGACAAGTGTCATAAGCTTTTTGAATGGTCAAAGTTAGCTCTGCAGAATATGTATAAAGGGTCTAAAACTATTTGAATTGTTCAAGTTACCAAAGAACTTTTCACTTCCTTTACCTTAATAGGCTGATCAAATTCCTAATATGCCAAGTTAGATTTTACCTTAACAGGAAAGGATATGCAAGCACAAAAATTGGAATTTCCTGAATTTAGATTGTGATTTCTTAAAGCTTATGATGGAGATTTCATGCTTTAATCCAGTGTTTTTGCTGTCATTATAAATGTTCTGATCTTTAAAACTGTTTTTTTTTTTTTTTTCAGGGGATGTTCTCTCAGGAAATCAACCTGAAGGATCAGTGCACTTGGGCGTTTTACAAGAATGGTTTGGCATTCACTGGTGGAACTCCCGTGCTTTTGCAATCCTCTTCATTGTTGTTTTCATTATGCTTCCATTGGTTTTGTTTAGGCGTGTAGGTGAGTTTTTCTCCGAAAGACGTTCCCTGTTTCCATATTCTCCGAGTAACTGTTTATGTTATGATATCGATTCAAATTTACCTGAATGTGCAGAATCATTGAGGTTCAGTTCAGCAATAGCAGTTTTTCTTGCTGTACTGTTTGTTGCCATCAGTTCAGTGATGGCAATTTATGCACTCTTCCAAGGGAAAACAGAAAGCCCGAGGCTGCTGCCCCACTTGGACAACAAAGCCTCATTTTTTGAACTCTTCACTGCTTTCCCAGTAATAGTAACAGCTTTCACATTTCATTTCAATGGTAAGCGCACTCTGGCTGTTTAGCATTCTTATAAGTGAATCGTTCCATGCTAGTTCTTTCATGACACATTAGGTAAGTAAGAAGCTCTTGTCCCAGACATTCTCATATATGTCTTTAATGTATGAATGCAGTTCATCCGATAGGTTTTGAAATGGACAAACCTTCAGATATGATGTCAGCGGTCCGAATTTCACTAATACTATGTGGTGCTATCTACTTTACAGTCGGGGTCTTTGGATACCTACTTTTTGGCGATTCGATCATGTCTGATATACTTGTTAATTTTGACCGAAATTCTGGTTCAGCACTCGGTTCTGTGCTCAATGACGTAGTTCGCTTAAGCTATGCCCTTCACCTCATGCTAGTGTTTCCTCTCTTAAACTTCTCATTGAGGGCCAACATCGATGAATTCCTTTTTCCAAATTGTCCTATTCTGGCGAAAGACAACACCAGATTTATTTCCCTCACTCTTCTCCTGCTAGCCATCTGTTACTTGGCGGCGATAGCTATCCCTAACATATGGTATTTCTTTCAATTCATGGGATCAACCTCTGCAGTCAGCCTAGCCTTCATCTTCCCCGGTGCTATTGCTCTTAGGTATTCTCTCTATCTAAGAACTTTGGATGCATCTTTTCTATAACTTGAAGACATTGCTGATAAGTCTGTTCCTTTTCGTTTTCAATTACAGGGATGTTCATGGCATATCGACGGCAAGAGATAGGATTATGTCTGCATTAATGATTGTTTTGGCTGCTATAGCAAGCACGATAGCCATTTCCACCAACATATACAGCTTTTTCACCTGAAACAGGTCATGGCTTGCTTCCAGACCTTTTTTTCTAGAGGTGCTTGTATTCTAGTGCATCCTTCCTTTTCTCATTTGTTTCATCAATTAGAATATAGCAGCTTAAAATCATGTCTCTTCAAAATGTGTAAGCAATAAACATATCTCATGTTGATAAATGAATGGAGATAGATTATGAATTCATCTGCAAACAGATGTTAAAGTTATATTTCTCTCCGTATCATTTATCATATTATATGCTGGTTAATGCTCGTATATAGGTCTATCATTGCCACATCAAATTTGCTAATTTGGTGTCACAGATCGTTTTGAACAGTAATGACTTGCTCCTGTTTGTTTTGCTTTTTAATTACCATTGAATATCCAAGGGGAGGGTGATTCCAACACTGAAAGAGGTAAAAATGGTGAGATCAAACTTAATTAATGTAATTTGTGAATTTTGTGTTGGTTACTTGCAGTCTTGTACTGAGTTTTGCTGTTACATACAATCATTTATTCATTCAACAAAGCCCAGCATCAACAAGTATAATAAATCTGATACCAACACAGAGATTGAGACTAAGGAATTGCTGCCAAAAAGGAAAGCAGAAACTGCACAAAAAATCTAACATATTTTAACTGTAATTCTAACTATGAAGGTTATCACTTCAATCATACAGGATGAAGAAGAAACAATTCACTTGCTCCAGATGATCAGTTTCCATGTTTAGATGAAAGATGGCATTCACACAGAAATGCAGGACCAGAACAGGTGGATCCCTTAAGGTCCCTGCTCCTGCTACACTCTCCAATGTTAATTTAACTGTTTAAATCAACCACATGACAAGTTATTAAGGTAATGAAAAAAGGCTGTAACGCCGGAAAAAAATTTTCATATTTCCTTAGGTTAATCCACTGAATTTTGTGATGTAAGCCTACAATGAAGTTACTTAAGTAAATATGAAAGAAACGGCATATTGGAAACAAAGCCAAAGGCACAAAGTGTGAGTTTTGAAATCTACGATCAACAAAAAGATGCACTAAAATTTTCATTTGCTCCTATGAAATAGGGATTGCTATCAATGCTAAGGTTAATTTCCCTAATTGGTCTTCAACTCCAAAATCAAAGAGTTAAAACTTCTCAAGACGAAATATCATATCTCAAATCTTGAAATCTTTTCAGTAAGTTTGATTTCTCTATCCCAATTTCGGCATCTTCGAAGGTGTTTGGAGTAGACTTTATAACTGAGATTGAAAGCTTTCACTGCTTCATCTGCAACAACAGAAAGTAAGTTAAAAAGTCAGAAAACAAAAAGGAAAAATAATTCTCGTTGAGTAGTGGCATCCTTGCTGTATTGCTTTTTAAGATCAAAAAGCAAAGGGCATAAAAAGTGCTGTTGGAACGTATGTGTAGCTAAACTGAAAGACTTGTGCCTAATATTCAAAATAATATTTGCATATCAAGAATTTGAAAACTACTCAAAGCAGGCAGGCCCTTTCATGTGAAAACTCTTAGTAATGCCAGGTAAAAGATGAGAACTGAATTAATTTTAAAAAGTAGATATCCTCAGGTCATGGAGAGGTAATTTTTTTTCTTAGTATCCACTAGAATGCAGATGACTACCATCTATGTTACCAGACAAGGCAGAAAATCAAACCTCATCAGATAACTTAAATGACTAGGGAAAACTGTAAAGTGCACTAATTCCACGTTTAATCCAACCCAGAAAAAGTATGGAATGATTGACCACCATAGTCACAGAATAAGTTTCGGATATATATAAATCATATACCTTTTTAATTACAAGCCTTTTTTCCTCCACTTTTCTCCTTTTTTATGTCATACTTTTTTCTCACATTGTACTTCTATAACATAGTAACGGGCTAATAACCTCATAAACTTCTTTAGACACCTCAAGCATCTTGCATTTCTAATATTATTAACAGGGACAAGAAACAACAAATAGGCAGTTCTACTTGAGCTCAGTTAATAATTAGCTTTGATGCTTGCAAATATGCTTCAAACAAAAGTCTTGAAATGGAACCAGTATGGTATTCATAAGTAAAACAATGCAAATACATTTTCACCTGACTTCAACAGTGCACTAAGAGCTTTCATAGCTTCTTTCTGTGTGCGTTCATCTGTAGCAGATCCCAACATATTTAAGAGCTCTTGAGCCCCACCAATCTCCACTATCTTCATCCTTCTTTGATCTATGATAAAAAATGGAAGCAGAGAGTTATTCGTATTAATGATGTCAGCAAACCATCTTTACTCAACAGCCTTGCTGCAGGGTCATGCACCATTGTTGTTAGCTACTCTAGTTTAGAATTAAGAAAAACAATATATAGGATTCACTTCTAATTACTATAGTCTTGAAGTTAAGCTCCACTTTCATAATCAGCACAAGGTAGGAGTAAAAGCAAAACTGCAAACTCTCACTGCAACAACTTATCTGAATCTCTATATCACTGACCTAAATTGCTAAAAGCTTCAGAAAGAACTAAGGTTACAGAATCCTAGATTAATGTTACAAGATAGGACTGAGGAGGACAAGATCAAAGGAACATCCAACAGAAGCCATGAGAAGTCTATAACTCAGGAAAACAATCTTCTGGTCATGAGTGGAATCCTCATGTTCAACAAACATCTAGTATTCCCTCTCAGTATCATCCTACATGGGTTTCAGCAGACATCATTCAACAAAAATGTTTTGTTTCAGAAAAGAAATCTGATCGGCTATCATACAAAATAAGAGGTAAGAATAACTTTCATCAATAAATGCTTTATTCTTTGGGCATAATGCACGAAATTTTAAGAGCAGAACTCACATCAAAACAATAGAATGTATAAACATATCCCAAACTTGTCACAAAATTAATATTAGGGGAAAAGGAAATACCGTCGATAGCAAAACGGGCTAATCTAGATGCTCCCATTCTCTTAAACAAGGGATCCTTAACATGCAAAAGTGACACAGATTGGTGCATCAAATTATCTCCTGTAAAAGCAAAATTATAAACATTTTCTCTTTTTCAAGCAATTAATTGCAGAAGGCAGCCAATTTTCATGACATAAGAGTGTTTCATAAACCAAATTTACATATCCAAAAATACCCACATAAGTTTAATAATTATCCGAAAGAATGATTCATTCATAAACCAGAATTGAGCTACCCATTTGGGCTAAATACCCAGAAAAGCAGTAAATTTTGAAGAACATAAGATTTGTTTCAAAAATAAGAAAATACCCATGTAGGGAAAGAATTGCTAAGCAACAAAAGTAGCAGCGCCAGCAAAGAACAGTTTCAGCAACCATCCTACTTTCCGCTCAGCTTCCTGTTCAAGATAGGCCTCATCTGCAACCAAAAGGAAAAGGCATTTAATTTGACCAAGCATTGAATACAAAACCTTTAAAAAAAAAAAAAAAACAGAAAAAAGAGTAACCTTTTCCATTATATGATGAGAAATTTCGAGAGTGTACATTCCAAGGCTTTCTTTTGAACAAGAACTACAGAGAGAAAAAAAAATGGGGGGGGGGAGGGAGGGGGAGGGAAAGGGTGAACAAGAAAATTGGATGTGGAAATAGAAAAAAAAAAAAAAAAAAAAAGAAAAAGGATTAGGAAATTGAGCGGTGTACAGTGTTAAGCTGGGCTGCTAAGGCGCGCATCGTTCGAACTCAACTGCTGAAAATGAAAATAGCGTACTTTCTTTTTGTTGGGATGTTCGGTGTCGGAGAGCAACGATTAGGTGTTCCGCCGTTTCGTAGTGTTACAATGCGTTGCTTTTGATGAAAGATGACACATTGCTTCAAAAGATTATGAATAGGCAGTGTTTTCCTGCTTTGAACTTTCTTTTCCCTAACGGGTAAAAAGTGTAGGGGAGGCCGGAGAAGCAAAGGCAATGAATGAGGCAATTAGTTCTTTCCGAATTTATAGAAAGAAAAAAAATCGAACTAACTCAGCTCAAATGTTTACGCAGAGTTTTTATTTTATTTTTCTTAAGAGGTAACATCTGAATTAAAAATATTTTCTCTTATTTCCAGATTATCCTCTTTGAAAAAATTTTATATTAAGTAATTATCAATTTCTCTGAATGTGTCCAAAATTTTTGTTTTAGCTGTTAATCATTGGTACTTAGTAGTCATAATTTCAGGCATCAGTTAATGGGTTAAACGAAACAAATAAGAATCAGGTCAGAGAAGTCCGCAAGGAAGCAGACACCCAAGCCGATATCCAGAGACAGTAGTCAATAGATTTAGAACAAGGCACAGAATCGCAGAATATTGCTTGTTTTCTGAAAATTTAGCTCATTCAGCTAACTCAGAATAACTTAGAAATGACGCTCTTGTGACAAAATTTTGACTTTAGAATGATCATTATATTTATCCTTCAGGACATAACACTTTCTTTGGTCACAAAACGTAAATAGACAATAGAAAACAACTATATGTGAATTTAACTATCATAAAACACAGGATGGCGTTCCGAGACTGCAGATGGATCAGGCTTGGTTTCCATTAAGGGCATTTTTCTCGCACTTTGAGGGCATCATGTGAAATGTCTTCTGATTTCCCTCACCAAAAAATTGAACCGTCAAGATCCTTGGAAGCAAAACCTCTCTATTTCCTGTATTCCACAGGAACATCCACGAGTCATTCTCAAATGTGCAATTAAACATTACAAGAATGACTGGCAAAAAATATTTCTTCGAAAAAAATTGATGCCATCAAGGTAGATGTTAAATTTATCTGAGTAATTGAACCCTTCTTAGTTTTCCAAGTAAACTTGGATATCCTTGTTATTGTCCTTCCAACCACAGGTTTATTAGGAAATCCATTCCTGCTTGTGACAGATGCATGAGCATTTTAGAAAACAGTGCAAGTAGGATTCGTATAAAATACCATGTCACATAGGTTTCATGTCTCACTCAAACACAAACTAAAGATTATCAAATTCAACTGACATTCCACTCTTGGCTGATGGGGGAATTAAATCCATCTCTTGCAAGAGTAGGACAACTTTTCATGCAGTACCCAAAAAACCGGGGAAACAGTTCATTTTTATTACTAAAAGCAAATTTCGAAATTAAATAGATTATTAAAAACATGAGCCTTAAGCTTGCATAGAGATCCAGTTAGTTCTTCAGATAACAGGACTTGAGGAGGAGCAGGCTGGAATCTGTAATTATGAAATACAGATCAATCAGCTGTCTGTTTCTAATTCCTTTATTTTTTTGCCAATGTTTCTAATTCCTTTAAATGTGGACAAAGTATAGCATTATCTGTCACATAACTCAATGCAGGAAGTGAAACAGAACATTAGGATGGAAAATATTTCAAAGACATCATAAAAGATTTTATTTTAGATATCAAAACAAGTGGTGAAATTTGGTCATTGCCATTAAGATGAGAATCTAAACATATATTATCAATGATGCCAATATCAATTGGAAATAGATGACAAATGAGAAATTATTGTAAAAGCTCTTACATGTATTTTCCCAAGTGTGGTGGACAAGCCTTCAGTCTTTCTTGCTTAGCTATGACCCTTCAAAGATGTTTCTTTTGCTTCTCCTCATCCTCTTTGGCTATTTCTTGTAAGATAGCTGGCAAGCTGCATCCAGAAGAACCAACAGATAATAAAAATATACTCCTTAATAAAATAAACGATAGGCAGAGAACAATGTTAAATATACCTGTCAATGTCTTTGGAAAGTTCCTCTGCTTTTTTAGCTTCTGCTTCTATTCTTTGCAGTTCTTTCCTTCTAGCTCTCTTATTCAACTCAACTCGAGTCACCCTCTTCGTCTTGGAAGGCATGCAGCATGATAAAAAGCAGAATTAATACATAGATCAAGAGTTCAAAATAATAGAAAAAAGATGAACTTTTCAAGTTTAATTTGTCTACTCACAGTACATTCAAATCTGCAAGTTTCCAGTATAGCCTTCAAAAACCAATACTTTTCCTGAAAGGCAAAATAATATAACAAACAGATAGCAATCCAATAATAGCAGTGAACAAGATATTAAAATTAACCAACCTTTTCTCAGTTGCAGGATCCTCATTCTCACTCAAATTTTCCTCATTCTCACTCAAATTCCTCATTCTCACTCAAAATTTCCTCATTCATACAATCATCACTTCCATCATCTGCCGCCATAAAGCATTTCTAACAAAAACAATAGTTTTGTTAATATTTCTAGAAATGAATTTCAAACTAAAATGTAATATGAATTCATAACCATCATTTATTTGTGTCAAACATCGCATGTAAGAAGAATAAATCAGAGATGAATAGAACAATAGACACTCACATCGTCTTCGTCAATCACTTCAACCACAACTGTTAATGGAACTGGCTGAGGTCCCAACTCATTCTTGTTGACACTTTGCATTTGTTCTGCAAAAGCTTGAATCCTGGATTGGGATTGAAGAAATATACAATATGTCACCTCATACAGAGTAGAGCAAACAATGAGACAGACAATATACATAATTACGTGTTCCAAAAAATTCATCTATTGACTTTCAAATGAGGGATTGTATGAACACCCTGGAGCTCAACTTCTACAGCAGGAATACTCAAATGTTTAGACACCTGTCCAGCTTTGCCACTATGTTGACCTGAAGAAAAATATCACATTTAGTATGTAATCCAAAAAAAAAAAAAACTCATGGCAAAGGAAGATAAAAATTCAAACTTATCAGACCTTCATTTCCCCATATGGAAGCCATGCTAGAATCAGGGGCAGAGTCATTCTATATCGAAACAAATGAAAATCTCCGTTTAAAAAAAAAAAAAATCAACAAAGTTCAGCATTACTTCAACTATTTCTCACCTTGGGAACATCTTGAACTACAAAATCTGTAGCCTTCAAAGCCTCCTTTTTCTTCTTAGAATTCTTCTGCTTTTAAGATGGAACTGCTTCAACAAAAGAGTTTTTCTTCAACACACTATCCACTTGCAATACCTTTTCTCTTTTCTTCTCAATCTTCCTCTCCACAGAAAAATCCGGTAAAACACGAAAAAAAAAAAAAACCTATTTCAGGGAACTAAATTTAGATTAAGAAAAAAAAAAAGACATTTTTGTCGATGAAGAAGAGGGATTCAGTAGGAGCAGAAGTAAGAGAACATGCAGACAGAGCATCTTTCAAGGATTTCTCAAAGTAATCATCGATGTATTCCGTGCTTATGTTGGCTTTCCATGCTTTTTTCCCTTTTCTTGAGGATTTTGCCTTCTTTCCCATCTCCTTTTTCTTTTCTTTTCTTTTTTGGTGCTTCGCTGCTAGCCTGCTATGCAGTGTCCAACGAAGGAGAGACAAAAAAAAGGATTTTGCGAAAGACAGGTTTTTCTATTTAAAACGACGTCGATTAATTACCCGATTTATCATCTTTAGACCGGGCCAAATTTAAAATAATCATCTACATAAGCCCATAATGGAATCTAGCTCAAGTATTAGCCCAAATGAAAAAACCACCCACAGCATATCACAGACCAAGAAATAGTCCAACGTCGTCGATTTCAAGACTGTAATTTCTTTTCTTCAACAATCTGTCAACTGCGAAAAAACCCTAAACCCTAGAAAACAAAAACCCCTGCAAAATCTGAAGTGGCAGTCACTCTTGTACTATCTTATTAAATTACAATGTTGAGAAGAAACATAAGATTGAGGAGAGAGTATTTGTATAGGAAGAGCTTGGAAGGCAAAGAGCGCTTGCTTTATGAGAAGAAACGGAAGATCAAAGAAGCCCTTGATGGTACTATTAAATTTTCTTTTTTATATAATCATTTAATTTTAATTTTCAATTTTTTTTTTTTTTTTTGGTTTGGCTGTAGAGGGAAAACCAATTCCAACTGAGCTCCGGAATGAGGAGACCGCGCTTCGCCAAGAAATTGACCTTGAAGATGACTACACTGCCGGTATGTTTTTTTTTTTTTTTTAATTTGGGTATTTTTGGTTTTTCCCGGAGCCAAAGAAAAGAACTTTTTTTCATATTGGTTATATTTTGTATTTTTGTTTTTGGCATTGTTGGGGATTCGTGCTGATATATGACTGCTTAAAAATGCTGGATTTTTAGTTCCCAAAACTCATATTGATGATGAGTATGCAAATGCAACCCAACGAGATCCTAAGATTTTGCTGACAACATCTCGGGATCCAAGTGCTCCTCTTGTACAGTTTGTTAAGGTGGTTCTGTCGATTTTGTTGATAAATAACATTTGTTGCCCGATGTTATGCATGCAAATTTGATCACAAATTCTAATTCATATGGCACGGTTTCTTGCAGGAATTGAAGTTTGTCTTTCCTAATGCAGAGCGGATGAATCGTGGCGGCCAGGTTGGTGCATTTTTTATGGATATGCCATCTTACTTAAGTTCCTATTAGTTGTCTTATTGTTATGATGCATGTGCTGAATGGCTGGTAAGTCTTTATTTTACTTCTCTTATCTTGAGGATCTAATATATGTGTAAATACTATCAGTTGTGGCACCGTTTTTATTATGCATTCATTGGCTAAATTGCTAGTTCAGTGTTTAGGATTATTTATTTTATTAATTGACATTAAAGTTGTATCCTATATACATAGAATTAATAAGCTGAACATTCCATTTAGTCAATCTTTTCCTCGAACCATTTCACCATTACACTTCTTTATGCAATTTTCTCATGACAAGCTTTTTAAGCTGGTCTTTTGTCCAGAATGGTAATTGATTTGCCACTTTCACCTTTTAAATAGAACCACTGTTTAATGCTTTTTTAGTCTTCTACTTTCACTGTCCTTGAAGTGTTTTTAGAAAATATTTTATACTGATGGTAAGCAAAATATTAATATTTGGCACTTCTTTGACAAAGTTCTCCTAAAGAGGCCATCTGCTAGGTCTGTTTCCTCAGTTATGCTAGTCATGATCATTATAACAAACGCTGACAACCTTATTTCATATTATAAAATTATTAATTTATTTTGGCATCAAACTTTTCTAGTGAAAATTAGAAAGTGATTTTCTATTCCCTTTTCCTTTTTTTTTTTTTGCAGGTTATATCTGAAATTATTGAGAGTTGCCGTGCACATGAGTTTACAGATGTTATTTTGGTTCATGAACATCGTGGTGTACCAGATGGTTTGATCATAAGTCATCTACCGTTTGGTCCCACAGCATACTTTGGACTACTCAATGTGGCAAGTATTTGACGAGTCCTTTAGACTGCACAGTCCTTTACTTTGTCTTCTGTTTCCATGCTTGTTTTCTTAATTTAATGTTTTCCTATAGGTTACAAGACATGACATTAAGGACAAGAAAGCCATTGGAACAATGCCGGAGGCTTACCCACATTTGATTCTTGACAATTTTAAAACCAAGGTATTCTTATTGCTTTACCTGTATATTTTAAGGAGCATACCATGCAATTGGGTACAATTTATGTATGTGCATACTTGAATTTTTTTTTTTTTTGGGTTGTGCTTTTAATGATTTTACATATATGCCACTTATGTGTAATAGATGGTTGAGAAACAAAGACTGTTTTGTGCTTAAATTTCCTTAATGGAGTTTCATGTATCTATTATATGTTTATGCAGATTGGCACATAAAGTATAAAGACACATTTATAGCTGATGAAATTCTGTAGGTAGCCTTGAGCAAAAAAAAAAAAAAAACGAGTCTGTTAGCATCACATCTTTCAAAATGTAGTTGGATCCTGTAATTTGGTAGAATGCTGCTGAACGTGATTACATTCACTATCAGTTAATTATGTTAGAAATTTTCTTGTATGGAGCAAAGTAATTTTTCTCTTTTTGCTTCCCCATTTCAGTGTTTAATAATAATTCTTTTCCGTTTCTCCAAGAGTAACATTTTATGTTGCTAACATTCTTTTTCTTTATTTTGGCAGCTGGGTGAAAGGACAGCAAACATACTAAAACATCTATTCCCTGTGCCAAAGTCTGATACAAAACGAATTGTGACTTTTGCTAATCGGTCTGACTATATTTCATTCAGGTTGGTTCTCTTCTGTAGATTTTGATGGATTCTACGGTAAGGAACCACTGAACTTCATCATGCATAGTTTAGAACCTCTGGTCAATCACTCAAAATGTTGGATTGAGTCAACTTGTCAGTTGTGGATTTTCTGTTATCATGGTCATCTACAGTGGCCATCCAATGATGACAAACCACTTCATGGGACTAGGGACCGCTTATGTGAAGCTTACTCATCAAATGTGACCGGATGTCATTCTACTTGCATATTAATTATTGTTTTAAATGTAGATACACACCGTTTAGATTGCTTTGCTCACGCTTCAACGTTAATAAACATTCATCCTCACTTACTGATAGCATGTAAACATACAGGCATCATATTTATGAGAAACCTGGAGGTCCTAAATCAGTTGAGCTGAAGGAGATTGGTCCTAGGTTTGAATTGCGGCTTTATCAGGTAGCTATCATGCCATTTCAATAAACTACAAGACGTAGCTATTATTGGGTTCATCAAATCATTGAGTGCTCTATATTTGCTGTTTAAATTCAACTGACTATATTTGTTTCTTTTTTCGGCTTTGCACATATTGCAGGTAAAATTAGGAACAATGGACCAGAGTGAGGCCCAGATTGAATGGGTTATCAGACCTTACATGAACACAACCAGGAAACGCAACTTCATTGGGATTGACACAGATCCAGACAACAAGAAAAAGAAACATTAAGCTTTCTTCCTTTTAATTTATTATATTCCTAGGATTTTAGTCCAAGAATGATTATGTTGTTTTATTCAGCCTTATTTTTTCTTTTAAAGGTTGTCTGAATTAGTATTAACATTTCATGTTAAAATTATTTACAGAAACAGTTACTATGGATTAGAGAAACACTTTTGCCTTGTTGGAGACTGAAACCTCCCTATAGTCGAAAGGATGCTTTGCATTCTAATCTCAATGCAATGGGTTCTGGTAAGTCGTGTTTACGACTTTCCTTTTCTCTGTTCTTACAGGTCCAGTTTCCTATTGAGTTTCCTTTTTTTTTTTTTACAAGTCAACGTCCGATAGAAAAAATTCAAAAAGAAACTTGATAAATTTGGAATGAGGAGAAATGACAACAATAGTTTGTGGTACTTTAAATCAAGAGATCTTTTTAAGTTAATAGCAGAAGTTTTGAGATGATGAAAAATATGGGTGCCGCATATCTAAGTATGTTTTTTTGACGAACAACCGACACATTTACAACCATCAGCAGACCAACTGGCTGGTGACTCATGGTTTTGCGCTGAAACTTGGCACTTGACAACTACACACGAACTATAAAAAGCTTAGCTGACTTTCTTTTGAACCCATAAAACAGTGGCGCCAAATACCAGAACCTGAAGGCGCATTAAAAACCACAAAACCGGAAAGCGAGAGCAGCAGATTCAGCCCTGAAAAACAAGGGGCTAGCATGAATTTGACCGTGGTTTTCCATCCCCCCTTCTTTTTTTTTTGATAAATACACCCAACCAAACAGGTTGCGACAAAAACAATGAGCTACACTGCTTTTTAACATCAACCGTTTTCTTATCATGTTTTCAATATAAATACTGGTTCAGCTTCCTCGTCACAGACCCGTAATAAGCAAAGCAATCCAGTTTCTTTCGGAGAAAAAGATCAGTTCACTAATAAAGATCATTCTTTGGTTTTCTTTCCATGGCTTCTCTTGTACTTTTATTGTCTGAACTTCTTCGCCACCATGAACCAAACTTTGCTTTTGTAACACCACTTCCCTCTAATTATTCTTCTTCTCCTCTTCCTCCTTGCGGCATTTCAATGCCTTCTACTGCCAAGAAACCATTGAGAAATGATGTCAACAAGTTTGAGACACAGATTGTAGAGGAAGATCCAAAAGAACTAATGGTTTCTGTTGGCATAGTCTGGCCTTAGTGTTATGGTCTGATGCTTTAAACCGGAATTCTCGCCGCAACCAAGTTCTTCCGTCATCTCTGGCACAAGGTTTCTCTATCATTTCAACCTCAAACGAGGCATTTTGGGTGGTCATCATTTTATGTACAACTATAGCAGCCAGCTAGGAACGAAGAACCGTGCCTTTTTGTAACACTACTGATCCATGATGTTTATCTCAATATCTCAGTTTAAAAAGTTTGAAGTTTGAGATTCCCACTAAGGTTTTTATGATTAAAAGAAGTGGAAAAGCTATCAAATCTCAGCGTCGCATGTCTTTTTTGTCACTTTCTATAATCTTGTTAATTTATCCCATGGAATAAGGATTGTTCAAGAGGAATATCTGCAAATCTTGAAGGTCTGATTTTTGGTAAATTTGAAAATCGTTTATTGATTTTGATAAAAGCAAATAATTTATTGATTTTGATAAGATTGAAAAATTAATAATAGAAGAAATATTAATTTGTATTGAGATTAAAATTAATAGTGGGTATGGAATTGGGTAAAATATTATTAAATTAAAATATTTTATTATTAAATTACAATTTATATTTAATAAAAATTTTAAATTATTTAAAATTTATAAAATTTATAAAAATTATTAAATTATTTTTATATTAAATAATAAATAATAATAAATAATCTGATTTTATACAAAAATAAATTATAAAAATTTTTAAATATAAAAAATTAAAAGTAAAACAAAATTATTAAAAAAATTGAAAAAACTATACATGGTAATTTTTTGTGAAAAGTCTATTTTATCTTTTTAATCCAAAATAATGATAATGTTTTTTCTATACTAAATGACAAAATACTTTTTTTAATAATAAATTATTATAATATATTTTTTAAATGATAAAAACATTTCTTCTATAAATATTAAATTATTATAATGCTTTTTATGTTTTAAGTGATGAAAATACTTTTTCTATAAATGATAAATTATTATGATATTATATCATAACTATGAAAATATTTTTCATCTTCTAATTAGTTAAAATTATTATAATGTTCCTTTTATTATATTTGATCAAATTTTATAATTGTAAATTAATTTTTAATATTTATATAATAATATAAAATAAATTTTTTTAAAATAATCATAATATTCTTTTAAATACTTGATAATTGAATGACAGTGTTTAAATTGACTGTAATATCTCTTATTTTATAATCAACTAAAATTATTATAATATCTCTTTAGAGGTATAAATGATACATCAATACCCATAAGTTATTTGAGTTCAATTAAAAAAAACTTAAATTTGGCTTATTGATTCTCGAACTGAGCTTGAGCTTAAATAATTTAACTTATTGAACAAGCTAAATTCAAATATTTTAATATCCGACTTGAATAATTTACGAATTTAATTAAATTTTTATATTTTAATATATTTTTTTATTTTAATTAATAATTTGTCATTTTACCTTTAATAGACCTAATTTAAAAAACCCTAATGCATTTTTCACTTCATTTTTTCTTTCTCAGATTCACTCTCACTCCCCTAAGCAAGTGGTGCTTACTTTTCCTCCAATTCCAACACCCTATCGATATCCTAATTCTTAAGCGACGCCTTTCTCGATCATTCATCTTTTTTTATTTCGGCTTAATCTCAATCTTCATCCAATCTCAAAAAACCTAAGTTAGTAACACATTTTTCCTTTCTCTGTCAATTGATGTTTCAGGCCCCAACAATTCATCAGTAGCATCATCTACCAGTTGGTTTGTGAATCATACTTGGATAAGTCTCTGTAAGTTTCTCCTTTAGAAAAAAAAGATTAACTTATGTCAAAATGTTTAGCAATTGTGACAGTTTACTTGAAAACCCCCTTTTTTTATTGAGTTTTGACTTGATCTATTATAGATTAGCATCTTCTTAAAGCTATTTTTCTTTAAGCATTGAAATAAACAATAATAACATGGAAGCCAAGATCATTTTTAACAGCAAAATCTCAAGTACTGAAGTTATCTTTTGACAAAGGTAACTAATTATTTGTGTATGTTTCTACATAAAAAGAACAAATACAAACTTGTGGATCCCTTGCTTCAAGAAAAAATGAAAAATATTTTTTATTGATAATTAATTATATTTATCATCTATATAAAATAAGTTAAATATATTTTGTTTGTTTTAAGCTATTTTGCTTGGAGTTAGTTGAGCCTATAGGTTCTTCAAGTTAAAGATAGCATATCTCTTGATTCATCACAGTTTTAATTTATTATTTTTTATTGAAAAATATATATATGGCTATGCCATATGATTCTTCTCTTTAAGATTTAATTGAACTCTAATTATATTTTCTAGTAAGAAAAGTTTCTTATACTCTTCATTTATCTCACTTTACATCTAATCATTCATATTAGTAATAATGTTGCACATGAATCCACTTAGTTGCTTTTAAAGTTTTTACAAATCTATGAATATTGAAAAGATCTATAGTATTATAGTTTATTGAACTAGTCTTATAATAAAATAAAACTATTGATATTTGCCATTAACTGCTGAGATGCAAATTTCAATGTTACTAATATTGACTTAGAATGAACGTTTTACAGTCCAATTTTGTTTTATTTTGTAGCTATTGGCACTATTGGTGATTTTTTTTATACACTATGCTGTTTTGTCTGAAGGAAATTATGCATCATTATCAGAGTTAAAGCCAAGATCAATTAATAAGATTATGCAAACAAACAACTTCACAAGCATACATAGGTTTCGACTAAAGGTGTTACTTTGAATGTCGAAAATCTCTTAGTTCAATTTGGTGATCTTCCAAATAGATTCTAATGGTGATCCACATGAATTCTTATAAAAAAACTTTTTTTTAAGGTTTGGTAAACTCAAAACCAGATTATAACTAGTAAGTGTTTGCAAGACCTCTTATATTTTCTTGAGTGATCTCTAGATGCTTGATTGGTTACTCTTACAAAAAGGGGTGTCTAATGTTCTTTTTATAAGGGAAGCATTCAGCCACATTATATTTAATGCTTGGACTACAAATTTTCACAATTTACCCTATACTAACCGAATGTACCAAACAAGAGAAACTCTTTCTTTTATTTTTTATTTCCTCTATTTTTTATCATACCAAAATCAAATTAAATCAAACTTAATTTGTTCTAATTTTAATCTTTCATAATTGTCCTATTATGTGTAACCCATTAAGTTTTTTAGTATGTTGTCAATAAATATAAGCATTAAGCCTTAGTATTCGGCTATAGTTGAAACAAACTTTTTTATCTTTATCACTAATTCTCCAATTAACCAATTTTATGTTTATAAATCATGATCAATGCTAACTTCTTTGCCATGACCCTCAATTATTAAAAAAAAAGTTAATATAACTTGATAATATATCCATGAATGGTTTCTATGTATAATTAATATTTTTTTCATCATATAGTATCTCGATTTGAATATTAAGTATGATTTAGTGTCTACTCAATCTTTTTCAACCATGTTAAGTCTTGTCCTTGACATTAACTCACAAATTAGTTTTAAAACAATTCTAAAATATTATTTCACTTTGGCCAAATATTTATCAAGTTAATTCAATCAAGACTAATTAAGATACTCTCTTTATCACACAAAGTGATGAATCACATCTTAATTACTTCATGCATTTTCATATACCTCATGTTATACTCTATAATACTCGACTAACGCATTCTTGGTTAGAATCATTGATAGTACCTAAACATATAATGTTTTTATATGTTAAAATGGGTGTAAAAATTTAAAATTTTATTGATTTTTGGTGCCTCAATGCTTATTTTGTGATTTTTAGTGTTTCAAGATTATGGGCTCATTTTCATGCAATCCAAGCATGCAAAGAACATTTTTTACTTTATCTTGAAAGCCTATAGCCAAACCATATTGGTCCAACTTCATCCAACCATGCTACAAAGCAAGTGTTTGAAGTGCATAGGGATATTCCTTTAACATTCGACCAAGACCTTTACAAGAAAGGATAATGCAAGTTTTAAAGAGTTTGCAACTTCAAGGATTCTATCACTTTATCCTATTCGCCCATAGCAATCTTAAAGAGAGTTTCATGTAATTTACAAGGCACAAAGACTCTATCATGTGGTTATTTCAAATCCAAGAAAAAGATAATGATCAAATGAAGACTTTCAAGCCTAGAAAAACACTAAGTGATTCAACCAAGGATGTTTATGTTCGAAAAGGATTTTTTTGTTCATCTCGTTGAAGATTTTCAAGCTACATCCTCAAAAGTTTGTTCATCACTGAAAATCATTTTGCCTTGAAATCCATCTTAGTTGAACTAAGAGTGGAGATTTAATCAAGTTTCCATCAAGCAATGATCAAAGGCCAAGATTGTTTCCTAAACATCCTATTTGGCCAAACACTTTCAAAAAGTACGAATCCACCTTTTTCATGCAACTTTGAAAATCAAGATAGAGTTTTATCACTTAGCATTTAAATTAAATTCAATTCTTGTAATCCTATCCTCCTTAGCTAAATCCTTCACTATAAATAAAGAATTCATTCATCCCATTCCATCATCCCTTATCTTTTTTTTTTTTCTCTCCTTTTAGTTTTTTAGTTCTTTTCTTTTTAGTTTAGTTTAATTATTGGCTTAAATGACAAATTTACCAATAACTATAAAAGTTTTATTCCTTAAATTATTTTTTTCAATTCAAAGAAGTATTTTTTCAATATCTCTTTTTCATTACTTTTAATTTCAATTTTTTTTTTACTTTCTTAACTTCGACATAACAATCTTTTATAAGTTTGATTCAAGTTTTTCTACTTTAGTGCAATACAAGTTTAGATCATTGCTTTTCTTTACAAGGTTTCATGGAATTTAGTTTTTTTGTTCTTTTATGCAACCTTACACTATTTGGCCTTCATCAAATGTTCTTATTTTTCAAATTATTTTCTTTAGTTCTTTGTGGCTATATTCTTTTACTTCCCAAGTGATAGTTAGTGATGTCAAAATTCAAGCCTATATTGCTTTCAACCTTTTTTTTTTTTATTTTGCAATCAACCCTTAAATTTTTAATTATTTAGATATAAGATTTTAGATTGTCAACTTTTGTAGTTGTGAACAACCCAACATTCATAATCTATATCCCCTAGAAGACGATACTGGAATACTTTCATTTTATTACTTGATCTGTGCACTTATAAACTAGAAGCAATCAACCATAAGTAAAGTCCAAATATAAAATTCATCATATATGATCATAAATAATCTCAAGTTAAAGAATCACTTATACGACCATCACATGAGAATATAGCTATAGACATTATATGAACTATCATATAGCATTTTTATATCAAGTCAAGTTCAGTGAACTTGTTCTTGTAGTAAGCACCCATATGTCAACTCAAATTTATCCAAATTTTGCCCTATGAGATCGACTGCTTGCTTCATAAGCAAAAGCATAACCATGTACTAGTCTTAATAGCTTTTGTCAATGTCTTCTTATTGATAAAGCATCGACTAAGAATAATTTTAGAACATATACCTTTTATGCAATGATAATCTCATATTTATAATCTTATTGTAATTCCCTTGCAATGTTTTATTTATATTCCGAGGACTTTATTGTAATTCATTTACAATGCTTTATTTATATTTTGAGAACTTTATTATTTAAGCATCAACATTGAAATATATGTATACAAGTTCAATGATAAAGAAATAAAACCTTTTATAAGATATCAAATATCATAGTACTACAAATATAACAATATCTTAGCTAAAATATGATTCAACTTGAGAGGCAGATACCAACAATCTCTCACTTGCACTAAAGTCAATCATTCATGTATCTAATACCATATTTGACTACATGTTTATCATGTTTCTGCTAGGATATAGCTTTAGTAGAAAGATCGGCAATATTATCCTCAGTGGATACTCATTCAATTTTAACATCATCTCTAGAAATAAAGTCTCTAATAAGATAATATCGCCTCAATACATGTTTGGATCTTTAATGAGACCACGGTTCCTTGGCTTAAGCAATAGCTCTATTATTATCGAATCAACATTGCTAGGAACAATGCTTAGTTCAATTACGAACTTTTTTATTTAAACAACCTCTTTTATAGCCTCATATACAAAGATGTATTCGACATTAATTGTAGAGTCTGTAGTTGTACTTTGTTTGAAACTTTTTCAACTTACTACTCCACCATTTAAAGTAAAAACATAGCCACCTTAAGGCTTGTTATCATCATTGTCAAATTGAAAGTTTACATCACAATAGCCCTTAACAAAGAGTTCGGGTCCATCATAGACAAGAAACATATCCTTAGTTCTTTTCAAGTACTTAAAGATTGTTTTCACGGCCTTCTAGTGACATTCACCTGTATTTGCTTGATATCTACTTGTTATGCTTAAAGCATATGAGATATCAGACCTTATGCATAATATTGCATACATAATATATCCAATTGTCGAAGCATAAGAAACCTTATTCATGCTCTTTTTCTCCATTTATGTCTTAGGACACATGTCCTTGAAAATATTTATGCCATGAAATACTGGTAAGAATCTCTTTTTAGATTCTCTCATGTTAAACCTTTTTAGCACTTTATCTATGTATTTGGATTGAAAGAAACTAAGTAACTTCTTTAATCTATCTTTATAGATCTTTATACCTAGCACATATGTTGCTTATCCTAAAGTTTTCATGAAAAATTTCTTTGATAACCAAATCTTAGTAGATTGTAGCATGTGTATATCACTTCCTATAAGTAATATGTCATCCACATATAGCATTATGAAAACGATTGCACTCTCACTTGTCTTCTTGTATACACAAGGTTTGTTTACATTTTTAATGAATCCAGTTTCTATAATTACCTCATCAAAATGTATATTTCAACTCTTTGATGTTTGCTTAAGTCCATAGATAGACCTTTAAAGCTTACACGTTATGTCAGAATTCTTTTTTGGATTCAAAACCTTCAAGTTGTGTCATGTATACATCTTTTTGCAAATTCTCACTAAAGAATGTCATTTTGACATTCATTTACCATAACTCATAGTCATGGTATATGACAATAGCAAGTAAAATCTTAATAGATTTTAACATGACTACTGGTGTAAAAGTTTTGTCAAAATCAACTTTTTATTTTTTATTATAACTTTTTAAACCTAGCCTGGCTTTGTACGTTTGTACACTTTCATCCATGTCAATTTTGTTCTTAAAAACCCACTTGTGCCCTACAAGTTTTATCCCTTTGAGTGGTTCCACCAAAGTTCATATTTGGTTTGTATACATGGATTCTCTTTCGAATTTCATGGCCTCATGCCATTTTTTAGAATCAATGTCCAATATTACTTCTTGATAGTTAGTAGCATCATCATCTATGATCAACTCATCCTTACCCACAAAAAATTCGTACCTCTCAAAAGCTTGATAGGTTTTACTCGACCTACGAAGTTCTTATGTACTTTGAGCTTTTGACTACTTATCTGATACTTTAGCCATTGGCTCAAGTTTCATTCTAGTGTCAATTTATGTTTCTTGAACTTTTTCAAGTTCTACTTTACTCCTACTATTCTCTTCAAGGATAAACTTTCTTCCCAAAAAGACAGCATGTCTAAAAACAAACATTTTTTATCCTCAGAGTTGTAGAAATAATATCCAATAGTTTTCTTTGAATATCCTATAAATTTACACTTTACCGATCTAGCTCCAAACTTTTTGACTTATGTATGTTTCACATAAGCAGCACATCTCTAAATCCTTATATGTGATAAGTTAAGTTTTTTACCTTTTTGTTTCTCATATGGTGTTTTGTCAATGGATTTAGATAGAACTATACTTAGAAAATAAATGGTTGTTTTAAATGCATAACTTTAGAAGGATATGGGAAGATTTGACTTGCTCATTATGAATGAACCATGTCTAACAAGGTTCTATTTCTCCTTTTGAAAATCCTATTATGTTACGGTGTTCTAGGTGGAGTCCGTTATGAGAGAATCCCATTCTCTTTCAAATAATCTAGAAAATCATGGCTTAAGTATTCACCACATCAATCATATATAAGTGTCATGATATTTTTACCAATTTTCTTCTCAACCTCTAGCTTAAATTCTTTAAACTTTTTAAAGGATTCAAACTTGTGTTTTATTAAATATAATAACTATATCTTGTATGATTATCAGTGAATGTGATAAAATAGAAGTATCTTTCTCTGGCATTTGTGTTCATTAGGCTACATACATCCAAATGTAGTAGTCCGAAAACCACATTGACTTTTTTTTCTTTTCTAGTAAAAAATGATTTGGTCATCTTTTCAAGCAAACAAAATTTATAAGTTTCATATAATTCATAATCAAAAGGATCAAAGTATCATTGTTTATGTAACTTTGTGATTCTTATTTCATTGATGTGACTGAGTCTACAATACCACAAGTAAGATTGATTCGATTTATCCAGTTTTTCCTTTTTAACATTTATATTGAAAACATCATTATTTAATCTAAGAACATATAAGTCATTATTATACATTTCAATGCCATAAAATACATCATTTAAATAAAAAAAACAATAATTTCCTTTAATATTAAATGAGTATCCATCATTCATAATTAAACAAGAAACTGAAATGATGTTTCAAGTTATGATAGGAAAATAATAACATTTTTTTAGTTGTAAAACTAAACCAGAAGGTAAAGGTAAATAATAAATCCCAACAGTATAAGCAACAACATTTGTGCATTTTCAACACATAATGACACATTTTCTTTCTTTAGACATCTACTTTTCTTTAGTCTTTATATGTCATTATATAAGTAAGAACCATATCCGGTATCCAATACCCAAAAAGATATATTAAGAAGAGATAGATTGATCTCAATCATAAACATACCTGAAGTAAAAGTCTCTTTAGATTTTTTCTCCTTCAAGCTTGTCAAATAGACCTTACAATTGTTCTTCTAATGACCTTTCTTACCACAATGGTAATATTTACCCTTGCCTTTCTTAATGTTGCTAACAAGCTTGATAGCTTTGCTTGCATCTTCTTTCTTATCAATCTTCTTACTTTTTTTTTCTTAGTTGACTTCTTCTTAGTCTTGATGAAAAAAATAGAAAAGCCTTAAGAGTTTGATTCTTAATGAATTTTTAAATAGTATCAAGCATATTCATTAATTGTGGTAATGTTACTTTCACCGATGCATATTAAAATTCATTACAAATTATGAAAAGCTACTAGAAAAAGATGATAAGATCAAGTAAACACTTAAGTCATGATCTATCACAAATCCTAATTGTCTAAGTTTTTTAATCCAATTGATCATTTTTAGACAACGCACTTTGACCGAAGTGCTCTCAAACATCATTATTCAAAACAATTCCTTAGAGGTCCCAAACCTCTTAATCCACCCTTGTTTGTCAAATAACTCTTTAAGGTGCAAAACGATTATCAGAGCATCCATATTTTTATGTTGCCTTTGTAATTCAAGGGTCATGCTACTCTCCACGATACATGCGGCTTAATTAGCATGGTTATTAGAGGTTTCATAAACTCGTCATACTACATTATCAACATTAGCATTTGGTTTTGATGGAATTAGTTCATTAAGAACATAAAGCATTTTTTTTTACCTTAGGATAAACTTCAAATTATGGTACCAATTATTGAAGTTAGGCCATCTAAGCTTGTTAGCATCAAGTATGCTATAAAGCGACAAGTTATTACTCATTTTACAACCTATAAAATTGAACAAGTATCAGTCATATTGTTCAATACCAAGTCCAAATCTATATATTGGTTACTCCCATTATTTTAATCAAATCAATGGTCTTTCATTATCAATTCAAATAAAATCATATTTTTCTAGTGGGCTAGGATCCTATTTAGTTTACCATAACCTTGAGGTTTGTCTCAATAAACCACGATAAGTAAATTAGGTAGATAACTTACTTATCAATCACATCCCCATGTAACTCTTAGATCAATTGAGTGACAACTCATTGTTTGATCACATTTTGTATAACTCACCCTATCATTGCCTCTATTATTAAATGGCCATGTTTTTCACATTCAGATAATATAATGATAGTTAAGTAAAACTCATTAACCATAATGCAACTTTGTTTTAAATAATAAGTACCTTGAGTTTTGTCTCAACAAGCCCCACTGGTAGAAAGTTTAGTTGTTTATGTTAATGGAAAGCATCAAGACTTAATATTTTTCATAAAAATTTTTTGATTCATCATAGGTGTCATCAAGCATGCATAAAAATTCATCATATATCTATGTAATCTTATCATGTATCTGATAATTATACATGATATTTATCACATACAAATTCTAGCATGTATAACAAGAAATCAATACAGTATACATGATATTTATCTCATAACTAACATGCATACTACAATAATCATCAAGTTTGGTTCAAACTTTGAATGAATATCAATATCATATATCAATTATCAATCCAACTCAATGTGATGCAAGTCATAAATATATTTAGCTAGCATGATCGAATATGTCTAACTATTATCTTAAGAACATGTAATTTGTAATCATAATTTCTTAAACAATTAAGAAACTATAATTTTACTTGAATTTTAATGTAATATGGTCAACATCACTCTAAACCATATAGGAATGTCAATCAATTAAAATCAAGCCACATTACATGCATTGAGATTTTCATAGTCCAACTAGGTGTTGTAGTAAAATAGTTTCTTGTTAATTAGAAGTGCTAAACGAGTTAAATTGTCCAATTCAATTTGGATTTTCTATGAAATCGTATTTCTCAAACTCAAACTATTTAGGAATCCAAATCAATAAAAAATAACACCAATCTAGGGCTTGGTCGAAAATTCATCCAAGAAGGAAAGAAAGTTGCAACTAGGTTAGTTTTTATGGAAACTAGGTAGTTTAGACCATCTTTTGCTATGCCATCCCTACTAGCCACCATCCAAGAGTTCTAAACTCCTTTCCATGCTTTCTTATACCTTTGGTCATGATTTTTGAATCACAAGTAATAATTGCTTTAACTTTTATAAAAACAGTCTACTAAACTTGATGATCAAAAAAGCAAATCTTAAAATCTTGGTGAACAAGTTTTTTAAGATTCTCAATATTGATTACCAAATAAATTTTCATTAAGATCTTAGTGAGTAAGTTTTTAAAGTCTCATAACTTTTAAAAATACCAATTGCATCAAAAAAATCAATTACCATAATTATATTAGGGCAACCATGCATCATATGCATGTTTTATATGCCTACCAACCACTTATAGATTTTTAGGCTGAACTTGTCATCAACTTCTAAATGACCAAATCAACTTCAAAAATTATGAAATTTTTAGACAATGATCATCAATATGTCTATTTTCACTTAAAATTTTGTAGCCAAATAATATCCATAGATTGAGAAAAAAATTTTGTAATATCACTACAACAAAATTTTCCTAATATAGATAGATTGTAAACAAAAAATTCTTTGAGCATGCAAATGATATCTATAAATCATAAAATTCAATCCCAATCATCCTAAGATATCATACTTTGATATTCTAAAGAATCCAATAAAAAATATATAAAAAAAATTAATTTTCTAACCTCTACATCACAACAATTAATTGCAATCAAAATAGTTTTGATATCATGCACAATCAAACAAACTTCTAATATGTACAATCTATATTGACAAGGCTCTGATACCACTTGAAGGGAATTATATATAATTATCAGAGTTAAAGCAACGAAATTTTTAAAATTTTAATTCCCTAAAGCCAAAATCAATTAATAAGATTACACAAATAAACAACTTCACAAGCATGCATAGGTTTCAGCTAAAAGTGTTACCTTAAATGCCCAAAATCTCTTGATTCAATTTAGTGATCTTCCAAATAGATTACAAGCTAAGTAGCTGTCCAAATGTTCAATATCTAATTGTAATCCATATGAACTTTTGTGAAAGAATCTTCTCTAAGGTTTGGTTATCTCAAAGACACACTATAACTAGTAAATGTTTGCAAGACCTCTTGTATTTTCTTAAATGATCTATAGATATTTGGTTGGTTACTCTTGCAAGAAGAGGGCGGCTTTTCAAGTGTTTACTCTAATCTTATTATCTATTGGCAAAAAAAGGGTCATAAATGAATGTCATTGCATTTTCATATCAAGTACCAATTGGATAATACATATGAATTTAAAGCTAACAAACAAAATATTAACACAAATTTTGTAAGCAAATATAGCTTCCTTATAACTTGACAAACACTTCCCTCAATTCTAGGTTAACAGTAAATTATTTTTACTCAATTGGTACAAAGTTTACCATGAAGCTAATTTTGCTATAAAAGGGTATTTACAATTCAGCCATTGGATGCAAGAATGTTTATGCAATGGTATTAGTTAAAAGATTAAATGTTGGCGTACACGTTAGTGTTTAATGGCCATTTGTTGTAAGACAATGATATTAGAAACTAATGCCCTTTCTTTTTTTTTTTTTTATAGTTTCATACTCTTCTAAGCAAAATATATACGTGAAATAAAATTTTATATGTACTGTATTTCTATTTTGCATCCCATTGTTTTTAGTTTTTGCTTTTATTTGAATAATTCATCTTTTTATTACTTTAGTTTGCTGATTATTTTTGCCTGAGCGTACATGTAATTCATTCTATATTTTTATTTATAATTTTTTTAGGTGAGCAAAAGATTTCAAGTACTTCATTTTTTTATCTTATTTTGATTTCCTATTTAATGATCATTTTATTTTGACTTACTTTTAAAAAAAGTATATTCAAATTGAATATAAACTAATATCAAATCTTTTCAAAAATTACAAAACCTTAAAAAACGATGGAAAAATACTCAAGAAACAACTTTTTATCTTTATTTATAATGATGTCTATTTTTATTTTCATTTTTGAAATGGGTTTTGAATATCAAATCTTAATTAATTTTTTTGGAAAATTCTCTTCTAAACTCATTTTGTTGACACCTGTCTAATTTTATTTTCAGTTGCTGTGGTATTCTTTTTTAGCATTTTACTCCTTTAATTATTTACAAATGGAAAGAAAATGGTTTAAAAAGAGATGGTACTTTAAGTTTTCAATGGATTTTTCTTTAAAACTATTACCTATGCTTGAATCTTTTTCACATGTTCATTTATGTTGTCTTTCTTTCTTAGATTTTTTTTTTTTTATTTATATATATTTGGTTTAGAGTTTCAAAAGCATGTCTCTTGAGAAAAATAAAAATTTTTGTTGTTCATAATCAAATTTTACATAGATGTATTTATTCTTAGATCTTATACAATCAATATCAGCAATTGTTATATTGTGTTATTTTTTTATAGATTATTTCAAAAAGAATTATTTTCTACTTCATTGGATTTTACATGAATTTCATCATTTAAATGATTTGAAATATATAATTTTTTTTATCATAATAATGGTCAAATAAACTTTTGAGATATATATATTCATTAATAAGAAAAGTTACTTTTACATTTAAAAACCAAATCCACTTAATATATCCATTGCACACAAGATTTGAAAAAAAAAATTATACTATCGTACGAGTGACAATGGATCCCCACAGTAATGCGTGCGATCCTTTCTAGTCCTTTATATAATTTTGCAGATGTACCATTTACTACTGTTAACCATGTGTTGTTTATTGTTTCTTCTTTTTTTTTTTTAATTTTTTAATATATGAACTATATGTAAATTCTGCAGATAGCAACATCTGCTATTGTTGTATACGTGTTGTTTACTGTTGCTTTTTTTTTTTTGCTTTTATATGTTTTTTAATCTATTTACTATATTTAATAAATATTTTTAAACAATAAAAATATTTTTTAGATTTATTCCTTTCACCAAAATTTTTTTATTTTTATGTGTGAGACCCACTTTAATATTTAATATTTTAGTTTTTAGTTTTTGGTTTTTCTCTTTTTTTACTATTTATTTTTTATTTAAAAATATTTAATAAATAGTTTTTAAGATTTTAATTTTTTTTTAACTCATTTGCTATTAAAGATATGCCACTTGTTTTTTTATTTTTTTTTACTTTTGATCTTTTTTATTTTTTACATATTTAATAAATAATTTTTTGAATTTTAATTTTTTTTAAGACTCACTTAATATTAAAGATATATCAGGTATCAAGTCATTTTGATTCTTTTTATTCACTTTTTTTTTTCTTTTTATATTTAATTTTTATTTTTAATTTTTTATATTTAATAAATATTTTAAAATTTTCATATGGGGCTAATTGATATCCTTTATATAAATGCTTCAATTTTGTAGCAGAAATTGCCACGTGTCTACCATGTGGCCTATCACGTGGCAACGTCTAAGATTTTTTTTTTTGCTTGTCTTACCTTTGTATAAAAAACAATTTTAAGGGTGTGGGATCCACATCTTTTTTTTTTTTTTTTAATGGGTGGGACTCGGTTTGGTTTTTTTGATTCTATCAATTTTTTTGTTTTTTTTTTTTTGTTGGTGAGACTTATATTTTTTATATTTTTTAAAACCTATAAGACCCACATTTTTTTACATTTTCATTTTTTTTATTTCGTTTGCTAAGTTCTACGTTTTTTTATATTTTATTATTCAATTAATTTTATTTTTTTCATGTGGGGTCCATCACTTTTTTGTGGGATTATTTTTTTTGCTTTCTTTACTTTTTTATATTTTATATTTTTATCTTTTTATTTTTTAAAATATATAATATTATAAAGTTATTGTTTTCAGGTCCATTCTTTTTTATTGGTAGAACCTATTTTTTTTCCCTCGATAAGTTTTTTTACTATTTTACTTTTTGTATTTTAAGTTTTTTTTTAACTTTTTATGTATTTACTATTTTAAAAAATTGACCTATTACTTTTGTTTTTCAGGGTTCATTTGTTATTTGTTATTTTTTTATATACTTTATGTTTGTTGTTTCAACGGTGACTATGAATTTTTTTTATAGACTCATTTTTTGTTTTGGATTTTTATCATTTTTTTCTTGGGTTTTTTATGAGTTTTTTTTACTATTTTTATATATTTTATTTGTTTTAATGGAGTCCACGATTTTTATAGACCCCTTTTTTGTATTTTTTTCCAGTTTTTAAATTTTATATTTTTTAGAATGTAAGACCTATTTTTTATTACATTTTTTCTCTCATTTTTATGTTTGTTCTTTTCAATTTTGTCATTTGGTGTTGCGTGTTTTTAATTTTATTTGCTTATTTAATATTTAATAAAATTTTTATTTTTTGTTTTAATTCAATTGATACCAATTTAATTTTTTTGTTTAAAAAACTTAATTTTTTAAATCTTTTTTTATTAGACACACTTGATATTAAAAGCATGCTATGTATTAAACCAACTGAATTGCAACATGTGCAATGCATGAAATAATTTTGCTTATTTAATATAAATATATACATACAAATTAGTTTCTTTTCAAAAATATATTGAAATCTTTTAAATTTGTAACATATATAAAATTTATATATATTGACTTATTATTAAAAAATAAACTTTCTAAAAACAACAAGAAGAAAATGATATCTTCCTTTTGGATCATTTAGTCTATAGTAATATTTATATACCTGTAAGATTATATCAAATAAAAAAAATTTATGTCTTTTTTAAAAAAATAAAAAATATATATTATTGAATAATGAATTAAATAATAAAAGAAGTATCAATATATTTTCACTTTGTAATCTTGACTAAATTGATGTACAAAATACGAAAAATATTATAAGACGTGTGAAAAAGGAAAAAATAAATTGAAAAAATATTATTTTTCATAAGAACGAAATTGCAATAGCAATAAAATATATTTTGAAAAAAAAGTTATAAACAAAAAAATAAATTGTAATAGTAATAGGATATACTTTGGAAAAAGTTGCAAAGTGAAAAAAAAAAAAAACTAATAAAGCGCATTACATTTATAGTTTTAAATTTGTAAAAAAATTCTTTAGTAATAATTAGGGTTAAACAGATCTTTGTTAAATTAATTTTTTAATTTAAAATGGATATAATATGTGATAAAGATGAAATCAAATTTTTTGCATATATTTGAAATATAAATTTGATAAATACAATTGAGATGGATATAATGCTTTTAATGGTCTTATTATTTAAAAATTTAATATGAAAAATTGTTTGAACTTTCAATATCTTACATAAAGTTGTTTGAATTTTTAATTTCTTATGTAAATTTTTGAAAATTTTTTTTATTAATTCAAATCAAGAATAAAAAATTTGTAGAAAGATTTAGATAAACTTAATTTTTGTAATTTTTAAAATATCTTTGAAAGATTTTGATAACTAAATAATTTCTTAAATAAGATTATTTGGTAAAACACTAAAATTATCTTACATAAAGTTGTTTGAATTTTTAATGTCTTATGTAAATTTTTGAAAATTTTTTTTATTGATTCAAATCAAGAATAAAAAATTTGCAGAAAGATTTAGATAAACTTAATTTTTGTAATTTTTTAAATATCTTTGAAAGATTTTGATAATTAAATAATTTCTTAAATAAGATTATTTGGTAAAACATTAAAATTATTTATTAAGAAGATAAAATTCATATTTCAAATTTGTAATTTTAAAATATATATCTTTGGACTGATTTGATTTTCAATTATAATTTGAATAATTTTGATATTTGAATAAATTTAAAATTATCTAATTTATAATGAAAAAAAACTATCTTACTTTTTTAAAAAATTATCATATGTGTCATTCAAAAAAGTTGTCTACATAAGTGTCCATGTAGTGAACTTTGATTGATAATCTGCAAGTACACAGAACAACACAAGTAATATAATGATAAATAGAGTATTGTTCCCTCAAATATTATAAATACAAGAGTAACAAATACCGAAATTGTATCATCATTTCTTATACTTAGATAAGTCAATTAAAAGGTAATAGAACTAAGCAAATCAAACCTAAAACATGCAAACTATCATAAATAAACTAAACAGACTTCAAATTAATATATAGCAAAACCAAAACCCTAATACTTAAACTAACCTTTAAACATGCAATAGAATTAAAATAAACCAAAACAGAATTAAACTAAACTAATGTATGAAACCCTAAAAACTAAAACCCTAATCTCATTCAATTTCTTAAAATCATAAAAACTAAAACCCTAAACCAATTTTTATTAAACCCTAGATGTCAATTAAATAAAACCTTAACTATGCAAAATCCTAAAACAAATTAACGAACCCTAAAAATCAAGTCAAAACACAATAACATATACTTATTAAATCAATAACTACTTAAACCTAAAGAAATATGTAAAAACTTAAACATATAAATCAAGAGTTAAACCTAAACATGCACACTAAACAAATTAAACATAAATTAAAATTAAATCTAATCTTTAACTATATAACCGAAATTCAAACTGGAAACTGATTGCTTAAAAATTTAAAAGGAATGTACCTGAACTAATCTTGAAAACCAAAAAATTAAAAGAATAATAAATCTTCAAAACTAAATCTTGAAAACTAAAGAAAGCTTAAGAAAACTAAAGAATAAGAAAAAACTAAAGTTGCTAAAGTTGTTTTGTCACCCCTCCCCTTATACACCATTTTCCTAACACTTAAATCATGTATTTACAGATCTAAAAATTCGCTAAAGTGTTCGGTTGAAGATCGAATTCCAAAAAGACTTCATATAGTTTTGATTGGACTTGGTCTTTTTAATTGCAAAATGTTTCTTCAATAACAACTCTAAAAAAAAAAAAAAAAAAAGCTTATAAACCATACTTGGCTTTTAGATATTAACCATACTATAACTTATCATGTAACAACTCATGCCATACATAAACCTATCAAAAATATAATCTTGCCAAATCAAGAAAGTTTATTTTCAGCCTTACTATATTTAGCTTCCAAAAAGTTGCTTTAAATTCTTCCATCTTAATCTTCATCTTTTTTCCCATGCCTCGACTTTATTTCTTGAAAAAAAATTAGAAATTAACTTCATCCAAAAAGCTTCCTAAATGCCAATAAACATACTTCACCACTAAGAAAAGAAATCTAACTCCAAATAGGAAAAAAAAAAGAAGTGCCACATCATCTTCCTTAACCAATAAGAAAACTCTTTAAAATGTCATGTCATCCTATAGTAATCCCATGCATGTATACCTACACAAGCTACCATAGACTTGCAATCATGTGAAAGTACAATTCTACCCCTATTTATTACCAAAATTCCAACTTGAGTTCTTTCATGAATTTTCATCTTCTTTCTTCAAGATTCATCAACTTCAAATCCATAACATTTGCTAAAGCCAATCTTGAACTTTTTTTCATTCCTGAATTTCAAGATTTTCAAGAAAATTAATAACTTTCAAAAACATCTTAACTATCTGTAATATGATCAAAAATCATCCAAAAATCATCAAAAAACTTCAAAACTCTTCAAGAAGTGTCAAAAATCATTCTTTTCTTCAAGAAAACCTAAAAAATAGAAAATTCTCCCATTTAAAAGTAAAAAAACTTTATTTGGCTAAAAACTAAGCAAAAATCAACCATAAAAGCTCTAGAAATAACTTTATAAAATAGAGTTATCGAACTTTATAAGGTGTCTTTCTATGTTGTAGTATAATATATATGTGTGTGTGTGTGTGTGTGTGTGATTAACCTTCAATAAACTTAAGTAACTTCTAAGGCAAACCTTACACAAAAAAAAAAAAAAATTCAAAAAATTGTTATTATAAAAAAAAATTTAAAATTTAAAAATAAAAAAAGATATATCCATGATATAAATTTTGCAAAAAAAAAAAAAAAAAATCATTGTTAATGTTACATAGCAACCCAACTTTCTTCGATTTTTTTTTGCTTTTTTCATCTTTTATTGTTACTTTTCCTAAATTTTTTGCTTCATTTCTTTTTTTTTTTTTGTTTTTTGATTAGATAAATTAAAAATAAAAAACAAAGAATTTGTAAAAGTAGCACTTTGTTTCATTTTTTTTGCCTTTTCGATTTATTTTAGTCAGATAATTTACAACAAAACAAATCAGTGATTTTTTTTTTTTGAATGTCAATTGATGTGTGCTTAACAAAACAACATGTATCTAATTGATTTCAATGCATCTAGATCCAATAGGTTCTTTTTTTATTGAGATCAAATCGAAACTTTCTCGAAAATCAAAGTCAAGTCAGATGTGGGTTTATAATATTTTGTTTTGCCTTAACTGTGTATGTTAAATTATATTTTATATTATTTCATTTCATTTTATTTATATATATTATATTAACAAATATATTATTTAATATCTTAATTTAAGAAAAAAAAATCATATCTATACATAATTAAGATGTAATCCATCCATCCTAAATGTTATTTGTTTCAAATTTTTTATTTATATTAATTTATGAAAAAAAACGTGCATTTCAATGTGACATCCTAATTTGCTTTTATCTCTTTCAATTTTTTTATTTTTAATTAGATAAATTTTGTAATAAAAAATTGATGGATAGAAATGTCGAAACAATTCATATCTTATTGGTTCTCATTCAAATAGGATATCTACATAATACCCAAATAAACTTTTTTTCCTTTTTTCCCTTTTTATGTTTTTCATTTTATTTTATTTTTTGTTCTTTCCTTTCTGTTTTTATTAAAAATTCTTTTCTAAAAAAAAAAAAGAAATAAAGGTGTACACATTGTAGTTATTTGTCTTTTTTCTATTTCACTTTTTTTGTTAATTATATAAATTTTACAACAAATAATGTCAATCGATAAATATGTTGAAATAATTTGTATTCGAATGGTTTTGATTCATATCGATTTGATAAAGGGTTTTTTTTTTAATCAAAATTGAGTTTAGATAGGCTAAGTTTTTTTTTTTCGTTTACAAAAATGATACTGGGTCAAAAAATGTTTACAATGCTTTGTTTCGACCAATTTTCAGTTATATATTAATGTAGATATTTTATAATTAATTTAATAGTATACATATATATACTATATTAATAAAATTATTTTTAACCTTAATTTAAGAAATTAATATTTTAAACTCAATATAGAGTTTTAATGTAACATCTTCTACAAGCTCTTTTTTAAGTTTTGTTTTTCCATTTTCTCTTTTCATTTTTCATTTTTCATTTTTCATTCTTTTATTTTTTATTTTTAATTAGATAAATTATATGAGTAAAGGAAACCAATTAAGATATTTAAGTGTCATTTCTATTTTTAAATTTTTTAATTAAATAATTTTTAAAAAATAATAAATATAAAAATAAAATAAAAAATAAAAAAATTTGACCCATGACAACGTATCTATTTCTAATATAATTAAAAGTACTACAAGATAAGTCACCGAACATTTGTTATCCAAGCTAGAAACATTTGTTATCCAAATGAGAAAATGATCTAATCGCACATCTGTTATCCAAATGAGAAAATGATGTACTCAAAGACTTTATTCTCGCCTCACCGCTACGGTAAATTCCAAATGGGGCCTAAGTGCTTAATGTCTCATTTGGATTTCATTGAACCTTTAGTTTAGTGCGTTTAAAGCAATTTTTTGCTCAATCATGCTGTGATGATCCATTTGGATCAAAGAAAGCATTTTCACCATGTTGCACCAACTTTGGTCCCTTAAAGGTCTATTTAATTTTCACTGTTGCAAGGTACCATTTTTACACTTCAACAACCAATAAGCAAATTTCAATCAAAAACAAAATGTCCTAAGAAAATTTTATATTTAAAGGGAAGGAATTTTTTGCCATAAATAAAAAATGGCATAAAAAGAAGCAAGAAAGACGAAGATGGGTTTGACTACAAGAACATATAATAAAATATGCAAAGACAGAGTTTTAGAGAATGAGCAAAGGTGGAATTGAGAGAAAATAAATGATAAAGAAAGAACACCATGGGAGAATAAAAAGAAAGGTTTGGTTTTTTTTTTTTCAAATAAGGTTGATGATAAGCAAAATCTTAAAGCTAAAAAAAGTAACATGAGTTTACTGGCAGTGGCTAAGTGTAGTTGAGAGAAAAAAGAGATAGAAAAAAGGAAGGGTGAGAAAGAAGATAGATTTTTTTTTAAAGTAAAAATGTCATAACATATAGATTCGTGAACTTATTGAAAGACATAGATTAACACTATGTTTGGATAAATATTAATAAAGGAAAGAAAATGAAAGGAAAGGAAAAGAAAGGAAAAGAAAAGAAGTTTTTTAAAGGAAAAGAAAGGATATATGTACCTTTGTTTAGATAATTAAAATTAATAAAGGAAAAAATAAGAAAGGAATTCTAACAACCATTATTTAGATAAATAGTGAAAAAAAAAGGAAATGATTCATTATAATAATTTTTTCCAATTATAACATTTCATCGCTTGTGATTTTAAAGTACTTCTAGACCATAATATATTTACTATCTTGTCTAGCCTCACAATTGCTACTATATCAGTAATTTTTAATCAAGTGAAATAAAAAGATATTTTACAAACATGCATTGATAAATTTGTGGGCCATTATCAAAATTTCAGCACATTATCACTTCCGCGATATATTTATATAAAAGCTATTAAATTAAAAAAAATGCAATCACATAAAAACATTACATATGAGTGAATTATATATCCTTTTTGCACCAAACAAGAAGTAATAACATATCACCATATATTGTTCAACATAAATTTATTTTACTAAAATAAAAAATAAATATTTCCATCCTAAGAAAAATAAAACTAATATTTACCAATTAAGTTTGTGTGAAAAGTTTACTGATATGTTTATAACCATAGCCAAGTTAATTGTGTTTCAATGAAACATCTCCTAGAATTGCCGACATCTCAAACTATAATATATTACATATAACAATAAAAAGTTTTTAGTTAGTTTGACATCTCATAAACCTAAAAAATATGTCTATTCATATTCAATCATTCATCAAGATCAAATTACAAAAAAATTATAAAAAAATTTATATTGGAAGAGACATGTGAAACTTACTTGAAAAAGGAGATTACTTTGAAAAAATTACAAGAATATTGTGATGTCGTTAAGTTTTTTTTTTGTAGTAGGCTTTTGGTATTAATAAAAAGTTGGATATAATAGTCTTTTTACAAAAATAAAATTTTTTAGCTTTCCTTTCCTTAGTTTTTCTCTCAAATTAGGGTATTAAAAAAGTGAAGATTATAGGGGAAACCAAGGGTTATTGAGTTTTCACCTCTTTCTTTCCTTTAAATTAAAAGTTTATCCAAATAAAGGAAAGTTTTTTCTGTTTCCATTACTTTCTTTTATTTTCCTTTCCTTTCCTTCCCTTCCCCTCAATCCAAACATACTGAAAAGGAGTCGCCACCAATCTTTTTTGTTTATGTGCGATTGACCATCTAACTGAATCTGTCCTATTTTAAGAAATGATCCCAAACTTGATTCGACTATTTTTAAGAGATAGATTTAGTCTACGAAACCAAATTTTAGGTTTGGGATTACGATTACATGTAAAGAAGGTTATAGCACCATCACAGCACACATCCAAAGGATATTACCAGCTTAATTTCAAGTTATTCAAGCCTTAAAACATCTTTATAATTTATCAAATAATTTAATTAATGAAAATTGATCTTAAAACTACTCTAATAGTTTGGTAGTAATTTAAGATAATTTTTCCTCCTAGTAATATTCATGAAAATTAGTGTCTCACTCTACAAAAGTTTCATCGTCAGATTCCTTTGACTTTCATTAAAAAAAAAAGATTTAGAACCTTGGTATCAAAAAATTCTCATCCAAATTCTCCAATATATTGGTAAAATTTAGAAAAGATTTTCTCACCTAAAAATTTAGGTAAAATTTGTTATTTGTAATATTTTTAGTAATTTTATCATCAGAGATTTAAAATTTAATTTATTTAGAAACAATCAAAAATATATTTCAATATGTTGGTAAGATTTTCTATCAAAGATTATCCTCCAAAATATTGATAGGATTGAAAATTTATTTGTTTCAAGAAAATTCATCAAGTCCTCTAATAGTTTGATAAGAGTTAATTTAAGATTTAAATTCTCCAATAATTTGATATGACTAAATTTTTTTTTTAAATCTTTTTTAATTTAAAAAATCAATTAAAATAAACAAATATTATTAGGCAATAATAATATAATCATGCAATAATATAATATTAATAATTATGAAAATATAATCATACAATAATAATTAATATATTAAAAATCATGCAATTAATAATCAATAATCACGTAATTAATTATGCAAGCAAATTAAATTCATGCAAATAAACTATAAAATATTATCAATTTTCTTTTTTATCACAATTATATGACAATTAAATGATAAATAAAAAAATAAGGAAAAATGAAAATAAAATAAAAAGAAAAAAGAAAAAGAAAAAGGGAAAGCCAAAACCTGTGATCGGGTCGGGCTTGGAGCGCAGGTCCACAAACGGGTTGTCAAGTTCACACTTAGGTTAGAGCTTCTCCAAAATTGCATCATTTCATTCGCATATAAAAGCTAAAAAAATTGGTGTTTTCTTGAAAATGTCTTGGTCATTTCTCTCTCTAACCTTTAATTCATTTTCCCTCTTTCTAAAAGCCTTGTCATTAAATTCAACTAGCCAAAGTAATCCTAGATTCCAACTCCGAAACCTTCAAACGGCCACAAAAATATTCAAACCAAACATAGAGGAAACCCAAAACCCAAGAGATTCTAAAATTTGATCACAACAAATTCCTCCGACCACCATGAAAATCACCAAAAAATTCAAACCCCAAACTTTGCCCTAGCTACTAGAATTGGTTAATTGTGTTTGATTTGTCTGCCCGTGTTTTTTCCCTTATGATTTTTCTATCCTTTTTTGTTGTGTGTGCTTGCTATTCTTATAGGGATTGAATCCCTTTTAGACTTGGAAAATAAATCCATTCACGTTCTTCATTGTGATTTGATTTTTTGAGTTTTCTTTTTATTTTGCATGAATTAGTGCAAGTTTCCTTTAAAAAAGATCTCATCATTCAACTAAATCAAGACCTAATCTAAGATTTTTGCAAAATCCCAATTTCCTACTATTTCTTTTTTATTTTAACCTTGACTTTGACTTCTGGACTAAAATTAAATAAATTAAAATCACAATTAAAATCAAAGTTATAATTAAAATTAACATAAACATTAAAATTAAAATTGTGGGCTTTTATTTATATCTTTAAGCCTGAAGTTTCCCAATCAAAGCCCAATCAAAGGATTACTTTGATTCTTAAAATTTTTTTTGGATGAAATGAGATGTTTATAATTGTCTCTCTTTGTACATTCCTATAAAACAAAAATGATATAAAGATATAGAAAACCATTGCATCCAGTTCAACTTAAGGATCCTCTAAACAGAGGCATACAACTTAAAAAATGAATTAGAAAAGAAGCTCATCTAAATAGAGGTTCAACAACTTTAAAAACTTTACAATAGGAAATAGACTCTTCTAACTAGAGGCTCAACAAACGGACTCCTCTAAACAGAGGCCAAATAACTTTAAATTAAAAATGGCTCCTCTTTACAGAGGCTAAACAACTTTAAATTAAGAAATAAGCTTCTCTATATAAAGGCTAAACAATTTTAAATTAAAAAATAAGCTCATCTATATATAGGTTAAACAACTTTAAAAACTTTAAATACGAAATGTCAAAAGACATCCATTTTGCTCAAGTCTAGAAAATTTTAAAATTTTTAGCTTGAAATCCAAAGATTCATAATTTGAAAATTCAAAGGTTTATCATTAAGTTCAAATGTTCATAAACTTTAAAATTCACGAGGTTCCATTGAAAGATTTTATGACTCCAACATTCATAAGACAAAAATTTGCAAAAACTCATATTTGCAAGATTTTCAAATTCACAGGAATATCAGATTCTCAAGAATGAAACATTCGGAAGATTTTTAAGTTCACAAGAACTCAAACTCATAATAATGAAAGATTTACAAGATCTTCAGATTCATAAAAATGAAAATTTTGCAACAACTCAAATTCGCAGGAATTGCAGATTTGCAAGGTTTTAGATTCATAAGAATTTCAAGTTCATAAGAATTTTCAAATTCGTAAGAAATTTAGTTTCATAAGAATTTCAGATTTGCAATAACGCAAAAATTTAGTTTCACAAAAATTTTAAATTCGTAAGAATTTAAAAATTCGTAATAATTTAAAGATTGTGAATTTAAAGATTCACAAGAATTTCATATTCACATAAATTTTCAAATTCATAAGAATTTTCAAATTCACAAGAACTTATATTCACAAGAATTTTTAGATTCGTAAAAGCTCAGATTTACAACAATTTCAATTTTGCAAGAATTTTAACTTTGTCATTGTAAAGATTTGCAAACTATAATTCACATACAAGATTCAAATATTCACATTTAAAAAATTTTTATTAGTGATTCATATCTAAAATTTAAAGTTTTATATTTGAAAATTTTAAGGATTCACATCTAAGATTTCAAGATTCACAGCCAAAATTCAAAGATTCTCATTCGAAAATTTTAGTGATTCATGCCAAAAAGTTAAAGATTTTCATTCGAAAAATGTAACGATTCGCATTCGAAACTTCAAAGATTCACATTCAAAAATTTTGGTATTTTACATCCAATTTTTCAAAGTTTCTCATTAAAAAATTTTATAATTTAACATCCAAAATTTCAAAAATTCTCATTCAAAAAAATTTTAGGTTTCACATCCAAATTTTCAAATATTCTCATTCAAAAAATTTTAGTGATTATACTCAAAGGTTTTATAAATCATAATTATTTATATAAAAAAAAACTCCTTTAAACAAAGATTTTATAATTTTAAAAAGTTTGAAAAATTTTTTGTCCAAAAATCTCATCATGAAAGATCTTCCTCATTTAAAGATTGAAAAGTCAAAATTTTCTCCCACTAAAGTCAAATTCTTGTATGTGACCAATGTTATGATAACAATGCAAATGCCTTCTAAATGATACAAATGCAACAATCTAAGTTTTCCTTAAATGATGCATATGCATGTCTTAAACAATAATGCAGATGCCATATTATAATTCAAATATTCTCTATATGATGCCAATGCATGCTCCATCCATGATACAAATGCATTATCAAAAGATTGTACCAATTTGATTTCAAGTATCCAAGCTTTAGAACATCTTTATAATTTACCAAATAATTTAATTATTAAAAATTGATCTTAAAACTATTCTAATAGTTTGGTAGTAATTTAAGATAATTTTTTAATCTCAAGAATATTCATGAAAACTAGTATTTTACTTTAAAAAGTTTCTGTCATCAGATTCATTTGATTTTCGTAAAATATTTTATTTGTGATAAAGAGATTTAGAACCTTCGTATCAAAAAAATTCTCATCCAAATATTTTAATATGTTAGTAAAATTTAGAAAGATTTTCTCACATAAGAATTTACGTAAAAATTGCTATTTGAAAACACTTTAGTAATTTTATCATCAAAGATTCAAAATCTAATTTTTATAAAAATAATTTATTTTTAGAAATATCTTTCAATATGCTGGTAAGATTTTCTATCAAAAATTATCCTCCAATATATTAGTAGGATTAAAAAATATTTGTTTCAAGAAAATTCATTAAGTCTTTCAATAGTTTAATAAGACTTAATTTAATATTTAAATTCTCTAATTATTTTGCATGATAATTTTTGCATGAAAACCTTTTATTAATTTAATTTGAAATTAATTTTTGAATGATAATTTGTTCGTTTATCTCATTATCATTATTGTTTTTACTAAATATCATTTCATTATATAATTATTTAATAAATAATAAAATAATAAATACATAAATAAATAATAAACTTAATAATCAAATAAATTATTAGTGAATAAAAAATAAAATTGAAAACTATATAAATAATAATGTAAAAAATATTAGTTATTTTATTTTAAGATGTATAAATATATTAATATTTTAAAAATTGTATTATTTTGAAATAAACATAATCGTGTAAAGAAAAATATAATAATAATAATAACATATAATCAATTTATTTAATAAATAAAAGAATTACATAAATAAAAAATAGGCACATGATTAATTATATATAAATAAAAAAAATCTAAATAATTAAAGGAAAAGATATTATTTTATTAAATTTAATATGTATAAATATATTATTATTTTTTAAAAAATGATTATTTGTTATAATAATATTTTTTAATTTTCAATTATTTATTAAATTTATAAATATCAAATATATTATAAATTTTATTATATAAAATTTTTAATATAATATCTTTAATAATTATTTTTTTACTATAATTATTTTATCGCAATTATTATATTTACATCTCAATATATATTTTATCATTAATTTTAATCCATCGGATAAGATTTCTACATCTCATGATGTGTTTTTTTTTTTCCCCAGCGTGGTTATTGTAATGGCCCTTTGGCCCTTTTCCAGAATGAGTTGAACGAAAATGTACCTGCTAGTAAAATATATTTGTTTAAGGTTAATCATGTGAGTTTTCCAAACAGAAGTATTTTATTCAATACTATAAAGGACTAAAAAGCAATGTAAGCCAAGTCCAGAATGATCTCCCAAAAGCTATCTATCAAGATCACCAGAAGAAAACATAGCTAAGTGTCACTTTATTCTCCTTCTCTGCTAAGAAGAAAACAATGATGGCTGGGCTTGTCGGAGCTGCTTTTCCTCCAGGTGTTGTTTGATAGGATGGCTTTCCGAGATCGAGGTTTTTACTTCTACCGTACGTGGAAGGAAACTCACTGATGGCTAGTTGAAGATGCTTTTGCTTTCTGTTAATACAGCGCTCAATGATGCGGAGGGGAAGCAAATTACCAGTTTTTAGGTTGATCTTAAGCAGTGTTTTGTTTAATTTTCTCTATTTCCAAAGGATTATGAATTTGGTAAAGAGCGAATTGATCTTAATTATGGATGGCAGAAGGTTTTCTACTAGAGCCTAGAACTAATCAGATGTGGGAAGAAGTAGAGTATGTATTTTCATGATGTTGTTAAGGCCATAGCTTCAGCAATTATCAACTAGTGATAAATCGTGTTATGTAATGCATCATCTTCTCTATGATTTAGCAAAATTTGTGGCAGGAGAGTTTTGTTTGAGATTAGAAGACTACAATTCAAGCAAAATTGATGGAAGGACTCGCCATCTATCATATTTCAGAGAGACGTGTGGTCCATCTACAAGATTTAAGGCCTTTCACAGAGCAACGTGTATAACAACTTTCCTACCAATTTTGGTACCAAGATTTGACGCATTGGCCATGGCGGCCATGAGTGAAATACAAAAATGAAAAGGTTGTTGATAACGTTTTCCTTGGAGTTTCGGCAACATGTCCCGCCTTGTCATTTTCCATAAAACAAGTAAACAAGTGGGGATTCCTCTGGTTCTCTCATTGGGTCATACTTATCAATTTCTAATAAAAATACACTTTCAGTCTACTTCTTTAACCCTATTGTTGAGCCTCAGTAACGTCAATCCATTATTTTCTGCTAAAGCAGTTACTTGCCCAAACAGTGGTGCAAAAATTTCAAAAGCAAACAAAAGAAAGTCATAAGGAAAGAAAGGCTGTTCTTCAATAATAGAGTTAGAACTTATTATTGAAGTGAAACTCCTGTCATGGCTACTACCTGCAACAACTCCAGAGATTCATCACTGCCCAGCCAAAGGTAAACCTTGTACCTTCTTTTTCAACTTCTGCTTTTACAGATTCAGTTTCTTGCTTTTCTGACCCTTTTTTATTCCTTTTAACAAGCATGCCTCACCGATTTTGTGAATGTGGTTTTGCTGCCCTTGTTTTGTGTCTCTTGGATTAGTGTCTATGCATACTGAGTCTTTGGTATAATTGAGTTTGAGGATGACAGGTAATATCCTGTGGTAGCAATTTATTCATGCAAGCATGGATCTTGTCATTCAATTATAGGTTTATATGAAATATAATAAATTTAGGCGGTAAGTTGTTTTATGATCCATATATATTTGACTTTCTCTGGCTTGTGGTAATTTGATTGTAACGTTCCAATATCATATCGGTACTAACGATACCATGAGAATAAAGACTTAAACCCATGTTTGTGATGAGCTTACCCATATTTGGTGAGGCGCTTTACAAGATAAACCATGAGATTATTTGGATGAAAACAGATAATATGTTTGGATGCAAATTTCCGTAATTGATGTCAGAATAATCATCAGTAAAAAGTGTGAGTTAAGTGTTACATCATGAAAATCACTTCTAAAATTTTAGTGATTGGGAGCTAAGTGCTATACGGTGATTCTTCTCTTTTTTTATTAAATTATACCTATGATGATTTAAAGCTTGCTCCAAGATTGTCTCATAATTACCATTTCATAATTAAGTTCAATTTTCATTATTTAATGGTAGTTATATTATATATTCCTGCCATTTGCTTCTGAGTTGGAAGACTGACAATTGGATCAACCCACTAAGTTGGCCTTTGTTGCTTGACAGGCAGCTAATTATTGGTTGTGAGACAGTCAATGGTGTTTTTTTTTCACGAAAGGATCTTATCAAGACTAACTACTTTGTGGTTTATTTCATTGCAGGAAACAGAGTTCAAGAACAGATTCATATTTACTTATTTGCCTCAAATTCTAGTGTTTGATATTAATTTAAACTGCCTCTATATTATTTGGTTATGTCAACTATTACATGTTGAATCTGTTAGTAGATTTAAGATAAACAGAAATAGTAAGAAAGAAGAAAATATGGTTTTGAGGGGTGAATAACACTGTCTTAAAGGTAATTATGTCTATAGGATACAACAAAGCCTTAAAACTCTCTAAATCAGAAATAGTAAAATTGGCCAGGTAGAAAAATCTATTTATAATAAATGAACAATCATTAATCAAACCAATTCAAAAAGTCATAACATTTTGTATAGTCATATTTTATTGTTTAAGTAAACTTTATTTAAATAATCATGTCTTTTACTGTTCAAGCATATTTATTCGGAATCAATAATATTCCAAAATAAATAAAAATAATAATAATAAAGATTTAAAAATTAAATTTATTTGCCAAACAAGCCCAAGTGTCCATCTTTGACTTTTAAAATTATTTAACCCACTAGGAAAACTCCTAATAAACCCAAATAACTCGGCCCACTCCAACACTTAACTCAATTATTTAAATAATATAAGTAATTTCTTTTAAACCATTTATAAGTGATCTTTCTACTCAATGTAGGATACACCACATTCTAAACTACCAATAGAATCTGAATTGACAAAAGAATTTATCTCTTCTTGAAATGAAACCTGTCCTCAACCAATTCAGTTAACTGGCTTACAAATTGATTTTTCTTGATGTCCTACTATTTTGCTTTATGCTTTCTGGATTTTCTTAGATAAGCATGTTTAACCCTGAACAGACCAGTGTTTTGGAATTCAAATCTGATAAAGCATCATTACAACCCGTTATATGGTGACTTTATTTACATTAATACATTCTTCATTGTTTGGTCATGCATTTACACATGCTTGGTAATTAGTTAAGCTTGTGTTTTCCCTTTGACAGACTAGTAGGGAAAGTGGCATTGGTCACTGGCGGAGCAACTGGCATTGGTGAGAGCATTGTGCGTCTATTTCACAAGCATGGTGCCAAAGTCTGTATAGTTGATGTGCAAGACAACCTTGGTCAGCAAGTCTGTCAATCCCTTGCCGATGACTCAAACGTTTGCTTTTTCCATTGCGACGTGACCATAGAGGAAGAAGTTCACTCTGCAGTTGACTTTGTAGTCAACAAGTTTGGTACACTCGATATCATGGTCAACAATGCTGGATTGTCAGGTCCACCATATGATGATATCCGCAACTATGATTTATCAGATTTTCAAAAGGTGATGGATGTGAATGTGAAGGGTGTTTTCCTTGGAATGAAGCATGCTGCTAGAATTATGATTCCTCATGAAAAGGGTTCTATCATTTCTGTCTGTAGTGTTTCTAGTGTCATTGGGGGCCTAGGACCCCATGCATATACAGGGTCCAAACATGCTGTTTTAGGCCTTAACAAGAATGTTGCAGCTGAGCTAGGAAAATATGGGATACGTGTGAATTGTGTTTCTCCATATGCAGTTGCAACAGGCTTAGCTTTTGCTCACTTGCCTGAGGATGAAAGAACTGAAGATATGCTAGCAGGTTTTCGTGCTTTTGTTGGGAGAAACGCTAACTTGAATGGGGTGGACTTGACTGCTGATCATGTGGCTAATGCTGTTCTCTTCTTAGCAAGTGACGAAGCCGGGTACATAAGTGGAGACAATCTTATGGTTGATGGTGGCTTTACAAGCACAAATCACTCATTGCGTGTCTTTCGATGAGGAATGATGAAATTCAAATGTGAAATAAGCAGTTTCATTAGCTTAGCTGCCTAGGTCCTAGTTTTTATTCAACTTATACGATATTATATTTCCTTATTTTCCTTTTTCTTTCATTGGTGCAGTAGGCTTAGTTCAGTCAGTTTCTTGATAAGAACTTAAATATGTAAATTTCCTTTCCAATATAAAATGGGTGGAAGATCGAAGAATTATTCTTATTATCACTGGACAATCATTTAAATTCTGTTCGTTAGTTGATGAATTTTATGTGAAAAATGGCTCGACTTCCATACATTCAAATATCAATGTGGACAAACTGGTTGGCACCATAGCAGTGCTATTGAAGGCAAGGGTGGTAATGGTGATTGTGATGAAAAGTAATACAGATTAGGAGATTTCGGAGGTGAATATGAATATGGTGAGATTTCATTTTGTAGGATCTAAGAGTGCCGGCCGCTCTAGAATTCTGAAAAACTAGCATTGGATTCATCAACTATTTGCAACCCCTCCGAAAGTAATTTCCGTTGTTGAGATGACGAGTATGACCTAAATTTACCTTGTTACAAAGATAGAACAGGTGAAACCTGTAATTTGGGATAAATTCACTGCAGAATTGTTTAGAGGGAATTAAACACAACTGATTTTGCTATCTAGACAAGTTAAACAATGTACTCGGACTGAGACTCATGTTCATGAAAAGGTTTACAAAGACGAGAGCGTTTCTTGTACTGCTTTTACTTGCATCCAAGCTACCCCGGGTTAAAAGTTAGTTATTAATTTTTAGACTTACAAGTGGATAACTACATATATATCCGTTGACAGTAACGGGCCTTATCTAACTAAAGCCTGCCGAACAGCAACAAAGAACCATAAACCCATGTCTGCTCTTCAATGGTGCTGCCTTTCTTCTCTCAAAACCACTGCTCCCCTCTCCTCTACTAACAATCAGAAGAAGTCTCCTTTCAAAATTTCCTTCTCTCAAAACCAAACTAGTGATGAAGCTTCCCAGCCCATCTCACCAAGCTTCGAAGAAACTGCTTCGGAGTCCACCCAGGTACAGGGTCATATAGACCCTGTCAAGCTTGCTTTTGAGAGGGCTAAAGCGTATAAAAAAACGAAAGTGAATCCAGATTCAAAAACTGAACAGAACCCAGAAGGGGATTCTGATGGGGATGGGAGAAAGACTGATGGAAGTAAGGAAATTCCAGTTTCAGTTAAGGTTGCAATGGAAAAGGCAAGAGAGTACAAGGAGAATAGTGGGGTTCTTGGTGGTGTTGAGAATAACAGTGAGAGCAGAATTAGTTCAGGTACTGTTTTGGATTTCATGTCTTATATCGGAGAGTATAGTTTTTTCTCTCTTATTAGAACAGAGGGAACGTATATTTTGGAAGAATTAGGATTCTAATATATAATCACAGTCCTTTTTGTGTCCAAAAAAACTTTTATCTGTTGTTTCTGAGTCGTTCTAACTGATGGGTGAAATCCAAAAAACTTTGGAATTCTTTTCTATTTTACATTCACCAATAAACATTTTTTGAAATTTAGATGGTTTTGTGAAAACATGCACCCAAATTATAAGAAATTGTCCTTTTTGATCCTATTGTCCTCTTTGACCTTAAAATTGTAACGCCCCTAATCCCACATCAGAAGGAAGGATGTGATTGTAACGCCCCTAATCCCACATCAGAAAGATGTGTGGATAAGGAATGATATATATGTAGAGACTTAATCCCAAACTTGTGAGACGTCTTTTGTGGGACAAAACTGTGAGACCTTTGGGTCAAAGTGGACAATATCTCGCAGGTTGGGTGCAGATCTCTACAAATGATATCAGAGCGGTCACCAGAGAATCACTAAGTGTTACACGATGGTCTGGTGTGATCTTGGTCCTATGAATGGACTCGGCTTGACAGGGACGTCAAGCATTAAAAGTGGAGAGATTGTAACAACCCTGAATCTCGCATCAGGAGGATGTGTGGATAAGGAATGATATATATGTAGAGACTTAATCCCAAATTTGTGAGACGTCTTTTGTGGGACAAAACCGTGAGACCTTAGGGTCAAAGTGGACAATACCTCGCAGGTTGAGTGCAGGCCTCTACAAAAATATTACGGTTTTTGTTGTAGATGTTGTCCATTTTGATTTTAAAATTTTGTCTGTTTTGACTTAGGTATCACGATTTTGTATTAAGTTATTATCCGTTTTAACTCTAAGGTATTTGTCCTTTTTGATCCTATTATCCTCTTTGACTCTAAAATATTACGGTTTTTGTTGTAGATGTTATCCATTTTGATTCTAAGATTTTGTCTGCTTTGACTTAGGTATCAAGGTTTTGTGTTAAGTTATTATCCGTTTTAACCCTAAGGCATTACAGTTTTATCCATTTTGATCTTAAAATCTCATGATAAGATATTGTCTACTTTATTCTAAAGTATTATCCGCTTTAACGTTAAAGTATTGTTTGCTATGATTATAAAGTATCACGATTTTATTTTAAGGTATTATCCATTTTATATTAAGTTATTATCTGCTTTAACCCTAAGATATTATAGTTTTATCCATTTTGACCTTAAGGTCTCGTGATAAGCTATTGTCCATTTTATTCTAAAGTATTATCCGCTTTAACCCTAAGGTATTTGTCTTTTTTTATCCTATTGTCCTCTTTGACTCTAAAAAATTACGGTTTTTGTTGTAGATGTTGTCCATTTTGATTCTAAGATTTTGTCTGCTTTGACTTAGGTATCACGGTTTTGTGTTAAGTTTTTATCCGCTTTAACTCTAAGGTATTACAGTTTTATCCATTTTGATCTTAAAATCTCATGATAAGATATTGTTTACTTTATTCTAAAGTATTATCCGCTTTAACGTTAAAGTCTTGTTTGCTATGATTTTAAAGTATCACAATTTTATTTTAAGGTATTATCCATTTTGTATTAAGTTATTATCCGCTTTAACCCTAAGGTATTACAGTTTTATTCATTTTGACCTTAAGGTCTCGTAGCTATTGTCCACTTTATCCTAAAGTATTATCCGTTTTGACGTTAAAGTCTTATTTGCTATGATTCTAAAGTATCACGATTTTATTCTAAGGTATTATTTATTTTGATTTTAAGTCTCACAATTTTATTCACTTTGACTCTGAGCTCTTACGATAAGAAACGTATTGCTTGCTTTGAGCATAAGGTATCATGGTTTGGTTCGTATCACGGTTTTGTCTTAAGATATTATCCATTTTGACCTTAAGATTTCATGATTTTATCTCACCAAAAGTGTGTCACAAGTTGAAAGTAGTACGAATACTTATATTTCAAGACCAACCTAACACTTATATTCCAAAATCAACTTTAGTATATAGCCGATATGGGATTCATAACTCATCTCTAGGATCATGATATCTTCTTCACTCCAACGAGCCCACCAATCTTGATGGCATATTGCTAGTATCTCTAAAGTTGGTTTTCATATCATTTGTGGAAACTCACACTTAATCTACGAGATATTATCCTCTTTAATCCGAAAATCTCACAATTTTATCTCATAAATAATATCAAAGCAATAACTAGTTAGCAGGAATTAAGTGTTATATCATGAGAATCAGTAAGTATTACACGGTAGAGAGTTACCTTTGAAATCTCAATATCTGGTGTGATCTTAATTTTGTAGTTGAACTCGACTTGATAGGAATATCAAGCTTTAAAGGTGAGGAAATTGTGATGTTCTCGTTAAAAAATTTTATGGATATAAATATAGACATTTAAATTTAAATCTATAATGCACCTTTTGTAGGCATGAGTCTCCACAAGTTTTGTTATACGTTGCATATTCAATATATTACATATTACTAGGAGAGTCACAGTCACGCAGTTGATAAAAGCGTCCACAAGTTTTGTTATACGTTGCATATTCAATATATTACACATTACTACGAGAGTCACAGTCACGCAGTTGATAAAGCGTCATACTTTGAAATATGTTGTGTGCTGATAATTGCTAGGCACTGAGTTTTTTAGGCAAGAAAACTGAGAGTGAGGGTACTTCACAACAAAACAAGACTGTGGAGAAGAAGGTTCAGAAGAACAAAAAATTGTCAATTTCAAGCATTGACTTCGTTGGGCTTGATTTTGCTGATAAGAGAAAGAGCAGAGGACTACCACCTGGACTGGTTCCAATTTCGGACCCTTTTCCCGAAGGCGACTTGCCTGATGTGGAGATTATTGTTGGGGACACCAGCAAGTTTGGGGAGGCAACAACATCAGAGACAAAGCAAACTCCAGAAGATAACTCTGATTTTTATAAGCCGAAAGTCTCAACATGGGGAGTCTTTCCTAGGCCTGGCAACATCTCCAAGAAGGTATGATAGTTTCATTTATGGGTTTTAATGTGTCTTTCTTGGCATTCCTGATCTCGTGCCTTCCAATAATCTCACGGTGGCTAAAAGAAATCTGATCATTTGGTTGGATAACTTATTTACGGAACATGTCAAACAGACTCCTAGTTCGCAGATTACAAACAAATGACCATTTTAGCCTGATGAAGTATCAGATGTTGCTGGTTGAATTTGTCTATTGATCCTGTAGAGATAATAAGTGATCAATTTTGCAATCATTGAGAGAGGCATTGATTGGAATTCTTTTCATTTCTGCTGATTAACCGATTGAGAAATGGTTAACAGTTTAGTGAGAATTGGACGTGATGATTGCTGGAAAATAAAAATGTTCTGCATCTGTTACTGTGTAACTGAAATAAACTATAAATAGATATCTTCCACTATTACTCTATGATGCGAAGCGTCTTACTAAATGCATATGGTTTTGCATGAGCATGTGTGTGTGTGTGTGTGTGTGTGTATGAAAATCCTGAGAATTGCTTTTTACTTCTCCATGGTTTTGCATGATCCACTTTAACCAATGAAAATGTTCAAAATTGCAATAAGCTTCAATTCTCATGATTGTGGAATTACAAGATGCCTCCATCATGTTCCTCAAACTTCTCAAAATTCAAATTGCTCAAAAAACTATTTCTAACATGATTTCATGGTGTTAGTTTGGTGGTGGAAGGACTATTCGACCTGGGGAAGTGCTTGAAACAGAAGAAGATAGAGCTGCTAAAAATGAGCGCAGCAGGCAATTGCTTGCTGCTTACAAGAAGAAAGTTGGATTAGATGTTGACCCAAAGCTAAGATCTGAATGTGAGAAGGTATTCAAATTTGAATGCTTGCTTCTTTCAAGTTATTAACAAACCAAAAAAATTGTCTCTTAACACAATCCATACAATGTGATACTTCCTTTTTTTTATTTTGATTTTTCTGTCACAAATTAGTTGTTGGTAATAGACTGTATTAATCCATAGACAATAGTATCTCATAAGTCATAATGTTACAAGAAGAATTTTGACGTGTCCCATGTTGAAAAATAAAAGAAAATGCATCAGATAAAGGAAATTGAGAACTTTTATACTAAATTTCCATTCACAATTTTTGAAGCAAGCCAGTATGGATGTATGTATGAGTCAAAAGAATTAACAGCTTATTCTTATGAATGAGTTGTGCATTGTGTAGAATGTCAATGTAAATGTTGGAGGTGAAAATAGAAACCACAAATGGTTTTGCATAAAGGACACTGGCCAAGCTTAGCATTCCTCTATTTTGTCAGAACTACCCCCCCCCCCTCCCCGTAGAAACCTATCAAACATTAATTATGTTATACTTATTTTTTTCTGTTGCCTGCAATTGGACAATAATTACTTCAGGACCATTTTCCTGCATTGGTTTTTGTAATTACAGGCATTAAGGGATGGTGAATCATTGATGGATTCTGGGAAGCTTAAGGATGCTTTATCCTACTATGAAAGAGTAATGGAGAAGATGCCTTATCTGGTAATTCTTCTGAATGAACCACAGGTTGAATAATTTGACTTCCATGGCTACAATAGGGCATCATCCTAATTTTGAATGAGAACTGAAAAATTTTGGAAAGTTTATCTTAGAGTTACTCACAACCTTCTCTCGACAAAATATGATTTTCTGTTCTGCCTCTATTAATTGATGGCTGAACATTTTTTTAATAGACAACATAAGTCAGTATGGTTTAGGTCCAGATCATCCATCTAGAACCCTACATCGTTGCTTGCAGATGTTCTACTCGTCGTGACATTATTGCTTCCCAACGAACTAGATGTTTTAATTTTAGTAATTTCTCTTTCAGATATCCAGTCAAACTCTGGAGCACTGAAGCTTTTCTAAATCAATCTTATCCCAAAAGGATCTCAATTCATTATAGCAAAGTAATTAAATGTAATACGGTGTTCTTTTCCTTGTAGTTATTCTCTTTTTATTGTGCAGAGTGAACTTCATGGATTAGCTGCTTTGCAGTGGTCTATATGTCAAGATTCACTTAGTAGGTAAATTATGTAATATTTAATCTGTTGGAACCATAGTGGTGTACATCGTTAAAGTTTAAATTCTTTCACTCTGTTGTTGGACACAATTTGAAGCTAGCTACTTATCATATGAAAATTGATTAAAAAGCAAGTATATATAGACTGAGGATGGAATAATTAGTGACAAATTTTTCCATGTTGGTAGTTCATCTGATAGTAACTATTATTACTCGATGCAACTCAGAATTTTTAATTCATGTCCTACTTTCTATTCTGTTTTTGTGTTTAGTGACTAGGACAATCACAAAAGTAACATATTTTTATGATCTGATCCAGTTCTGCATAGGATGTTCAAGCACCTTTTGTTTATATAGGAAAATCTGGATCTTTTTTCTTTTTTACTTTGCTCAATAACCTGCACAACAGAACATGTTAGAAATATAACAAAGGCTTTAATAGTTTAGAAATGCATATAATTCCATGGAAAGTTGGAACATAAAGTCTGGCCTATTTAATGTAGTGGCAAATTTCAATCCTATTTATATAGAATTTGTTGCTTTTCTTCTTGTTGTGCTTTGACAGCAAATCAGGCAAATATATGCATCTAAAATGTAATCTGAAATAATGTTGCGATACTTTAAAACAATTGTCTTTCTTCTGCTCTTAACTGTATGCCATTGCCAAGACTTCTTATTCACATAAAGGGTGGATTATAAACAGTTGCAATTGTTCACAGACCCAATGAGGCTCGGATTATGTATGAGAAGCTCCAGTCTCATCCAAATGCCAAAGTAAGCAAGAAAGCAAGGCAGTTTATGGATAGTTTCAAGGTAATTGATAATGAACTTATCGGTTGCTCCAAATTCCTATGCTGAATGTACATTTTGCGGAAGCACTTCATTTTGTTCATTACTTATCAAAATGTGCAAAATAAAGTGATAATGTTTGCTAGAATCAATAAATAGTTGACATAGTTGGTCTTCTGCAAAAAAACAAAAAAAAAAAAAGTATTATAAACCCTGATTAATGCAACCCTAATAAAAGAAAAGCCCAAGTGGTAAATTGATATTAGAGTGTACTAGATTGAGATATGGAAACAAAATGAGTAAAACCAGTGTACTTGGGTATTGCAGATCATATCATCTTTTAACCATAGTGACTTTGATGTGTAATTAGAGTCGATCATTACCGCATTTATTTTCTGCCTCATATTTAGTGCATCTTTACAATAACAACGATTGTCACGTATGGTAGGCCATGGAAATGATGAAGGTGACAGGCTCAAACCCTTCATCAACTTACACAGGCTACGATAAATATTTTGAGGCATTAATTGAAGACAAAGCCTACTACTCTCCAGAAGGGGCTGAAGTCACAGAAGGAGCACTGAATCAAGCCCTCCCATATATGGTTTTCCTTCTTTCTCCAATTGTTGTTGTATTATTCATTGCTTTACAGAAACGATATGCAAATTAATATAAATGCAATGTCTCATTATATCTTTCCTAAAATATATACTTAGATTTCATTTTTTCCAAGTGGTACAATATTTCAGTAATACATAGATTTTCTTCTCCACGATTCATAAATTGATATCTTTCTGATAATTGCAAAGGAAATTTGTCATGAGTGCTTAATGGATAATTAATAAAGGACTGAAGGCCGACATCCCTAACGCAAAACTGATACATATGTGCATACACAAGGATGCTCTTTTGCAGCTTAGGCCAGTCAATAAATAGGGTAGGCAAGGGCCCAATTTGGGAAGAGGGAACCAAGCATGTCTGATTATGTTGTGAAATCTTTAAATCACAGAAGTATTAAACTATTAATAATAGTAAATCACAGAAGCAAGAATTCTAGATTTTTGAGTATATCACACAAGTAATAATAGTAAAACAATCAAATTTCTTTTGCATTTTTAAATCACAAAAGATGGTAATAAGAATCTTGGGAAACTACTTGCAAACGTTTCCTAAGGCTTTGTTCATGCTCTACTTTTGAGCTTCGTGGGCGAAAACAAGAATGTGCATTCAGTTTTCAACAAACATAAGGAGTTGAAACTTCTGGATGGAAGAATTGTAGTTTGATTTCAGGCGATTCAAGAAAAAGTGATTGAAGCTCAGCAGTATAACTTCTCAAACTATCAGAATTTGAGCTTTGTTCTTGTGAACCACCTACACTAACACCAGCCTCGGCAGGCTCACTCTGATCCCCAGCTTTTTTTGTCAAAATATCATCATGAAACAACTTAAGTGCATCTGTAGTTGAAAGCGCATTCATGGATTTGTAAAACTCCTGGAATCCATCTCTCTTTTCTTGTGTGTCAATCAACTTCTCCCTCGACTCATCTGGAAGACAAGCCAGAGTGCTTTGAAGGCAAAGACATCAAAAACAGGAAAAGGAACAATATTTAAGCCAAGATTTAGAGCAATTTCATGTATCAAATATATAAATCAATCTAGACATCAACAAAGAATAAAAAGTTTCCTCGTTTTCATTTTACCTCGTAACACCTCTGGCAAGGCCCCGGCTGTACCCTATGGAAACTGATTGCTTAAAGCCAATATTAAAACCTTCCTGTGCAGAAGCTTGTTTCCCTGCTATCAGGCCATCACGATATCCAATCTGGAAATTCTCAACAATGAAACCGATATCAAATACTTGACAACCATCATAGATTTATATAGAATGAAAAAGAAAATCTAAATTGTCAAGTACTGTGTGGAACTGGTCATGCCTCCTCTGCCACTCCCTGTCTAAATCAGATGATTTATCCAATTCCTCGTCAGAATCACCCCATAAACATCCATCTTCAGCCTGAATGTCAGCCTCATTGAAACCTAAACGAAACAAAAATGACCCTACTGATTAATGCACAGCTTTCGGGTATCGCGTGGTGGGATTGCTACTAGTATTAATTAATTTTACCGTTGGCAATTGAAGAATGGCCCAAGTGAAAATTGGATAGCTGCAAGCTTTCTGAATAGAGCTGTTGAGCCAATTTGTTATCCATTTCTCTGTAACAGAAAAAAAAAATCACTTCGGCCTTTCATTAAACACCCTCCAAGTTGCAAGCCTTATATATATATTTTGTTAAGAAAAATGATCTTTGACAAAAGCTAAAACATAAAATCTCTTCTTTTTCTAATCTAAAACTCAAATAAGAACGAAATCAGATCATCAAATTCCAACGTAATTTTTAAAAGAAAAAGAATTTCAAAAAGAAATTAAAATAATAACACACAATTAAGATTAATAATTAAAATAACAATATCTAAAGCTTACCTCATAAATGACCCCTTCGTCCCTCAGTTCCTCTTAAAGCCCCAAGGTCCCAACTCAATTACGGTGTAAAGAGAAGCTCTCTTAGATGGACTTGTCTGACACTATTTTGAACATAAAGAGGCGACCTTTTCGCCTTTTGGCTACGTGCTGTTGCGATTGAAAGATGAACTGAACGGAGGGTGGTAGGAGACTACGAGGTCGGAATTTATGTGACCGTCGCGTGGCAGGCTGACTGGTAAGAGAAGAAGAAGAGAAGAGAAGTTAAGTTGAGATAAAGATTATTTACTTTAAATTGATAATTGGGCTTTGAGAAGGAGTTAGTAAAATATAAGCCCAAATCCTCTCCAGTTATGTCTTCTTCAATTTAGGTTTATAATGCTTTGGGCCATTTTACATTTGAGTTTTGTGCCTTTCTATATCCGTAACTTAAATTTTGGTTACGTACGTACCATAGCGTCGGTTTGTTGAGTTGGAACTTGAATTATTTAAATTTAGGTCATATGTAAGTTACAGTGTCGTTTTTTTATTATATTTCATTTGTTTTATTTTTTTTAATTTTTAAAAAATATTTAATAAATATTTTAAAAATATAAATATATATATATTTAAAAGATTTTATTTGTTTATATATGGAACCCTCTTATATTAATTTTTTTGTTTTACTTTTTTACCCTTTTTAACAAACTTTTTTAAAAATATTTAATAAAGTTTTTTTTTTAAGACTTACTTACTATCAATGTTACATGTTTTTTTTTTCTTTTTAAATTTTTTATTTTTTATATATTTATTAAATAATTTTTATGTTTTTTAAACTCACTTGATATTAAGAGTTTGTCATATATTAAGTCATTGGATTACTTTTTTTGTTTATCTTTTTTTTTTTCGTTATTTACTTTTTATTTTTAAAAAATATTTAATATTTATTTTAAAATATTTTAAAATTGTTTTATTATAGAGCTCATTGGATACAATTATTTAAAATATAAATTTTTTTTGTTATTTTTTTAATAATTTGATGATTTTTAAAGAAAAAAATATTGAGAAAGTGTCGAGACATCTAGATTTGATTTTTTCTTTTTTGCCAGCCCTTTCTTTTTCTTTTTTTTTTGTTTTCTAAAATCAACGATATAAATTTTTCAAGAAAAATTCATTATTGCAAACGTGGCGTGATAACAACTTTTTTTTTTTTTTTTTTTTGCTTTTCGTATTTCTTTCCTTTTTCTAGTTTTTCTTTTAGAATAAGATTATATTTTTTAAAGAAAAAAAAAAACAAATGTGTACCCATGTCACCCTATTTCTTTTTATTGTTTTTTATTTTTAATCTTTTAATTAATCAAATTATTATTTAATACATTAATTTAATTTTTTTTTAAACCCAATTGAGACATCCATATAATACCCTAATGAACTCCCTTATTTTTTTTTCTTTTTTTTTTTTTTTACTTTTTATGCCTTTTTTATTAAATTAATGTTGTTATAAAAATTAAGACAATAGAGATATCTACATAATAACCCATTTGTCTTTTTTTCTTATTTCACTTTTTTTGTACTTTTAAATAAAATTTGTAATAAAAAATGTTGGTTGATAAAAATACAAAAAAAAAGACATATCCGACGGATTTTAATCAATCTCAATTCAATAAGGTGCATATTTTTTAAATCAAAATTAAGTTTGGATGAATTGAGTTTTTTAATAAGATATAGCATTGGGATGAAACATATTTTTAAAATGCCTTATCCCAATTCATTTAGAAATATATAAAAAATATATTTTATATTATTAATTTAATTATATATTTATGTATTATATTAATAAAATTATTATTTAATACTTTTAATTTAAGAATTTAATATTTTAAACTCAATAAAATATTCACGTGGCATATTCTATAAATGCTTTTTTTTTTTCATTTTTTGGTTTATTTTATAGTTTCTTTTGTTTTAGATTTTTATTTTTTAATTAGATACATTTTTGTGATAATAGGAGGTCAATTTAAGTATCTATGTATTACCCCTATTTGGATTTTTTATTTTTTAGTTTTTTAATTAGATAAATTTTGAAAAAAAAATAATGAATGAAGATGGAAAACAAAAAAATTTAACCTATAACACTTTTATTTGATAAAAAATAATATTTAATAAATTTCGATCAATCTCGATTCAATATAAGTGTTTTTATAAAAATTGATACCGAATCAAGTCGGGTCTATTTCTTATAAAAAAAAGTAAAGACAAATCAAAAGTGGATTTTAGCATACTTTGCCTTAAGCCAATTTAAGATATATATATATATATATATAAGTATATATTTTATTATCTATTTAATTTTATATAAATTTTGTAAGAAAATAATGTTATTGGAGGGGTCTATATAGCATCCTCATTTGTTTATTTTTTTTGTATTTTTTAATTTTTTAATTAGATCAATTTTATAACAAAATGAATCGATTGATTGAAATAATAAAACAATTGGTGTTCAATAAATTTTTATTCGGCTCGATTCAATATTAGTGTTTTTGTAAAAAAATCAATGTTGAATCAATTCAAGATAATATGCTAATTTAGAAATTCACGTGTCACCTTCCTTAGGGTTTTTTTTACCTTTTGCCTATTTTTTTGTTAAATTATGTAAAATTTACAATAAAAAATAGATGAATATGGATTGCAAAACAAAAGGTTTGGACCCACTACAACACGTAGACAACATAGAGACACTCACCTTTGTTACTTAACAAAAGGGGTTTGAGCTTTTACTAAAATTATATATAATATTATATTACAATGCATATAAAAACTTTATAAAATTTATTTACATGAACGCTTAGGTATATAATTTCTTTAGATGACACATAGGATAATAATGAATAATTATATTTATATTATCAAAATAATCAAATATAAAAAACTTTTAAATTAAATCATTAAATAGTAATAAGAATTCAAATATTAATTAGAAAAGAGATAAAAAGAAATATGATTATTTACTTTATTTAATATTATTTAAATCCATTTAAAATCTTCAAATTTGTTTAAATAGATAAGACTTTGGTTTATATATATAGGATTTAGATTTAGTTTAAATCTAAATGAAAAAGCAATTTGATTTAAAATAAATAGATAAAATTATATATTTAAAATAAAGAGCAAATTATAATATAAATTTGAAACTTTAAAAATTAATATTATTTAATTCAAATTTGATTAGTTAGATAGATATATTTCTACTTTAAAATTTAAAATCTCAAAATTGGATAATTTTACTTTCATAAAATTTCTTATATTCCTTTTCTTTAAACGTTTTATAATTTAAAAAAATATTACTATATTTTTAAACATTTGAAAAATTTTAAAGGTTTTATAATCAAAATTATCTATACACTTTAATTTTATGCAATAAACCTATATAAACCGACAAAACCTATAAATGATGTGTGTTACACAATTATTATTTTTTGGATTTACAACTTTTCTTTAAAAGGTATACTGTTATTTTTATAATTTTATTTTTATAAAAAACTAATATTTATTCTAATTCAAATTTTCTTTTAACATACATTTTTGTTTTAATTCCAAGTTTAAGTTTGATTACTCTACAAAGTTGTCAAAGAAAATTCATGCTTCCACTACCTATTTTGGGTATACCTTTTTGACTTTATTCATTGTTTCTCACAATTTAGATTTTAAATGATTGAAAACAAAGTCTTTCTTTCATTGTTTCTTTGAAAAGAAAGTTTTGGTTTTTTCCTTGATTGAATTTGAAATGGGTGGTTTTGATTATTGAATTAGATGGATTTTCTACTTTTATTTTGAATACCTTGCCTTTGGTTTTAGTTGATGTTGGATCTTCTTGCATGTTATGAGATTGGGTTTGTTTCCGGTTGCAATAATTTTATTGTTGGATTGCGTGAAATTTTTTTACTTGTTTTCCTAATGTTTGTTAAAAATATATATAATTTTTCTTTTCAAAATCAAAATTTTTTATATGATCATTATTTCCAATTTCCTTTCTTATCAAAACTATTTTTGAATTGCTATTTGAATGTGAATGAGCATGAAGGATAATGATTTTAAACAATAATTTTTGTAATTTATTTTCAAATAACATTTTAATAAGTTTAAAATGTTATATTTACGCTAGTTTTTATCATTTTTTAGTGGACCAAACTTTACAATTATTTATTTGAATTTAAATCCTTTTTTTTTTTTCAAATAATCTGCATCCAACTATATATTATTCAAAATAATCAATAATAAAAACTTTCATATTAAATTAAATATTCAAAATATATAAATATTGATTTATATTTAAATTCTTCTTTTAATCAAGATATATCTAAATCCAATTATATATTATTCAAAATAATCAATAATAAAAACTTTCAAATTAAATCATTAAATCATATTAAATATTCAAAATATATCTAAATATATTTTTTAAATCGGGATATATCTAAATACACTAAAATTGTTTAAATTCAAACTATTTAAAAATTTTGGTTTAAGGACTTAAAACAATTCATCTTAATTCATTTCTTAAATCTCCAATTAAATAAACGGATAAAAATATCCATTTAAATAAATAGATAAAAACATATTTAATTATTTATATTTTAAAATACTTGATGTAAAATTAAAAATATAATAGATTTTTGCTATTTTATTTCATCCAAAACTCTTTTCTTTACTCATTCTATTCTAGATTTCTTCAAATTCTTCATCTAAAAGTATTTTTTTTCATTCATTTTTTTTCAAATCTCTATTTCCTCCCTTAATTTCCCTATTCTTATATTATTTTTCTTTTTACAATAATTTATAGGATCAATAAGAATAAACAAAGGATCTTTTCAAAAATAAAAATAAAAAAGGTATTTTTTTTCGTTTCTTGGGTTATGTGATTTATTTTTAAGAAGGTTTTATTTTTTTATTTTCATGTAATTTTTGGAAACATATATCAGTCTATCGCTTCTACTTTAAAATTTATTCTATTATAATGATAAAAATTTTAAATTAGAGTTTTCTAATCATTTTTTTTTTTTTTGTAATGAATAAAGCTTTCTGATCATGGATATATGTATGCATAGAGAAAATTAGTGTTTAAGGGATCGAGGAATGATTTAGAATATGATGAACTTTTCTTGATTCAATTCCTAAATAATATTTTTGTCTTCAATTTAAAATTCATCTATTCTTTTGATATGCTTTATTATTAAATTTTAGTTGCACTTTATCCTAATTATTGATTTTTCTTATAATTTTTTTAGATTTATAAATACTTTCTACATTTGAATTTTATGCAAACCTTGTTTTTTATATAACAAATTTTTCTTTTTTACCTATTAAGCAATCAAAATTATGAAATGAATTTAATTAAAAATTTCAATGTGTTAAATATTTACTAATATACTTTTTATATTAAGATAGAGGTCAAAGAGTTATTTAAAAATTTTGTTGATAAATTATATTTTTATTTTAGAATTTTTATACTTTCAATTTATGAAATTAAAAATTAAATCAAAGATTTTAATATTAAATATATAAATTTAATAAAAATAAAAAAAGAAGATACAAATATTTAACAATAAAAACAAAATTTTGAATCTACAAAAATTCTATGTAGATTTTTAATGAATTAATTAAATTAAATATTATTATAAATATAAAAATCCTGTGCATTTGCAAGGGTAAATATCTATTTAATTTTACGAAACAAAACTATTTAGAATTACTACTAATAACTTAAAAAAAGTTTATATTAGATGTACCATGAGCATATAACTCTTATACATTATCAATGAGCTACACAATAACAATTCATAAAAAATTAATTCTAATATTTTAAAATCCTAAAAAGTAAACACACTTAAGCTCTCTGTTTATTTAGCAAATTTTTTTTTTTAAAAATAATTTCTACATTGTTTGGTTTTTTGTTAGAAAATTGTTTGGTCGATTGAAAATAACTTATCGTTCAATGAAAAATGAGAGTAAATTTCTAAAAATTGTCTTTTGGAAAAAAATTTTTGAAAAAATAATTATCTTTGAGTAAGATTATTCATCAAGTTTGTGAGTACAGTTCTACTCAAGTCGAACATCGTGAATAATTTTTTAAAACTTAAATTTAATTTGACTCAACTCGAATATTATTATATTAATAAAAAAATTTTTTAATTTAATTTTACTTAAAAATTTTAAAATATTAATTTAAGTCTTATAATATTTTAATTTTAAATATTTTTATAATTTTAGTCAAGCAAGACTTTGAATATGATATTTTAAACTTAACTTAATTTGATTCGACTTGAAATATTATTATATTAATAAAAATATTTTATTTAATTTTAATTAAAACATTAGCTTTAAATATCTGTTGATATTTTAATTTTAAATATTTCTATTTTTACATTATAAATATTTTTAATATTTCAATAATAATTAGTATTATATTATTATTTTAATAATAAAGAATACTATATTAAATAGTATTTTTATTATAATAATAATTAATAGTAAATAATATAATATTATTATGTTACTTATATCAATATTTTTAATAATGCTTAATATTTTTTAATTTAAAATAAATTATTTTATATTTTATTGACTAATGTATTTATATTACTATTTTAATAAAAAATATAAGTAAATAATGTTTTTGTATAAACTTAAAATAGATACTTTCAATATAAAATATAACTATTTTAGTAGTATAAATATTTTTATTATTTAAAATAATATTACTATTTTAATACTATTATATTAATAAAAAATAATATTCAAAATAGTAATACTATTGAAATATTTTAAAGTATTAATATAAACAATAATAGATAGTTTTGTTTTAAGTATTTTTATATTAATATAATATTTTGAATATTAAATGTTTTTATTAAAATATAATTATTTTTTAATATTAATAGTTTTAATAATAAAGATTTTCAATATTTTATTACTTAAGTCAATATTATTTGAAAAAAATAAATTTTTTAGAAAACAATCACTAATAGAAAACTTTTTTTATTGACTAATTCAAACAATAAAAAAAAAATCTCTATTTTTCAAAAAATGTAAACATTTAAAAAAAGCATTTTTGAAAGTCAATTTTTTCTAAATAAAGGGAATCTCAATTTTAAAAATATGTTTAAAATTATTTTTTTTTATGAATTATTGTTTGTGATTCACTTATATTATGTAGCATCTTGGCTATGTATCAAATATAAATTTTTAATTAATGAAAATATTTTCAAAGAAAAACATTTTTGTTACGATGAAAATTATGCCAGTCAAGGTAACCAACTACCAACTAGTCGAGTTGCTGACACATAAATTTAATCATATGAAAGATACAGAGTATGACAATGAAATAATTTCAAAGAACCGGGCTTTTGAACAGGTCAGATGACCTATTAAACTGATGCTATTTCTCTTAAGGCTTCAAAAAAAACGTACAATTTAGGTTTTGTTTGGATTCAATCCACCTCTGGTGGAGGTGTGATTGCAGTCACATTTTGTGTTCACTGGTGGCTTGAGACCCAAGCAGATCTCCGGTGCAATAAGACCTGTGACAACTGCTTACCGGAACTCAAAAGTTCCAGTGACCAATCGCGTCACAGCATTTTTATTTTTTTAATTTTTTCCTTTAGAATTTTAATATTAACCCAAAATTGCGTTAACTCTTATATTTTTCTTTTTCTTAATTCATTTTATTTTTTTATTATATAATAAATTAATAAAATAATTTATTATTATATAGTAAACTAATAAATAAATAAATAAACTTTATTTTAATTTTTTATTATCAATTTTGAATAATTTATTCACAAAATGATTATTTAAAATAATTTAATAATTATTTATTGCATATAATTTTTATTTTAGTAATGTCTTTAATAATCATTTTCTATTTGTTATTTGTATCCAAACATATGTCTCATCATTTAATTTAATATTAGAATAATCAATTTTACCTCTACAATTATTTTTAATCTTATCGAAATTAATCTCATTGTTCATCCAAATGAAAAGCAGTGAGATTGATCCAATAAAATTGAAAATAATAATAAAAGTTACTATAATTGGGATTGAAAAAAATTTTCAATAAAAATTTTGTGGTAAATGAATTTTATTGAAATTAATATTTGAATTCAACTTATGATAATTGAAGTTTAATTGTACCTCATTGAAAGTGTAATTGCATCCAAACATATGCTTAGTCAACCTAATTTAACCAAATTTACCAATTATTTGTTTGAACATTTTGTGTAGCGGGGCGGCCCTTCAGACTAGACAATTCTGGAAGACAGTATGGGTAGGTTGCATGCATCCCTTCAAAGTATTCGTACTGTTGCTTCTTGATGGATGCTTTGATTCTTTATTTCACTATATAAAGTCATCGAATACATTCTCTAAGAACAGACAAATGAAAAGGTTGGTCCTTTTCTTTGGCACGAAGAAAATTGGTCCAATTTAGAAGGGTTTGAGCATTAATAAACTGAAGAAAAGATAAATGGTATTTAATACAGATAGCATAACGAATTCTTATAAAGATGCTCTAAACAAATTTATATATAGAAATCCTTAAAAGATATTCCCTTAATATATTGATTTTCCTACTATCTCAAGCCTTTAATCAGTACTGAGTAATAGACATTTGATCACTGATATTGGGCCATAAGATTATTGCTTATCATGCATCTTTTAAGAACACTTGCCAAAATGCTTGCTCAGAAGAAAAAGATGAGAATCCACCACCCGAAAAGTTTGTTTCTGTTTCATGAAATAATCACTTTCTTTCACAGAAACTTCTGTTTAAAGATTTAAGACGATTAGCCTGAGGACAAAATGTTCCACTAATCCAACGAAAAAAGCTGAGGAATATTTACATTTGATGAAGATGGAGAACACCAAAGCACTGAATATAATTAAGGCAAAGATTCCTTTCTTAATGGCTTATTAAAATGTTTGTTTGAGTTCTTATCTTTAAGTTTTTCCCAAATTATTGTTGAAGTTTGTCATGTTCAATGTTGGCAATGCCATTTTCTTACGGACCTGATTCAGATAACTAAATTACATAACACATTAATTTCTGCTTCTTGATCTAGTGGCCACGGAAGCCTTAAAGAAGATATTAGTGCTTGGGTTCGAACTAAACCCTTCTCTTTCTCTTTTTCATGTAATACAACGTTGCCGTCCTTTCAAACAAAATAAAATAAAATAAATATAAATTGCGAAACAGCTCCAACACAATTATTTAATGGCTTCAAAATATTGTTTAGTTCCGTGATTAAATCACTTAAATTCTAATTATAATGGAGAAGGAATAGAAGTCCCCACAATCTTTATGATGTCTACCTGATTTGTTTGACACTCACTCATGCAACTGAAGAAAAAGTTGTAAATTATTTGTTTTGCTTGAATTTTCCCTCAAACCAGTAATAATTAAAATTGACAATAAATCAACTAAATTCTAATTATAATGGAGAAGGAATAGAAATCCCAACAATCCCTATAATGTTTGCCTGATTTGTTTGACATTCTCAATCATGCAACTGAATAAACAGTTGTAAATTATTTGTATTGCTTGAATTTTCCCTCAAACCACTCATATTTACAATTGACAAGAATCCACAAAACTGTTTGAAAACCCAGAAAAAAAAAATAGAAAGAAAAATTGATCACACACCACTCTAAAGAAACTGCACAAATTGATCCTAAGTAACTGCAAATGAAGACCTGAACCCCAAAACCAACTTCAAGATCTCCTAAAAGCTTCGGTTCTGTTTTCCTATGTTCACAGCTTGAATCAAAACAAAGCGAAATGACTTCCGAAGCAACTACAAACAATTAAAAAAGGAAGCAATGCTCCACTACTCACAAAAACATTGATAATCCAAGACAATAGACTTCTGATCTGTGTTAACTGTTACGTTGTAGATGTTTCGTCGTTTTTTGCAGAGTTCTTTGGCACCCACCACACCCTTATAGATTTGTCAAGGCCTCCACTATAGAGCAAGAAACCACTACCAACATTACAGGGTGATGCCTGCAAACACTTGACTGGCCCTTCATGACCATTTATGACCCCAACTTTACAAAGTTCACCGTAAGCCTCTCGCTTCCAAATACCAATGCTTTTATCAGCTGAGCCACTGCACAAAAAATCTCCCGTCAGGCACATACACAAAACAGCCACATGGTGTGCTTTTGTCTCACTCACTAATTTCCAACTAACAAAATCACCATTCCCTTCCCACCCCAGAACAAACCCATCTGAACCCCCTCCATAGACCCACTTTCCATCTTCAGAAACAACAACTGAATTCAACGAAACATCCTTGTGACCCTCTAAAATCCCCTGCAACGAATGAGAGGTCTTCGCTTCTTTTCCCCAAGCCTTGATCTTCCCATCCGCCGATGCTGAATAGACTATCCCCTTCCAAGCTACCAAACTATTGATAGCATCATCATGGGCCTTAATCGATTCCAAACACTTCAAATCAGATATCCTCCACACCTTAAGGGTCTTATCCCATGAACCTGAATAAATCAACCCGTTACAGACTGTCAAACAAGAAATACTATCCGCGTGTTCAATCCATAAACGCTTATGATGCCGCCGAGTTTGGACATAATTACTTTGCTTCATGAACTTTCCCAAATAGTCCTTGGTAGTAGGAAGTGTGTCGACAAGCTTAAACACGTTCTCTGAGCTTCTTGAAACCTTCCATACTCTGATCCTACTATCCTGATGTGCAGTGAAAACCTTGTTGCTAACAGTCACAATCGCTTTCACCGAGCCATCACCTTGGCCAAACTTTGTGAACTGCCTCAAGTCAGGCTGTTGCCACACTATAATATCCTTACCTTGTGATGCACTTAAGATGAATTCCCCACATAAGGCCATGCAAGAAACTGAACCAATATGCCCAGACAGCACCGCCAATGATTTGTATGATTGAAACCCACATAATGTTTTGCATGGAAATTCATATTTGGCGTCATCTTGAAGCACAAAACGATGAGATGCGGGTGGGCTGTCATCAGCTTCACTGCTTGTGCTGCTAATGCTGCTACTGCTTGCTGAAGCCGATGATAGTACAGGAGATGACAAGACAGCTTCTTGCAAAGGAGGAGCTATTGTAATAAGAACCATTCCTTGAATTCTATGCGCTTCTCTAAAAAAGAGAGAGAGAGAGAGAGAGGGTGTTGATATGAAAAGAGAAAGATTGAAACAGAGGAGCCGGGTCTAAAGAAAGGCATGGATTTCTTGTTAGAGAGAGAGATTCTGAATTAATGAAATACAGGTTGAGGTGTAACGGTTATTTTGATATATATAAGTTTGCTCATGAAAATTAGTTTGACTTTTGAGAAAAGAATCCACCGAGAGCTATTTTGTTTATGATTTAATTGGAGGATTGAAAGGTTGGGCCTTTTCTCTACGTTGTTGAAACATGAAAGCATGGAGTGGAGGGCTTTAAAATAATACTAAACTGGAACTGGTCGGCAACTATATGTTACCTTTTGAGAATATAACAAAACAAAAGGTTTAGATACATAGGCCAATATTAAATCTTTTAAGATTCTCCATGCAAGATTTTGTTTCATGGTTAAGAAAAGTTATAATAGGAGGCAAGAAATCATACATACAATCAAATAGAAAAAAAAGGGAATTTTTCAACAGAAAAATGTGCATTTTATCAAACATTTTAAAATATTTTAAGGTCCACGTCTCTCTGGGAAGGACGCTTAACTGAATTTGGCTTCAATCTTACCGGGCAAGGGAAAAAAAAAAGAGAGAAAATCAAAAAACAAAAATTATACATGTTCCCCTGTGAGTACAAATGTCTGCCGGTAGATTCAACCCAATTTTGTCTTCGAAGACAAAGTTGGCACCAGCAGGTTGGTGAAATACCAAGTAAAAGATAGTAGTAATAAAATTCAATTAAAATAATGTATTAAATTTCCAGATGAAAACTCATTTGATTCTCAAATTTGTTAGTAATGAAATGAAGATTACTTACAAGCGACTTGTAGCTTGCATGTAGTGAACTGCAAGTCTCAACACAGATGCCTACAACCTATTTTTCTATTTTCAAGTTAAACACAGATGTCTAAAATCTGTATTTTTTTTTCAGGTTACTATTTAAAAAAAAGAAGAGTAGATAAAGGTTTCAAAATTTAAATCAGTATTTCTTTGGTGTTCTTCACCAGAATATATTTTAGTTGTTGGGTTTTGGCGTGATGATTTAGTATTATTATTCAACTAGCGAGGCATGCGAGAGACAGTGGCTTGGTCTGAGAATCTCGAGCAGTAGAGCCCATTTTGACAAAATTGGAAAGAAGCATGGAATTAGGCACTTTTTTTAAAAAAATTTTAAGACTAGAAAGAAACTCCATATTGTTTATCCTAAGATTCACCGGCCAAGATATAAGAAATAGGTTCAGTTTGATAATACAAACAACGTTCGAACTATTGCCCTGATTGAAAACTATATGAGTTTTGACTGAAGAACAGTGGTTGATGTTGTGGCTTTGATTTATATAGATTATATACTCAGATACAATCTATATCACTTACTTATAGAATTATTAAGGATGGATTCATGAATCAAACAGTTTTGATTAGGATTTGGATAAATTAAAGTCCTTATCATAATTGATCAAACTGGTAATTAGACCCTCACCAGAATTTCCATGTTCATAAAATGGTTGTCTGATATTTTACTTTGCTTGGGTCTGAGTTAAAATTTAAAAGGTTAATGTGGAATTTGACCTTTAAATTCATTACTCTTTACGATTTAGTATTTATAAGAAAATTCATATTTGAACTTTTAAGTTTTATTTTCATTTTGTCATGTCATTTACTCTAGATATATCAACTCGATTAATAATATACTGACTTGACAAGAAATCTAACAAATAAAATTTTGATATGTGACATTTTCATTGATCATTATTGGTCACCTAATTATTTTACTTAACACCATTAATCAAATAGTGCAGAATACTTAACAAAAGTAAAGTTAAAATACCAAATTTTGAATTTTTTTATAGGGTAAATTATATAATTTGTCACTAAATTATTGCAGTTTTTTTAAAATGGTTACTAAAGTACTAAAGTTTTTAATTTAGTAACTAACGTGTGAATAAGTGTTTTTTGTCACTGTACCGTTAAACAATAACATTTATCTGACGTGACTTAACTAATCAGAAATGCTTTGCTGACATGGCTAATTTTTTTTCACGTTGCATACAAAATTACAACATTTTTTTTATTTGTTTCCCTTTTTCCTCGTTTTTTTTCCTTAATATTTTATGTTCATTCCCTCTCATTTTTGCTTTTTCTTTTTTATTTTCTTTTCCTCTGGTTAAGAATGGAAAACCCTAATATGAGTATTTCCTTTTGTCATTGTGGAATACCAGCTAAGTTGAAAACCTTATGGTCAAATGACAATCCTGAAAGAAGGTTTTTGGGTTGTAAGAATTATTTACATTTATGTGGTGTCGTTTCTTCGATTGGCATGATCCATCGGTTGGTGATCATGCAAGAGTTGTGCTTATTGGGCTTTTAAGAAAAATGAGAACCACTGAAAGCCAACGAAGGAAGGAATGTGTATTGTGGATTTTGTTGTTTGCCTGTTGTTTAATTTTCATTTTGATTAAGCTTTGATATAATGGTTTAACGTTGTTTACTCTTTAATGTTATGTATAATTGGTTTTACGAAAATGTTTTAGGTGCATTAGGTATAATGGCATTAAAGGAGTACGGGTTTGTTGTGTATTTTATATCAGGTGTTAGTGAATGATGGTAGCCATAGGATGGGTTTTAGAACATTTTTGTATCAAATGATCATTTTTGTATCAAGTGAAAGCTATAGTATGTAATGGATTAGATTATATAATAAACTCATATTATTTGACTGTTTCAGTATGCTATTGCAGTAAATGAACTCAGTGCTATTGCAGTTGATCTCTATTGCTTTACCTTAAACCTGATTTCAATGAACTAGTAACTTTAACAAATAAGGTATTGATAATTATAACCGAGTCAAAAACATATCATGTATTGATAAATCAAAAACTAATAAATCTGAAAATAATAAACTAGTAATAGGTCCAAATACATGACTGTATTGATAATCATAAGGCATTTATACGATTTTGGTCAAGTGTAATTCTAGTAATTATGTTGAACTTGAAACAAACTCCTAACAATCAATACATTTGTATTCTTCTTATATGTATACCTTTCTTACATGTATACCCTTACCAACAAAAAATTTTGTTTTATCTATAAAAAGAACCCTTACATCTATACTCTTATAAAAAAAACTTGTTGTAAATCCAACACATAAAAAAATAAGACATTTTTGTTAAATCAATATTTTAAACAAGTCATGTCCACAAAATACATAATCCTAGTCATGTACACAAAACAAAAACTCATCTGCAAGTTGCTGTTGGTTTTTCATTTCGTGGTTTTGGCTTTGTTGGTCTTTTAGTACCTCTTTTAATGTGTTGAACATTGATTGAAAATAGCTTTTTCTTAGCAGCATGTTTAATAAAGTATTTTCACTGCACTTGTATTCCTTCTTGGCTAGTTTCAATACTTGTAGGAGTTTTAATAGGTTTAAAAACTTCACTTAATCTATAAATAGAATTCTGTTGTGATTGAAATTTTTGACTAGAGCCTTACACATCAATACAATAAATGATTTAATATTTATGATTAAGGGTTTTTTTAAGATGGGTTAGGGTTGACAAAATAAGTACTTACATTAAACATCCATTTAACAATGTTTGGAGCTAGCTGAACATGCTTTTAAGATCTTTTAGTTGTTGTGGTTTGAATGGCTGAGGTGGTTTTCCAGATCTTTTAATTATGGTTTGAGATGGCTCTCTAGATCTTTTAGATCTTCTAGATGTGGTTGAAAGTGGCTGAACACCTTAACAAATATATTAGAAGTATAAGTGTTTAGGTTAATAATCCCAAATATTTATATTATATATTATCTTTTCAGTGGCAAAATCCTTAACCTTTTGGTTAGTTGTCCCAATAGCTCTATTCACTTGTAAAATGGAAATAATAAAAATAAGTTACTATATTTTATCTATTATTATCATTAATAATTTATAATCAATAAAATAAAACACTAACAGGTAACTTTAACATATATCTTCTTGCTGGTTTGACAAATCCTTTATTTACATTCAATATGCTATTACCACCAATCTATTCTTTAAATGTCCTTGTATTATGCCCTGGTTTTTCACATTTGCTATAACTAAGTTTCCTTTATCTTTTGTTGATTTTAAATTAACTTCCATTTTTTAATCGATTTTCTTCTCCTACAGGTGGCCTTCTTAGAATAAGTGGTAGTATTGGTTCTAGGATTTCATCACTTATCCATTGATTTACACATTTAATAGGGCAAATAAAGTTGGAATATATATTAACTTATGTGGTCTTGCTGTAACATGGATCGATATAAGTTTCAAGCCTTTCTTTAGAAAAAAACATGGCTGAAATATCATGCATGCATGAAATCAAAGTAATATCCCATTTTTTTGCATGAACGGGTATGCAATTGAAGGTCCATCACATGTTGGTTTAATGGCCCATATGCTACTTGGTATCTTGGATCACTACATGTTTTGGCCAACATCTACTTCATTGTAACATAATTTGATCCAACTTTTTTTTTATTTTGGGATAAAGTAGTCTCGAATACTTTTCAATAATTACGCTTTTCAAGATAATCCTTTGCATTAATTTTATCCTAACAGTCTCCATCATTATTAGAATAGGTTTATCCAATGTATCCAAAATAAACATGTTAAAAGACTCACTTAAATTATTTAAAAACATGTCACATTTAACCTTTGTTAAGAAGTGAAACTTAGACCACTGAGCTAGATCTTTTCTCTCAAGCCATTTGTTTGAATTAATTGAAAGGTTTTTATTTCTTTCATTGCATCTTCAAACTCCTTCAAGTAGGTAGCTTTAGCAGCTTTTCACAAACAGTCCTTTAATGCTTTTTTTTTGTTTGTAAGATTTGACTTAAATTTTGTATATAAATGCCTAACACAATTTCTGTGCTCAGCATTAGGTACAATATCTATAAGTGCATATATAAGTCTTTTCCAAAACAACAAAAATATAAATTATAGTTATATACTATAACCTTAATTTCATATTAAAAGAAACTAATAAAAAATTAAAGGGATAAAATTCAAACCTTTTGTTTATTTGATATAAAAGTCCAGTGATAAGAATTTACAATTTTAAAGTCATTTTTGAGCAAAAATAAGGAACCAATATCAAGAGTCATAGTTTTCACTTTCAATAGTTGCATAAGCTAATGGATAGATGCAATCATTTGCATCAATCCCAACAGCTATCAACAAATATCTATCATAACACCCTTTTTAGGAAATAACCATCAAGATTGATAATATACCTACAACTAGCTTTGAACCCATCTTTGCATGTTTGTAAACAAACATACATCCTCTTCAATAATCTGCAATCTAGGAAACTGATTATAATGGTTCCTTTATTGCTTTGCTTGAGCTCTTTCAAATACCCATAAATCTTAGCATATTGTTCCTTGTGATTTTCATACACAATTTCAAGTGCTCTTTGGTTAGCCTTAAAACATTTTGTTAATGACACATTAATGACAAAGTCTGTCATCACATTTTATTGAAGAGAACTCAAGAAGTATTTTGGATCAGTAATAAGCTTGTCAACATAATGCTGACCCATCCACTTAGAAGTCATGTTTCAAATTTTCATATCCTTAAAATATGTATGTTCAAAAACATAAGTCTTGATCTACAAAGTATGATCTAGTTGGTTTTTGGTATTGAATTTTACCCCTTACAGTTTTCATAGACAACATTTATTGCAGACCACCTTAACCTTCTGCTTATCATTCTTTTCAAACTCGATATCACACTTATTCTTCTTCTTATACTGTAAACAACATATCTTTTTTTAACTTAGGATTTTTCATATCTATTTCACTATTGAATTCTGACCATCTATTGATAACCTTTGAATTAGATTCATGTGCATTGTGTAAAGAATTTGATTTCTCATATTCTTTTTCATTTGTACCTACTCTAACATGTAAACTATCATCCACTCCAACCTTATCTTCATCACCTAAACCTATATCTCTCTCAATTCCTAAATCTACATTGATCTTAAAATCATGATCATCATCATCTTCCATATTATATTTATTCTTATTAAAATTGAAATTAGAACTGTCATTATCATTTTTATATTTCTTAACATTACATCTTACTTTTATTTCTACTTTAGTTTCAATGTCTAAAGCAACATTCACATGTACTTTTTCAACAAAACTACCATCTACATTATGTTCATCAATGATAAACTCATCTTTTAAGTACACATAGATGTAATGATTTTTAGGCATTCTTGCAACCATATTGACAAAATCAACTTTTATTCTAAGAGGTCTAACAGAATCAGTATTAAGTGCCTTCACAGACATTTGCTAATAACATCTTATATTGCTCGTATAGCCTAATACATCAATAATATCATTCATTTCAATCATAAAACATAGCATCTACATGGCATACATTAAAGTAATCAACATTTTTTCTAATATAAATCATATTAGGAGTATATAAAAATTAACCACTATGATGAATAACAGTTAAGAAATAGTCTGGATTAGGCTCTGAAAAATTATCAAATTTCAAAATTTTAGTTAAAGGATTATTTTGATTTAGACATAAATCCTAATAGCTTAAACACTTTAATCTTCAATAAAGTATACCATAAAATTATATATATAATACAATAATAGCCTTCACATGTTTTAAAAAACATTTAAACCTAAACATGACTCCACATGCCTTCCCAATACATGATAAGCAGACAATAACCACATAGCACACTTAGCACAACATAATGCACAATAACAAATGACTTGATAGAAAAAAGTGTACACAACAATAACAACAAACAAAACAAAATCGATTCAATCTTGTATAGGCAGAAACAATTATAAGAAAAAGATGTCCATAACAACCATAATTAATATTCAAAACAAAACCATTTCATTCATGTATAGGTAAAAATAAAACTAGTGGATTCATGTATGGCAGAAAAAAAAAAACAAATTCTATTCATACCAAAAGAAAACATATGATTTTTTGCCTTATGACGTTTTTTTCTGTCAATTATTTGCCTAAACCTAAAATAAACCTTAACACACCAACTGAAATCATAAACCCTTAAATAAAATAACAAAATAACTTAAATCCTAAATCATGACAATGTAACCTTCAATCGTCGCCTTAAATCGTAAAATCTTAAATTTTTAAAATTTTTTCTAAATCACCAATCTTTGCCCTAAATCACAAAATCTTCAATTTTCTTTATAAATTGCAATGTAACCAAACTTAATTTCTATTGTCACTTTTAGAGAAAACTCACTTTCTAAAACCCTAAACCTATATTTTTTTCTCTTAAGCAAAATTCTTAAATTTAACGTTTATTATTTTCTAACTTGACCAGGCCACTTGATCTTTTAATTGCGTATAAACAAACCATTTCTAATAAGTTAAACCATATTAGATAAATATTATGATTTTAATGATACAAATGACCACAAAAAATTTATTCAAATGTTAATGATGAAATTAAAAATTTTAATATTTTAGTAAACATTTTTAAAAAAAATTGTAATAGTTCAATGACTAATTATGTATTTTATTCTTTTTTATATAAGTACCAAATTGATAAAATAAAATCTGAACTAATTTACACATTAATCCAAACTTAAAGGTATGTTTTGTTCGATCCACCTTGGAGAAAGACTACAAGCTCTTAGAGAAATAAAAAAGTTAGACCTTCGTCGCATAACATTTTCCATATATTCTTACATAACTAGTGTTACACATAAAGTAGAAACAAAAGGTGAAACTGAACCCAATCCGTAGACAACCACAAAAGCTGCAAACACCTATGTACAACGATTTTGACTTGGAAGTTGGAGCTAAGAAACTAATACAACTACTGCAACCAGTGACAGAGTGAGCTGCTGGCTGTAATAAGTAAGAACCAAATCCAAAGCCAACAACTCCAATCGAAATACATAATAATCTCAACGGGGTTGCTGGATTCGTCGTACTCGTGGCCTGGGACTCACGCACTTACTTGCCTTCTCAAAACACCTGGACTTCGGACTTTTCTCCACTGGAGATTTTGGCATGCTCAAACTCCTTAACACGGCCTTCGCATCCTTATTATTTCCAAAACCTACCAAAATAAATAATCACAAACAAATTCATAACTATTTATTAAGTTTCAATCGTTAAAGGGTAACATTTAACAGGAATCAAATCAAATCAAATTAAATTAAATTTCATGCTTCACAATACCGTTTCGCTGGTTCTTTTCTTCTGGTCTTTCTTTGCTTTCGGATTCGAGGAACTCCTGGAACTGAGTATCGAGATCAAGGAACTCATCATCGAAGCTGAGGTCAAAATAATCCGGTAACAAATTGGCTGCATCTCCCTCGTCGTCATCCGCTGCGAAGCTCTCCTCCTGATGCTCGCTTAGCCAGTAATCACGGAACCACGTGGATGTCTTGACAAGCTCCCACCATTCAGGAGAGAAATCCTCTACTTGACGAAACGCCGCCGGGATGAACATCGGGGCGTCCGGATTCAACGTCGACGACCTTGCTCCAGCCACAGCCGCCATCCAAATTTCTCGATCAAACCGAATACTAAAATCAACCAAAATGGGAAAAGATCAAAAAACGATCTAAATAAATATGCACTGTCGGATCTAAAAGAGAGAGCTTTACCTTAGCCGTTGATTTTCCAGACTAAGTTCAGTGACGATTTAAAAGCTCGAAAATGGAGAGACAAAGGCCGCATAAAAAGAGCATAAAGTTGCTCGATTCGAAGTCCGAGGCTAAGGCTTGGGAAGACCTTCGGGCAGCAGCCAGTAAATCGGTGAATTGATGGGGACACGTGTATGTACAATACATGGTCCTGACAGTGGAATTATATGGTTGGGTTATGGATAAACGCTTCAGAGACGAGGGTTGATGATCCGTTGATCTGGCAAAGACTAGAAAGATATTTTCTTTTATCTAGAAAGATATTTTCTTTCTAGAAAGTGCTGGGAGGGAGAGCTTTCGTCTGGTGCGGGGAACAGCATGGAAACTTTATTAAAAATGATGAATGAAATTGTGCCACCTGCCCCACAAATGACTGGGGGCTCGCCTGGGCTCTGAAGAGTGAAGGTATCATTTGGATGAATTGGGCCGAATCAGATCGGATCAAGATAGGTCTTAGCCATATTATTTGGTTTAACTTCTAAATCAATTTTTTAGATACATGAATTAGGAAGTCTCAGAATTTGAAAACAATTCGAATCGAAGCCCAGAAAAAGCTGGCGCGATTTTATGCTCACTTTCAATTCTCAACACTCCTCTATCTCCGCAATCTCCAATTCGAAAAAACCCTAAAAAAAATCTCACATTTCTCAACCAAAACCGCTAGGCTTGGCAATTGAGCAAAACCCAGAAAGGGATGGAGAAAAATAGGCAAGTAGTGTGTCCAGAGAATGAGGAATTAGCAAACTACTTGCTGCAAAAGAGGCAAGAGCTAGCAGATAAACCCAAAGGGATAAAAGAAAACACTGACATGACTCTTTCAAAGGCGTACAACAACATTTGCAAGGCTCAGCATCCCATCAAGACACTCAAAGATCTCAATGACGTAAAGTATGCTCTTTTCTTCTTCTTCTCATCATTTGCGTTTTTAAAGAAAGTAAAATTGGTCTCTTTGGGTTGTTTCTTTTGCCTGGCATTATTTGTATGATTCCAGGACCTGTTTGCTCTCTCATTTGTCCTTTTCTTTTTTCTTGGAATAATCTGGTTTATATTTGTGTATAGAGGTATTGGGAAATGGATTCTGGTGCTTATGCGTGGCTATTTCGACAGTGGTTCTGAACTTTCAGAACCAGAAGACATAACTAGAAAGGGTACATGTAATTCTGGTGTTTTTTTTTTTTATGTAAATTCTTTTATGTATTGGTCCACTTGAATTGTTCAATTTTCTTCCTTTTTAATTCTTCTTTAATGCTTGTTTAGGTAAAAAAAGTAAAGGAAACAGACGTTATTTGCCTCAAAAGAATTCTGTGGCATATGCATTGTTGATTACTCTATACAGGTATTTATATACCTCTTTATGTAAATTGGTTCTGTCATATTTTTTTTCTATATAGATTTGAAGTTTCAGATGAATGTGCCTTGTCATTAGGGAGACTGCAGATGGGAATGAATTTATGCATAAGCAGGATCTTATTGATGCAGCTGAAGCAAGTGGGCTTTCTCGGGCGCCAATTGTGTATGTTGATTCTTCATATTTAATTGCGAATTTGTTTCTCAAGACTTTTAGTGATTTTCGAGTTTGATTTGTGGTTTATAAACTGGAATTATACATTCTTAGGCCAGAGAAGGGAAAAGGGAAACCTAGCCAAGTTGGAAGTTCTCTAAGGGACTGGTATAGTGGATGGAGCTGCATGTCAACCCTGATAAAAAAGGGATTTGTTGTGAAATCGAGTTGCCCAGCAAAGTATGGATTTTATTTGGTTTCTTTTATTCCTTTTGAATAATGCATGAGCCTTTTACTTAAACATATTCTTAACTTTATTTGGTTTTCTGCACGTGATTGCTTAGTGTTTAGTGTTTTCATTGGTGTTTTATGTATGAAATGCAATTCTGTTTTGCAGATACATGCTGACACCAGAAGGCAAGGAAGCAGCTCGTGAATGTCTCATGAAATCTAAAATGGAAGATCCCTTAGAAATTTTGGTTAATGTGGAAAGGCTTTCTCAACCAGACACACAGAATGCATCTGTTCAGGACTTTTGTCATTCTGATTTGGGTAGAGAAGAGACAAATGCTAAAGCTGCTTTTCGGCAGAAAAAATCCATTGATGTTCCGCATGATTCTCTTGAAAGGGTATCTGTCAACTGAGATACTTCTGATTGAAATTTCAGTTGATTTACGAAGATAATTATAGTTTCAGATTCAAGTGTCAGTCTCTTAGACCACAAGACATTGTTACCAATCTGTAGAATTTACAGCTTATGGAAATTTATGTTCACTCCTTGTGCTCCTGAACATTCTAGTGTTGACTTCTTTTATTCTGTTCTCTTGTTCTCTTAGAGGGTTTTTCTTTCTGGTCTTTTGATTTCCTTTCTGTAGTGCACTCGCATGGGGTACTCTAAGGAACAAGTTCTTCGTGCTTTTGCTGAAGTCTCTGAAACTTCCAAGAACAAGGAGATATCTTCACTTTGGCCAGCAGTCCTGTGTCGTCTTCGAGAAGATCAAGTTTATGGTTAGTTATTGCCTGTTTGAATATTACTTAACAAATAACATAGAGATTATCAATTTAATCATGGAAAATTATGGGACATGATATGATTCGTTTTCTATAAATGCTCAGGGCAAGAAGCTCGTGTTGGAATGCAGAGTACTCAGAGGGATTTAAGTAACAATGGTGGAGATATGCCAAATTTGTTTTCCTTGAGAGCTTGTTTTTCCTCTGTATGTTTGCTTTTGGTCAATGGCAATTCAATTATCTTACATCTGTGTCAATTCAATTATCTTGCAGCTGTGTCTCAGATATGTTATGATGAGATCTCATGCACTGGGAATTTTACCTGGAAAAAGAAAAGAAAAATTGGCAGAGGAAAAAGAAAAAATATTTTGGTTAGACATGTGGCATGTGATAAGTAGTTCTGCCTTATGATGTGCCAGAGCCTAAGGATGATAGTTTCCTGTAAACGGATATAAGAAATGATCCAGTCAAATTCAAACAGTTCAGACTTTGTTAACATGCATGTATTTTTTGAGTTTTCTATACTTAGCAAGTAATATTAAAGGGAATTGATATGCTACTAATCGCAAATGATTTCTTGATCTCAAAATTTCTTAATGTTGAATATAGGTTGTTCATTTATAGTTCTGGTTACCTTTTGCCCTTTCTTTGTGAGTTCTCTTTATAACTTGCTTGAAAAGCTGCTCATCATCCTGGTTGATGGTTTAAAATTATCTGTGCAGAAGCCAAGTTCGGATGGTCTGGAAGCGAATATGAATGTTTTAAGTATTCCACCTCTGAGCTTTGGGGAGAGATTTCCGGATGTATATGAAGTAATCTTAATATTAGATGATCGAGAGCAATTTATCAGTCGAGGGTTAGTAACTTCATATCATTGCCATTTTATTGGATGTGCTCTTTCAAGTTTCAACTTATGGGGAAGTGAGCAATGTTAATATGGCTTGCGGTTTACAGTGCACGCTCCAAGAAAATGTTAGAGAAGATTTGCTCTGAATTCAAAATCAAAATAAATGTGAGCTTTTAGTTCCTGTTTATATCCTTTACTTGCATCTTAATTTTGTAATAAATTAAGAGGCTGGCTTAATCTTCTTTCTATGTTGATGGCTGGCAGTTATTTGCAAGCTATTCTCATCACGTGTTAAGAGCATTTTCAACATTTTGATTGGCTTAAACTCCACCGTCTCTATTAGCAGCCAATTTTTTAACTTAAAAATTAGTGGTTCATGGCAAACTTTTATCTTATCTTCATATTTTTTATTACTAAAGAGTTTGTCAATGTTAATCTTTGATTCTTTGGCTGCAGCAAAATGGTATAAAGAGTAATTAACTGAATGTTGAGTGGTACCTCCTTGAGGCAGTAATTATCCAGGAATTGTACCAGCCTTAGTGTCTTAAGATAAAGTTTCACATGAAAGAAGAAGATGAGTCGCTGTGTGAGTCAAATTAGTCCCAAAGCTGAAAGTATTGGAAAAGGCTTTTAAATCTAGCCTTTTTTTTTTTTTTTTGAATTTCCAATTTGGCTTTTGTGCCTTTTAGTAAGTTATTGAGGATTGCTGTCAGACTCAGGCATGAGTGTTAAGACATGGGTATCTGTTCAGCACAGGGATCCTGGTAAATATAACAACTAGATTTTTAAATATATATTAGTTCTGGATTGATGTTTGTATGTCATTTTTGCTCTGGTTAGTTATGATGCCTACATCTGAACAAGCCTGAGTTTCTACTAGAATTTGCAGTAAACTGTTCTTGCAGTTGACAGATGAATTCTTGTTTCTTTACCGGTATTACATGATATATTAAATACAGTTATTTACAAAGTGACTTTTCTCCAGGTTAGACGGTTACCTATTGGAGATGGAATCTGGATAGCTCGCCATAAACATTTTTCCAGTGAATATGTTCTAGACTTTATTGTTGAGAGGAAGAAAGTTGATGATTTACGCTCTTCGATACGGGATAATCGCTACAGGGATCAGAAGCTAAGGCTTCTGGTATTGATTCCTAAATTTAATAATTCATGATTTTGGTCTCATAATTAATGGTGATGTTTATTGCTTGAATTGTACCAACTACAAATGTTCCTGTTGTATTGTATTGTTAAAATGCCTATAACCTGACCATTTGAAGTTACAATAATCCTAAAGGAGTCTGCATGTTTTAGTTGACCTTCCTTGATTGCAAGTTTGTTGTTTACAGTCATAAGATGCACTAGCATTACCAATATCAAACAATATTCATAAACCTAAATTTACTAGAAACCTTTAGCCCTTAGAGATCCTTGTTTCTCTTTTTCCTTATTCTCTTCCCGAGTAGGTGATAAGGTTTCTGATGGATTGTTAACACAAGCCGTTGATGTTATATTGGTTTGTTTTGGTTGGGATTTATCTTCGGTTTCTTATGGCAGCTCTTGTGTAGTATGTTTCTTTAAATTGCACAAAGTTCTGGTCATATTGTTCTTCTAGCAACTTGATGCATGTTGAAGACACGGTCTTCTCATCCAAATATTCAAAGTTTTAAATTGTTTAAGGGGTTGCTAGTAACTTTTATGGACTGAATTGAAGAAATAAGAGATGTGGATAAAAATAAGGAAGTGAAATTGATTACTGATTCCTCTAATTTTCTTTTTACCATTGGTGTTTGTACTTATAAAATTCACAACAAACATACATAACTGCAAGTACATTTACATGATCCGGTTTCACCTTTTCTTGTCTAGACTAGCACTGTGCTTTGCGTTTCCATTTTCAAATATAAATTTAATTGGAGTTGGTGCAAGTTTTTGTTTATGCTTACTTTTCAACTTAATTTTGCCATCTTGACATTTTTTCCTTTGCATTTTGCAAGAGATCTGGACTTAAGAAGCTGATATATCTTGTGGAAGGTGACCCGAATTCTTCAGAAGCTTCTGAAAGCATCAAAACAGCGTAAGATTTTTTCTAGATATACTTTTAGGGATCACTTTACTTTCTACTGGTTATCTGTCTTTTTACTTCCCAAAGAAACTGTTTCTATCATTTGTTGTTGGATATTAACACTTTTATCCTTGCAGTCTTTTTTTTATCATTATTATTAATTGTTATCTTTAGAGTTGTTACTCAATCCTAAATCTAAAATTGAACAATGAAACTGATTTTCTAGAACAGTGAAGGGAAATCAACTTTCTCTCTCCCCTTCCCCAGTTCCTATGTGCTAGTGATTGTGAAGGCTTTTTTCATTTGTGGAATTGAGGGATTCAAACCCCGTTCTTTGATCAGGGAGATCATGCACCAACCACAAGCCAAATGCTTTTATTTCTTGTCTTACTCTTTTCTTACTTTATGCAGGTGCTTCACTACAGAGATTCTGGAGGGGTTTGATGTTCATAGAACAAGTGGTTTACTTGATACGCTGAGGAAGTATGCTTATCTGACTCAAGCTATAACTCAATATTATAAACTGCATCTGCTTGAGGATCAGTCTAGATGCACTGGGGTCTGTCCTCCTTTTAATGAATTTGTCGAAAGGTGCCAAGAGCTGGATAAAATGACAGTCAATGATGTATTTTCCATTCAACTTATGCAGGTATATCTGTTCTTTCATTAAGGAAAGGTTATGGTTTAGTAGTAATGTGGTAAGATCATTTATTTGAACTCATTTAGAGTGGTTAATCAGTCCTAACATATGCCTCTATGCCTATATAATGAGCGCATTTCACCTACAATTCTTTTCATAACAATCCTACAATTGTCCAATCACAATAAAGAATTATGTAGGGGTCTACCACTTAAAGTGTGGGTTCTATTTAAAATTTTGATGGATCCCACACAATTCTGAATTGTGATTGGTTAATTGTAGTGCAATGATTGTAAGTGATATGCTTCTTTATATAATGTGCAGGAACTAGCATCATCTTCTCTAATATTGTTATTTAATTAGCAGTAGGTTTTGATAATCTGCTTTTGGATGTTGTCTTATCCATTAAGATTCTATTTTGTCTCTGTTAGGGGTATCAACATTAAAGACATTGTTTTATTGGTCAGTTGTGGACATGTGGGATTTATATGCTAATCATGAACCTGGTTCATATGTGGGCATAAATAATTATGTTGATGTATAACTTAAATACCGTTTTTAAGTATAACAGATTAACGGTTTTTTTAAGTGATTGACCTTGTTGGTAACATTTTGAATCATTTAATCTCAGGTACCGCAGGTGACTGAGGAGGTTGCCATAGCTGTTGTGGATTTGTACCCAACACTAGCATCTCTTGCCTGTGCTTACTCTTTCCTAGTGAGTTACTTTTTTCTATGTTGGAGCTAGGAGCTTTATATGATAAAATTAATAGTTCTGGCTAGGATTTTGTGCTTCTGAGGTTAAAAAGTGGCATCACAAGTTCACAACATAGTCATCGATCTGCATAAGAGTGCCTATAGTTAGTGGTTTAGAAAGGAGAATTAATAGAAGGGGCTTGGTGCTGGTGGGTCATAAATATTAATCAATCATTTACTGTTGTAAAAGGTATAAAATTCAAAGACGTAACAAGGTGGACTAGTTGCTGAACATATTATGCTCATGACATGTGTGTGTGTGTATATATATATATATATATATATATATATAAACTTTTTATCCAAATTGAGTTGTTGCAAGATGATAATCTTGACTCCCCAGTCACCAGAAATTGAATTGTCCGGCTCTTAATTTGCATTGAAATCACTGCCCAATTTCTATGCAAATTGTATTAAGAAGAACAAAGGTTTTGTGCATGGAAGTCCACAATGCCATGGCCTATGCTGGTATTGTCAAGAACTTTGTTTTAGCCTCTAAAGTTATTTTGTCAAGGTCATCTTAATTTATTTTATGTTTATCTATAAGTTTTACTGACTTTGGTCAATTATTGGTGTTTGGAAAGGAGGGTGATGTATGCGCGCAAGAGGATATGCTAAGGAAGCAGAGTAACAACATGGTGAGCTCAGTTGCTAGTAAGAACATTTTTCGGTTTGTTTGGGGTGATTGACCAAGGCAGATCTTTTGTAAATTGTAATCTTCTAAATAAGAGTTGTTCCGTTGAAGCTTTCTGTGAATGATTGTTTATTTGAAGTTCAATATTGTAAATAGCTTGTATGTGTGTGCACTTTGAGGCTATACATAGCTCTATATGATAGTTGCACTTTCAAGTTTTCTTTTTCTACTATGGCATTCAAATACTCAAAAAAAAAAAATTGTTTTTTTAATAGATTTCTCCAATTTTCTTTAATTTAAGAGTCTAATTCCATAATCCGGCTAGTTCATATTATCTGATTTCAAAACATTTTGCTTTTTGGTGATAGGGAGCTGTCCATGACCGTTCTGGTTTTTGAATTCACAAACTGCAATAGGTGAAGAAATCCATGAATTAGCAAAAAACTGTCTAATAATCTTTCTTTATGTTTATTAGAAAATACTACAAACCTCTACCGTTAGCTCATCCTTTGTTGCATGTGCTCTAGCACAACCAAATTCACAAATCATTGTCAAGCTTCAATCAGTTGCCTGTTCATGAATATTGAGCAGATGATTTTCTCTGGATAACACTAATTGTGAATAAAATTCTATAGACTCTTGGTTCACAAGGAGCGGGAATTTGTCCAGACCGAAGCCAGCCATTCCAACAATAGCTTGCACAGGTTCTTTGTAGTTAATATTGCCATACGTGTCTATACCCCATCTTCATCTTTCGTTGGCATTGCCAGGCACTGAGAGTTGTAAATGGAAGATGTCCTCCCATAATTATGAACATGACCGAAAAGAACCAGGTCGACCTACCTCATGGTTTCAAACCATCAGTTACAGCATACAATACCAAATTCACAAATTAATGAAGCTAGAAGACGCTTTTATCTTGTTATCCAGCAGGACTGGTTCTACGACATTACGGAAATTAACTTCAGTACTGCCTAGGCCAATATAGCCGCTATACATGGGCCTATGCCTGCGTGCAAATGTTGCAGTTGATAAGTCCTAAAAATCAGTGAATTCTGTGACCACTCCACAGACCAAGGCATTTCTTGGAAATATTTATATCCTTTAACTTGACCTGTAAAAATTAACCAAGGTGCTTTTGATCGATCAACTGAGGCCATGACCTTCTCCATCCCTTTGTACTTTGAAAAATTTGAAACCATGTCAATTACATACATCAGTGTAATATCAAAACTTAATACTAAGGAAAAGGTAGGCTAAATTTTGCCTGTTCAGAATTTTCTGTCCAGTCGTGTTCTGTTGAAATGACTGTGAAGTGAACACTGCCTTGTTCTATGGTATACCATGGCTTATCCCTCGCTGCAGTTGGCATAGGGAAATAGGTCTCACAAGGAACTCCACATTCTCCGCCAGAGTCAGGAGTCGGTCAACAAGATCCTGAACCTGCATAATCCATGAAAGGTGGGAGGTAAACTGTTTTGATGCATACTTGCAGATCTTTCCATTTATCTTCATCATCAATACATAACTAATTTATGAATAAAAGAAATAAAATCTCGTTTAATTCTTTTTCTTATAAATTGTAGCAAACATCTCAGAGTGTGAAAATGTTCTGATGATGATTTTAATTAATTACTGGATAACTTGATCATTTGTGATCAATCATAATTAGTAAATATTGATTAGAGTGTAGTCATCTGCAATTTTGAGCATACAATCTTTTATATACTGCTAGTAGGCAAGAAATTTACCTCTCATGGTTTCCAATTGCTGTCACGTAAGAAACCTTAGAAGCCAAAGGGCTCATAAGGTGAAGGGAGAACTCCCATTCAACCAGGAAGCCAGTTGCATAGCTTATGTCCCCAATGTGAAAAATGGAGTCTATGTTGCCATTTTTCAATTCTTCAACCATTCCTTTTACCGCTGAGAGAGATCCTGGCCATATGTGTCACAATCGTGCAAGCCTCATTGGTGCATAAATAGTGACACCATATATTTGTACCATTAAAATTTATGGGATTGCACCATTGGATTTTGTTTAGAGGACTAACTATTACAATTATGTGAAATTCAAATGACATATTGGAAATAATTCAGGATTAAGCAAGCCAGTTTTCCAGAAATGATGGTCAAGTTTAGAAAAAGTTAGATGTGGCCTATATATCCAGGTCAAATGTTCTGTGACAGTGATCACATTGAACTGTGTCTCTACCTGAATGTAGTGCTCAGCAGAAGCATCAAAAGGAGCCTTTACCATATCACCAAAAACAAGAAATTTGGGTTCATCTGATCCTCCAGCTGGTGGAGTCCGGAATTCAATTTGATCACTCCATCCAATCGCATCACAGCATCACAGAATACAAGGATAGTTTGTTTCTCAGATGAAACCCCCAAATATCTCTCCAAATTAGCAAAGGAATACATATGTCCTTGATGAATATGGGAGCAAAATAGCAGCCTACAACCATTATCAGCTTGTATCAAGAACAAAGTTTGAGTGGAATTATCCAGTTATCATAAGATCATGATCCTGTTATACCTTCCATCTTTGTAGTAGGAGGTGCTTGAAGGCTGAAGTCCTGTCATCATTGCCATATGAATGTAACCAGGGTCATGCCGACCGAAATCCTTGGCAGGACTTGGTACAACAATAGAACCTATCCATTTTACAATCAACATATAAATGTAAGTGAAAAAAAAATGTTTATGAAATTAATTGTCACATACGGTTTAGAATTAATTTAAGCCAACATGATATCCATGAAGAGTACAAATTCGGAACTCTCTGCACATATCCTCCCGCGAAAAGGTTGTAACTTCTGATGTCTGTGATTTTCCATTCCCATATTTCACTTGTTGAGGCTTCTTGTCCCCACTTATCCATGTTAATCTCATCTGCAGCATTACAACAAAACTCCCAGCTGATTTCTGATAAGCAGAATCATCAACTTCTCCATGAACAAGCTCATGTCTCGTGGTAAAATCTGCCTTATCTTCATTTACTAGGCTCAGTCAGGTGACACTCAAGGGAAGTTTAACACACTCGGTAAAAACAAATTATACTTCATCAAATCAAGTTCCCTGGATTGGAAATTTAATGTCTTAGTATCACAGTCTTTAGAGAACTGATTAATATGCATGGATGCTAATTACCGATGTTCCAGTGGAATCTGTGCTTGAGAGATGCCCATACAAAGGTGCATTGGGATTTGAAAATTTCAAGGGTTTGGTGGTCCTCTTCAAAACGCAAGGCTTAAGGAACCCACCAGTGAAGAACACAAATTCGATGTCACTTCTTATGTTAATGACATGAAAAGTTACGGAGCCGCTGCAAGTTGTGACCTCGCATTGTTCATTGCTGTATTTGTTGCATGCTTTCTTCTTGCAACTGAGATAGACTGGATCACGGCTCACAAATTTTGCCTGCACAATTCCTATAATCGATTTTTAAAAATGAGAAAAAAGGGAGTTGGTCATCTTGTCATATTCCATTTTGATTTTCTGATAATATAAAATCATTTTTCATGATTAATATTTAGAAAATTTGATTGCCATTTCAAAAGATAAACAAATTAATCATGTAAGAGAAAAGGGAAAACATGTTTGAAGAGTACGAAAATCTTTGTGGTTGCTAATTGCTGAATAAATTATTATATGCAGATGGCTACATTTTCTTAATTCGTAATTACATAAAATTAACATCCTACACGTTATAAGTGTCGGGTCAGGTGAGCTGCCATTTTAGTTGGCTGTTTTAGTATCTCATGCACAGAACAAAAAAAAAAAAAACAAAAACGAAAAATTGGGTATCTGTCAGTTATTATGACACATGAATTGGCGTCTCATATTTAAATAGTAAGTGATAATATTCTTAAATTTAGATAAATATTAATGAAAAAATAGTACATGCATTTTTTATTTGGATAATTAAAATTAATAAAAAAAATTTTAACGATTATTATTTGAATAAATAGTGAAAAAAATTCATTATAATTTTTTTTCAATTATAACATTTTTTAAAAAATAAAATAACATATAATATATAAATATATCTTTATACTACTTAATTTGCATAAACAAAATTTTTTGAATAAAATTGAATATGTTTAATACGATAAGATATATTAACTAATTATTGATTTATTCTTAATTTTATATTTAATTTAATTTTTTAATTTATTTTGATAATAATTTGACTTGTTTTGTTGTTAAAACTTTAAAAATCATAAAATATTTATAAACTGTGATATTATATAAAATATTTATAAAAGAAATTAAATCTAAATATAAATATAATAATTAAATTTAATGTCATAATAAAAATATAAATATAATAATTTTTTCATAAAAATAAATTTTTAAAACTTTTTTTTCCTTAACTTTCCTCTCAAATTGAAATATTAAAAAAAGTAAGGATTACAATGTTTCTAGTGCTTTTCTTTCCTTTCCTTTAAATATAGTCTAGGTCTCGTCAAGCAGTTAGCAAACTATCATTTTTATGTGAAGGCTTGATTTTTGTTGCATTTCTTGATGACACATCGATTTATACGATATGATAATAGGAAGTTGGCCGTCTCTGTTTGGCTTGTTTTTACACCAATACAAGACAGGTGGAAATTTGTAAATCATGGAGAAAAAATTAATATTAAGGACTTTTTGTTAGCTGGTTATATACATAGACTTGAACCCTGGACATCAATGTTGGGTCGTTTGAAGACATCTCAGATAAAATTAGAAATTCTTGAGAATGGTCAAGGGTTGATGATTGTAATTTTAATTATTTCTATTGGTTTTGTTCGCACTTCTTACAAAAGGGTCAATCAACAAGAAGGGTACGAGTTTAAACAAGCAAAATTAAAGGTAAATGGGGTAATTAGTTTGGTGAGTGGTAATGTAATAATTAATTTAATAATTATATGACTCAGAGTGGCTTCAGCCATGAGCTAGAGGGGCACACCACTAGAGCAGTTAATTTTTTTGATATTCTTTGCCACCCACGGAATTGAAAAATGGAAAGATTTTCGATATACACAATCAACAAAGGTCAGATAGGTGACTCACAATATTTATCAGGCATGTTAGTTCAATTGTTTTGTTTCTTTTACATTTTACACAGTCCATTTAGCTGAATATAGAGCATCACATGAAAGTAAGTGGTAGCAGGCTTTTCAACTAAGAACACCCACAATTTTTTGCTAAGTTAATTATGACATTCCACATTAATGATAACATGAACTGTCAACAAAATTTTTTTTTGGTTGAGCAATAAAACCGAAATTATGTACCTTAACTGGATAATGGCAGAGGAGAGGAGGTTTAATTACCAATGTCAACGGTTTGCACATAAAACGATTTACTCTGGATACAAGTTTCGATGCTACATACGCAACAAGGCAAAAGAACGAAGAAGCAAAGCATATTGAAAGTTGAAACGAAAAATATGATTTGACGTGAAACAAATTTTTTTGATTCACAAAATGAACATAAAAAGAAAAACTAGAAAAAATTACTTAAGAGTAGGAAGGTGAGATCATGGCAATCCAGTCTCTATTCGAAGGAAGCAAAACTCCGCTAACAGTCACAGCGACAAACACTTCATTAGAGAGGTTAGAATTTCTACTAACATTAATTTGGAGAAGAGGGTTTGGATCAAGACATTGAAATAAAGTTCGTCCATTGACCACACGAAAGTCAGATATTGCGGTGTAATTGCGATGTACGATGGTTGAGGTGGCAACCGGGGGATGCAACCGGAAAGAAGAAGATAAACAAGGAAAACTGAAGAAGAAGAAGAAGAATAAAAGGAGAAGAATGAATAATTTGAAAAGACAAGAAAAGGGTATAATTTGAAAAGACAAGAAAGGGGTTCTTCCATTGGAGCGAAACAATGAATTTGTGACCATGTACGAGGCAGGCAAAAAGGTTATATATGAGTAGTCTTGCTTTGTGTCTGGCATTTCCGGCAATCAGGATTTGGACACGGTGAGAAAGATGGAAGTTTCAAAAATTTTTTTTTGACAGAATTTAAGGTTAAACTGAAAGTGAATTCGTGCATGTTGGAATATTTAAGGGTGCATAGGCGAATTCTAGGGGGCATTTCTTGATGGAACAGTAATGTTACGTTCATGCCTAGAGTTTGTTATCAACCATCACTTTGTCCCCTCTAATAGGATTTTTCCTTTTCTGTTATTATTTACTTTAATTTTACATTGTTTTTCTTTATTTTATCTAATTCCCTGAAATCTTTTTTTTTCTTCAAAGAGAAAATGAAAAAGAGAGTCAAATTTGTTTTTTTTTATTTATATTAAAAATGGTAGGGATTCGAACTAATTCATTAAGGAATTAATAAAAACATATATCATTTATTGAGTTAAATACTTAAATTTTTTTTAAAGCTTCCTACTTTTTATATATTTTTCCATATATATTTTTGGAGTAATAAAAAAGATACAATTTCAACCACTACACTATTATAATGAACAGGATCATAGGCCCTTTAATTTTCTGTGGAGACAGTGCGGCCTGAATTGAATCCAGCTTTCTAATTGATTATCTTGCTCTCAGGCTACTTTGCTTTTTGGTGATGCGGAAGCTGTCCTCAATTTCTTTGGTATCTGAATTCACAAACTGCAAAAAGAAAGAAGGAAATGCATGAAATAATTAGAAACAGAAGCATTTTCCAACATTAATCTTTATATTTTTATCTGAATTCATAGTGAGTCTTAAAGTGTGTTAATTGCCAACCTCTAATTTCAGCTCATCCCTTGTTGCATGTGCTCTAACATAGCCAAATTTAGAAATCCTCGACAAACTCCAACTAGCCGCCTGCTCATGGATGATTAACAGATTATTTTTTCTACCTAATCATGAAATAAATACGAGTATGGACTGAAGAGACATTCCTTCTAAACTTACATCATCAGGAAATTTGTCGAGACTGAAGCCGGCCATTCCAACAATAGCTTGCACAGGTGCAGTGTAGTTGCTATTGTCATACGTGTCTATTCCATTTTCATCTTTCGTTGGCATTGCCAGACATTCAGAATTATAGACCGAACATGTTCTCTCATAATTATGTACATGGCCAAAAAGGACCAGATCAACCTAATTCATGTTCTCTTATAATCATTTTTAGCAAAAAATATATAGGAAACTGAACCAATTAACTTGATGAATAATGAAGCCAGAGGTTTTTACCTTGTTATTCAGGAGAAGGGGTTCCACGATTTTCAGAAATTTATCATCAGCGCCTAGAGTACTGTACATGGGCCTGTGCCTGCATTTCGGAAACAAACCAAGGGATTCTGTGAGTCTCTGAATTTCTATATGCATATCGAGGCATTGGATTCATTTTACAGACTTTTTAACTTACCCAGTAAAAATTAACCAAGGTGTTTTTGATCGATCAACTGAAGCCATGTCCGTCTTCATCCATTGATACTGTCAAAATTTTGAAGTCAACACAAGATGATACAGATTGGAGAAATCCTATGTTGGAAGGGCATGTTCAGTTTTACCTGTTCAGACTGTTCTGTCCAGTCATGTTCTGTTGAAATGACTGTGAAGTGAACACTGCCTTGCTCTATGGAGTACCATGGCTTATCCTTTGCCGGGGTTGGCATTGGAAAATAAGTCTCATAAGGAACTCCACATTCCCCTCCTGAGTCTGGACCTGAGTACCATGACCCTGAGTCTACATAATCCCTGAAAAGTATGTGGGTAAATTGGTAATAACGCCTAATAGCATTGACTTGACTTCCATTTCTCCTGATTTTTGACAAGAAAGTTACCTCTCATGATTTCCAATTGCCGTCATGTAAGTAACTTGAGAAGCCACAGGGCTTATAAGGTGGAGGAAGAACTCCCATTCAACTAAGAAGCCAGTTGCGTAGCTTATGTCTCCAATGTGAAAAATGGAATCTACATTGCCATTTGCCACTTCTTCAACCATTCCTTTTACTACTGAAATTGATCCTGGCTGAACGTGCCACGAAAACATAAGCCTCATTATTAGCATAGTAATGCCTTAAAATAATATTTAGTGTGTATATATATGTTCCATCCAAATTTGATTATCATATGAACGAAATTAACTTGTGAAATTTAACTTCTTGATCAGGTAAAGTAAAAACATAGCAGCAATTGTTTAGTCCAATAGCCCCATAAGTGATTTCAGGATTTTAGTGGGTACTAGGACATTGAATTGCTATTACCAAAAAAGTTTTAGATCCCTCCTATACCATTACTGACCCGATACAGTTTTCAGTAATAGTAATCACATTGTATTGCTAACTTGCATCTCTACCTGAATGTAGTGCTCTGCAGAAGAATCAAGTGGAGCCTTTCCCATATCACCAAATACAAGAAATTTGAGTTCATCTGATCCTCCAGCCGGTGGTGTCCGGAATTCAATTTGATCACTCCATCCAACTGAATCACTGAATCACAAAATGTAAGGCTATTTGGTTACTAATTGAAACCACCAAATCCCTCTCCAAATTCCCAATGTTGTACATTTCTTTCATGGATATAGAACAAAATAAGGGCCAAGCTAGTAAGTATCAGCTTTTGACAAGAATGAAAATTGAGAGAAATTATTTAGTATCATAAGATCAATTTCCTGCCATACCTTCCATATTTGTAGTAGAAGGTGCTTGAAGGCTGCAATCCTGTCATCACTGCTGTGTGGATGTAACCAGGGTCATGCCATCCAAAATCCTTTGCTGGACTTGGTACAATAGAACCTATTTCGAAATCAACAAAGTGCAAGTGAAAGGTTTTTGAAAATGTCAAATATGGTTTAAACAAATGAAGCTCTAATGAAGGGTACGTATCAAATTGGAACTTACTGCACATATCATCAGATGAAAATGTTGTAACTTCTGATGCCTGTGATTTTCCATCTCCATACTTAACTTGTTGAGGTTCCTTATCCCCGCTAACCCATGTTAATCTCATCTGCAGCCCCAGTGATCACAAAGCAATTAACACTCAGGACAATCCTTTTTTGATCATCAAATTTGAGTGATTATGCGTTATAGAAAAATCGATAGTTAAGCATCTTAGACTATAAGATTTGTCTTCATAAAGTGTACAAAATCATTTCTTTATATATGTAGTCTAATAAACATATTGACCCCTTCCATACCGATGTCCCAGTGGAATCCATGCTTGAGATATGTCCATACAATGGCGAATTAGGATTAGAAAATTTTAAAGGAGCGTCGGTCCTAGTCAAAATGCAAGGCGTTGTGAATCCACCAGTAAAGAACACGAATTCGATGTCAGTTCTGATGTTAACGACATGAAAAGTTACGGAGCCACTGCAAGTTGTGACCTCACAACTACCGTCGTTGCCATATTTCTGGCATTCTTGCTTCTTGCAACTTAGATAGTCTGGATCACTGCTCATATACTTTGCCTGCATCAATTCAAGTGGATCTTTTTCATATGTTTGCAATGTAGTAATCTACTGTTAAAAGGTTTTTAAACTTTACAAACAGGAAATATATATTAAAAAATTAAAGAAATAAAACATGTGGCATTATCTTAATCATGTAAAGTTAAAAAGTCATATCGTCTGTGTATAAAAACAAACTCAATAAGTATATATATCCCAACCACATAATTAAGGACACTGGGAAACTAAATTGATTTTTCCTTTCCTTTCAAAGTTAATGTCCCATTTTTCAAAATTCTATATTATTTTCCAAATTTAGAAAATGAGAAGAAAAATAGAAGGAAAGAAATTGATAGATAGTCATATGTTATATCCAATTCTAATTTTCAAGCTTCAAATAATAAACAATTTATATAATGTTCGATGATTAATATATTTGTTTTAAAATTTGATCCAAATTGAGCAAAACATGAAAGTAAAACATGGAAAAAATGTTTGAAAGAAAATGAAATGATAATCTATATCTAATTCGTCGACATAACTAATTATTTGAAGCATGAACCTTTGTATATGTTAGTTGATTTATAGCTATTTTTATCAATATAGTAGAATAAAACTTTGGGACGTTAATCTTGAAATAGACACGTATTTGCTTGAGTCTTTGTTCTATTATGTCTTGTGTGTAAATTCTATTTTATAATCTGCTCTTTAAATTTTCCTCTGATTAAAAAAAAAAAATGAAATTCAGATATCAACTTTAACATGGAGATTAAGTACTATAAGATTGAATTTTTCTACCCTTCAACTATCAAAACAAGATTAATTATCAGAATAGTTTCTCAATATTATGAAATTTGTGTAACAAAATCATATGAAATGAGTAATTAGGATCATAAGATTGACGAAGTCTCGCGCCGAAACACACACCAATGATATATATATATATATAACTCACATCATTTGTCAAACAATGATTTGAAAATTACCTTAACAGGATAATGGCAGAGGAGAGGAAGAGCGCTTGTATCACCAGTCTGTAAATAGTAAGCCTCACTTCCAGGACAGGTAGTCACACTGCATTATATATAATATATAGGCAAAACAAAGTAAAGATCAATGCAAAACATGAAACTAAAAATATAATATGTCATGAAAAAAGAATTACAAATTAGATTTCGTTTGTTTCATAGAAAATAACTTTTGAAAAATAATTTTTATATTTTAGATTTTTTTGTATAAAAGTAACTGGTGAATGAAAAATAATTATTTGGTCAACGAAAAATGAGATAATTTTTTGAAAATTATTTTTTCTTTTTCAAAAAGGGAAAATTTTTTAAAAAAAAGCTTTCTATGAGTAAAACTATTTATCAATATGTTTAAGTATAATTTTTATTTAATTTTGCTTAAAAAATTAACAAATTAATATTAAAAGTCTTTTTAAATATTTTTATAATTTTACTCAAGTAAGACTTTGAATATAATATTTTAAGTTTGAATTTGATTTGATTTGACTTGAAATATTATTATATTAATTAAAGTATTTTATTTAATTTTAATTAAAATTTAAAAATTAAAAATCTTTTGATATTTCAATTTTAAATATTTTTATTTTGTATATTAGTAAACATAAATATTTTTAATATTTCAATAATATATAGTATTATATTATTTTAATAATAAATAATAACATATATAATAATATTTTTTATTATTTTAATAATTAATGTTAAATAATATAATAATATTATTTTTCGAATATGAATATTTTTAATAATTTCTTACAATTTTTAGTTTAAAATATATAATTTTATATTTTGTTTATTAAGGTATTTATATTACTATTTTAATAATAAATATAAATAAAAAATAATTTTGTTATGATTTAATAATAGATACTTTTAATATAAAATATAAATATTTTAATAGTATAAAAGTTTTTATAATAAATATTACTATTTTAATATTAAAAAAAATATTTTAAGAATGGTAATACTATTTAAAATATTAATATCAAGACTAATATATAGTATTAATTTAAGTATTTTTATATTAATATAATATTTTAATATTAAATATTATTATTAAAATATAATTATTCTTGAGTATTAATAATTTTAATAATAAATAATTTCAATATACTTTAATAATAAATAATTTTTAATATTTTAATAGTTATATTAATATTGTTTGAAAAAAGAAACTAATTTTTTATAAAACAATCAAACAACAAAAAATATTTTTCATTAACTTATCCAAATAACAAAAAATCTCTAATTTTTTAAAAAATATAAATATTTTTGAAAATCAATTTCTACAAAATAAATACAACCTTAGAAAGACTCTGAAAATCTTACTCAGAATTGGAAGGTGAGATCATGGCAACCCAATCACTTTCCGAAGGAAGCAAAACCCCGCTAACATTGACAGTGACAAACTCTTCATCAGAGAGGTCAGCGTTGTTGGTAACATTAATTTGGAGATAAGGGTTAGGATCAGGACATTGAAGTAAAGTTCTTCGATTGAGCACACGGAAATCAGATATTGCAGTGTAGTTGAGGTGAAGAAACGTCGAGTTGGCGACCAAAGGGTGCAGTTGGGACGAAGAAGGAGGAAAAGCAAGGAAAAAAATGAGTAGAATGAAGGATAATTTGTATGCGTGGTGTGTTAAACGTTGGTCCATTTGTGATACCAAGGCAGCCGACTTCAAAATAAAGTCTTGGATTTTGTTGGTTTTTATATCTTAATTTTCTAGCTTTGTTTCTGTCATTTCGAGGATTCCAAGGTTGGACGAAAGAAAGATCAATAATATTTATGGGCAGAATTTTCCGGGCTCATATTTATAGCAGAATTGTACGTGGCCAAATTAGGTTAATTTCTTGACAGAACATTGTTACATTGATACAGGTTGCTATTAACTGTCACTTTTGTCCCATTCCTTTTATGAGAATTTTTCTTTTTTTTTTTTTTTTTTGACTTCTACATACTTTATTTATTTAAAAAAAGATACTATAAACTTAAATTTCTCGAATCTGTGTCATCTAAAGATTTACTTTCCAAAAGTATTTAATTTGCCTTGTTTTCTTACTTAAAAAAAAAAAAAAGAGTTGACTTGTTTACATTAATTTCCTAAAATCTTAATCTTCTAGATTTTCCTAGCTTTCAACGCTATTGTGCTAGCTAGAAGAGGAAATATTAAAAGATAAAAAGAGATAATTAAGCAAGAAAAGAGAAGAAAAAAGGATTAAATTAATTCCTTCAAATCTTAATCTTTTTAATTTTTTTTAAAAAATTATTTTGCTCTCGTTGAAGTCCTCGAACCAAATTATTAGGAATAAATCATTTTATTTCCAGGCTTGCCCATCCTTAATTTTTCCCCTGTTGAGGAACAAGCTATTTATAAGCTTGATCGTGGACAGCCAGGGTTGGACACGTAACTATAAGTGCTAGAAAAGAGATGAAGTGCATTTCTATCTCTAACTCCAAGTCCTTGTTCATTGTCAAGTACCGATTGCTTTGTCCAAAACTGCTGTCCATTTGGAATATAACTCATTTGCACCGAAAATCAAATGTGAAATAAGCATAATTACAGCTGTCTATATAGAAAGCAACTTGCTTCATCTTAATTCTAAAAAAATTTATTTTTTTCTAATTATTTTTTTAAATAAAAAACCTAGGAGATACCGGCAAGTCACCTCACAGGTGAGATGTGGCACTTATTTATTAAAATTTTGGCATCCGCATATGCTGAGCGAATGTTCCTACAAAAATTAAAATTAAAATCCTCGTTATTTCAGTAGTTTCCATCACGTTTAATTTTTATATAAATTCCATTATCCATAACTTACTTCCTCTGGCTAGATGTGATAGGTTAAAAAGAAAGTTGATTATTTTATTTAATTAAACGAACTATACTATATATAGAGGCGTACATGCGTTGTTTCTTCTAAACTATTTTAAGCTATTAAAAAATTAAAATTCCTGTCTTTTATCTGTTTTGCCGTGATTAACTAACTTTCTATATTACGAGGGGACGATGGGGATGGGCAAATTTTGGTATAGGTGGGGGACTTGGTAGATTTTTGAAAAATTTTCACTTAAAGTTGTTAGAAATTTTTTTATTAAAATCAGATATTTAAATTGCGATAGTGATCGCGTTTTCGGTTCTATCGTATTTGTTACAATTATTGATATAATGGAGATCTTCGCGATCATTTCGATTATCATGGTCGTAAATTTTTTAAAATTTTGTTCAACTTGCTATAAAATACAATAATTTTAATTATTAATCATAAAACCTCTTATTTTATGATTTTTAAAGTAATTTATATCATATCATGTTTTTTATTTATTTAAGAAAAAATATTTATAGTAAAATATTTATATTTAAAAAATTATTCATATGATAATTAGAAAGTAACAAGAGATAAATAAATATGTGAAAAAATAAATAATCATAATGAATGATATATTTAATTATTTAATTTTTGTACTCATCAAATTATTATCGAACTATATTATGCATAAATCAAATAATAAGTGGTTGAACATCCATAAATTAAGTAAGAGCATTACTATTTGTGGGCCAAGAAAATTGTTTTTTATGGGCTTACAGTAAATCAAACTTGGCAACCTTAATGTTGTGGGTAATCTTCAACAATAATAGCCTTAAGTCTACTTACTCTATCTCTTAACTAAATTGCATAAACCCACACAACTTCTCATCCCCTCACCTTGCATTCAATAATTTTTTTCTCCAAACCTTCATCCTCATCCCCATCTCTCAATTCTTTTTTTTTTCTAGTATGTGCTCTTTACTTGTCTTCATTAACCTCAAGTCTCACTTTCATCTCTTGTCTTTCATTTTAAGTCCCAGCAACTTCTGCCCCCTTCTACCAATGCACCGTAACCCAATCCAATCCCAAACACACAAAATCATGACAAATTTGGAAATTAAAAAAAAAGGTAATTTGAGTGTTAAATTAATTGCTTACCTTAAACTACATATAGTTGATTTTGATTGAAGTTGAATTTGAAAGATTGATATTTTTGAAAGTTTAAGTTTTGTAAGTTTTTTCTTCATAAATTTGTAAATTGATGTTTATTTTCTTTCTTACTGTTTTTATTTTAAGTTTTTAAACAAATCAAATGAAGATTTTTTTCTTGAATTTTTGAATGAAAAACGGAGTAGCAGGCAATAGAGGACTGCTATTGCTGCTATTCAACGTTACGTCACAATTCGTAATCGTGATATATCCGCTATAGACGATATTCAAATTCTCCTCCATTTTTTTTTCAATAACGATGACAAATAGTGGCATGATTGCAAAACAATGGCCGCTATATCGCTATCCGATCGCGATTTAAATCTTTGATTAAAATTAAAAGTTTAATGTTTATTCATCACTATTGTTAATAGATTTGTGTATGATACTGGTGGTTTAATTTTTAGACAAAAGATGTTAAATAGGATAAATTTAGAGTTTAACTCAGTTATTCATATAAGAATTATATTTAATAGGTTTAAAATTTAAATTTTAAGGTCAATTTAAGATGGTATTCTTTATTATCACGTCCATTTGTCAAGACAACTACAACGGCCTCTAGGTCATTCACTTGTAGAGTTTTCACATTAAAACACATGACATAATTTTTTAAAGACTCATTCCTACCTTGATGGATTGACATCGAACTTAATGTTATTTTTTTAGTTCTCTTACTGCTCACAAAATGGAAAAAGAAAAGTGGTTGAGCTCTTTAAATGTCATAATCGACATCGACTTAAGGCTACTCTTCTAGGATCGAGTTGTCCCTTTGAGGGTAGTGGCCAAACTTTTGCACATCAAAACCTTATATGTACCCTACATCATCATATTAGTTGTATAAAGTGCTAAATGATCAAATGGATTGGATATACTGTTGTAAGTTTTCAAGGTTGGCATTTTGAATCCCTTTAAGGGCATAACTCTATCAATCTCTTTAGTGAAGGGGGATGTCTCTAGGAACTTGAGCTTGTCCTCAAAAGCAACTGCTTGCCCTTAATCTCATTTTCAAGCCTTCAGGTCTCTACTAATTAGGGTTCTAGGTGCGTTTGTCTTGATTTTTGGGTTGTGGTGTGTGTTGAATTGTGGTTAAAGTAGTGGTGGGCAACCAGAATGTCATGTTTGTCTTCTCGAAAAACTAATGAAGCTTCTATTTCCTTATAATTCAGTCACCTTTCTGCAGTCTGTCGGTTAGGGGTGACTAGATTGGACACCTTTAAAGCTTAAAGTGGGGTTATGGTGTACAACTTTTGTTTCAAGGCTTGTATTTGTTTGGCTAAAGCTTGAAATTATTCTATAGTTGGATTGACCTATAGTGGGGCAAGTTGGTTTGTGGGTTGACTATTATGTGTTACTGTTGCAACCGGCATGACTATCTCTCTTTCTTCATTGGCTTTCTTTTTGGGTAGCATGGTTTATAGCTCAGCTTGATGAATGAATAGCCTTTACCTGGCATGCCAAATATTTATGCCAAGCTCCTAATTGGAGGCAAACCTCAAATCACAAGGGAAAGAAAGAGAGCGATGAGAAGCAAAGACAAGAAGTGTTTCTTACGTTTACACTCTGACACGTAAGTTAGAGATCAGTATGAAAGAAGTCATAATGAGAGAAAAATAGGAAGTTGAGAATAATGTGTGGATGTTCATATTTATAAGCAAGAAGTGAGGGACACTCAGGGGACAAAAGTGACATGGCCGAGCTAACTTGGCTTTGAATATGTCAGGTCTACTCAAATATTCAAAATATCCCTGACTATTTGTTGTTAGTTTCTAATAAAGGAAAAAAACTTGATTGTCCTTTTAATCAGTAAATGCCCCTCACAGTTATAGGTCTTTAATGGAACTAATAATTCAATTAGTCTCCATTTCATGACCTTACTAATTTGGTTAGAAAATGTTAAATTCTTTTCTATTAATTATATATGCTAGCATAATATTACTACACGAAGAAAATATTAATGCATGAATGATTATTAAGTATTTGGATTCTTTTTTCATTTAAATGTAAGTTAAGTGCAAGCCTTACATATAAAAATAGAAAAAATTGTAAGATTTTCCTTCTAAACCAACTAATTGAGCACTATGTAAGCTAAATTAGATAATGCAGTACAAGACTTTTTTCACCTTTTTTATGTGTTAAATTATGCATGCATATACCTTACGCATCTCATTTAACACTTTGCATGCTCATCAAAACGTTCGCTTATTTTCTTTTGTTGAGAAAACCTTTATAATTCATAGTGATGACAACGGTCAAGTCAAAGAAGGTTTTTGCTCATCTTGAATTTGATTTGACTTTATATATACAGAACTCGAATCTGACCCGACTCGATATGTTTTTTTTTTTTATACCTGAACCCGACCTGACATTGTATAAAACCATATCTGACTTGAAATTAATAAAATATTATTTTTAAATATAAAATATTATTTTTAATATAAATATAAAATTAAATATATAAATAGATATATAAATAAATATAAAATTAAATAAGTAATTAAAAAATAATTTATATATATAAGGTCGGATTTTAGGCTCGACTCAACTCTAAATTTTTCCTTATATTACTTGATCAAATCCGACTTGATACCGAATTTAAAAAAAAAAAATTGATCATAAAAGATCAGGTTAGATTGAAACCCATCAATTTCGGGTTAGATTACCTTCTTTTTCTATGATTTTGTTTTTCAAGCTTTTAGAAAAAAATTCATCATGGTCTGATGAGACCCAAACTAAGTCACAGCAAGATTAGCTAGGTAATGATCAGACGAAAAAAGTTATAATGAGCTTGAATGAGGCCTAAAACGATTTTCTTTCCAACCTATTTTATGACTCGGACCTACTTTAAAGGTTTAAGCCCACATCTATAAAAGAGCATGCTCGGTTAAAGGAAAAATTACCAATGATAGCCCATTGAATAAGTTTATTGGGAAATGTCCATTGGATGGATTTCAAACATCTTCTTCCACATTTTATATATACCTATAAACATCGACCCCTGCTTGCATGAATGTTTGTATGTATATTATATGATTTTATATGGTGTAGTTGTAAAACATATGGAAAATGTCATAAAAAAAAGGATAGATAAGAAAATATAATTATATTTAAAACAGATGAAATAAAGATAAAAATTGTTTGTGAGAATTTATAAATTTGTGATACTACCCAGCCTAATCAAATAAGATCATTACCAATAATTTAGTGATTTGTTAATAGAATGTTGAATTTTTATTTTTAGTAATTATGATTTAATCTTTAATTATTTTAAATATAAAAAAATTATAATAAAATTCCAATGCATAATATGATTTTTAAACATAACGAAACAAATATACGCGAATGTGTGCGTCTCAAGTTATGATATTTGATTTCGAATTGATCATTGTCTCAAGTTTTTAACCATTTTCAAACCAACATTAAGAACAATGCATCTTGCAAGTTAAGTCGAAGACAAGCATTGTCTTACTTTCGACAATTCCAAGGCCGTGATTTAGGCCCACATTTTTAGATTAATAAACAATATACATAGTACTAAGAAATATATATATATATATATATATATATATATATCACTTTGATCACCATGTAAACCCATTTAAACCTCACACATTCCCGTCTACCCAATAGAATAAGCTCTGTGAGCTGCATTTTAGAGGCATTTTTGTTGTCTTCTTAGTTAACTTAACGAGGAAAACACCATTGAAAGGATGCTTGGCCGCAAAAGTCCAAAATCCCAACTCTTGAAAGCATCCCCACTAAATCATGGTAAGAATCCATAGCCGTTTAAGACTGTAAGTTATCTTTCATGTCGAAATGACAATTTGTTTTTCTCTTTCGAGTTAAGATAGAGTTAATACATATATAAAGCAAGTGCCTGTTTAAATCGAGAGCATTTAACATCAGCTTTCTTTTCAATGACAATATCTACACTTTGAAAACACCCATCGTTTCATGTTTTTCTACTTTGGATTTCATGTGCTTTGTTTGATTCTAACCACTCCCATAAGAATACAAAGCAACTATATATGGCAAATAATTTTACTGGGAAATATTCGGTGCAATATTTGATCAGTTCATCCACACAACCTTTTAAGGGGAAAAAAAAACTTCTTTGAAGTTTTTTGTTGATGTCTAGTATAGAGCAAACCTTCATTAAGTGCAAACCATTGGTTGCTAACTTTACTACCTAATGAATGTGCTTATCTCACTTGGTTTGAGTAAAAGGAAAATTCTTTCATAATAAGGAATGCAATCTTGAACTTATGCATTACCTAATATATAAATATCAATGCGGTACATTAATATCGAGATTGAGTACATTTACTGAAAAACAAAATTCAGCTCACAGAGCTTATTCTATTGGGTAGACCAGAATATGAGGTTTAAATGGGTTTACATGTTGATCAAAGTGATATATATATATATATATATATATATTATCTATATATGTCATCTATATGTAAAAGTATGAATTTCAAAAGTATTAATAGTGATCGATCTAAATATTTTTATAAAATTTTAAATTAATAAATTTATCCTTAGATATATATTTTTATTAATTTATTTAAATTTAATTTAAATAAATTAGAATTAAAAATAGAGTTTATGAGAAATTAAATTACTTAAAAATTTAAAATTTTAATTTTAAAAGTGTTAAAAGTGATTGACTAAAATATCTTTAATAAATTTTTTTTATAAATTTTAATTTAAATGAATTTTTTATTACTAGACTTTTTTTATAATTAGACTAAAAATATACTAAAAGTGATTGACTAAATCCTTCATAAAATTTTAATTCCAAAAACATTAAAATTGATTGATTAAAATAACATTGGTAATATTTTATAAAATTTAATTTAAATGATTTTATTTTTATTATTAAACTCTTTTTTATAAGTAAAATGATTTTTTACATAAAATGAAAATAAAAATAGAACGATATAAAAATTTAATGTGCATAAGAATAAAACAATTATATAAAGTTTGTTTCTTTAGTTGCTGTAAAAACAATTGTATATGCCATTTATGTTGATAAATAAATAAATTAAAATAATCATAATTAAGTTATTTAAGAATATTTGTTTATTTTCTATTTTTCGCCTTTTAATTTTTTGTTTTACTATATTAACTATATATGTATGATAATGATTTTATATGCTTTATGAGTTGATCATTTAATCATTGATAATATAATTAAATCTTTTTAATCCCTTGAATTAATTTTCTAATATATTATTCTTAAACTTTAGTATGACATTTATAATTAATTTCTCTTTTATATTTTTTTATTAGAATTTTATAATTGTTATTTCTATGAATAAAAACTAATATTAAATCAAATGTAAATTAATTACACTCTTTCACCAACAATTAATACTATGTGATTCATTGAATATTTTAATTGGATTTTTCAATTGTAGAGTTAGATAATTTAGGAGATGTTGGAGCTGCTAGTAAATTAAGATTAGGTCCCGTCAAATTGTCATAAGAATTATTTATTTTGATTGAAACAATAATTGATTTAATTTGCACTCAACTTTTATCTTAATATATTTATATATGATTAATTTATATTTCAAGATTATTTAATATTTTTCAATTATATTAAATTATTTTTTTATCATCCAGGTGGTTAAATGACCTAAAATAAATTATTTTAAGTAAAAAATTATCAAGTAAAGTAAAATTAATTATTTTTTATGAATTCTTTTAAGGTATGATAAAATTCATTGGAACAATCTTTTGAATGTGTTTATGCCAAAGTTACATTCATTCATAAAAATTTATATTATTAATGCTAAAAATGAAATAATTATAAATTGTATAAGTATTATATAACAAGTTTGTTAATCTTATAATTGAAAAATTCTTAATAAAACATGAAAAATACTACGGTTAGGATTTTATTTTATTTTTTAAATTATATATTTTTATATAATAAATTTTATTATAATAAAATTTTATGTATAATAAAATTTTTTAAATAAAAGAAAAATTAAGCTTTCAATTAATAGAACATATACTTACATTCAATGGATGGAATCGTTAATGGAAATTTATCCTAAGCAGAAAAATAAAATGAAAGGTTGATTGATTATGCATAACTCCATCTTTTCCATATGACAAATAAGATTAGTATTATATGATGTTCAACAAAAAATATACAAATGTATTGGTTTCAAATTTTTTTAGGATTAATATAAAACTTTTTTATTTGAAAAAATATTGTAAACTACTTCATTTTCTCCTTTATGTCAGTTTAAAATTATTCATAGTTGTATCAAATATTTTAAGATTGTCATATTAGGTAATATTTATTTCAAAGAATTGAAATTTATTGAATTAATTATCACTATTACATTTAGTATAAAATAAATTATAATTTAACTAAAGTTAAAAGTGATTTTAAAGGCATTTATTAGCAAAATTTATTTGATAAATTTTTATTTAATTGTGTATTTAGTATTTCAGTCATTTTAAATTTTGGCTTTTCATAATTTTGAGTTGAATTTTATACTATGATCCGTGACCAATTAAGTTGAGTCAAGTTTTTATTTATAATGTATTCAATTATTTGCTTATATAACCGAGCAAATTTGACTTAATAATTAATACATGTTTCTCTTTATTTAAAAAGCTGAATTTAATTCATCTTAAATCCAAATAGAAATTATACTCAATTACTTATAATTGTAATTTTATTTTTAAAAAACTTTTAAAAATTAATTAACTAATTGAACCTTAAAGACAATAGAAATAATACATTGAAGATGAAGGAAAAAAAGCTTAAATAAGGAGCTTTTAAATTATTACAGAAGATGAATAAAACGTATTAGATTTTGATTGGGTTACTATTTTGATTTTGATTTTAGTTATGTTCAATTATTTCAGATTTTAAATAACTATTAAGTTGTTGACTTTTAAAATCAATTGAAATAGATCTAAGTTAGTTCATTTTTATAATTATGTGTATTATATTATTTTTAATTAAATTAAAATTTAAAATGAGTAAAAAATTTATTTATAGTCAATTTGAGTTTTGAATTGTTTTAACTTTGAGTTGACTAATCCGAGTTATTTTAACTATACTTTTATGACACTGATAATAAATATAAAAATAGAATAAGAATACAACACAATGAAAATTTAAATGCAAAAATTATGGAAATACTAATAATATTTCTAAAAAAAATCCTTATGTCCGAGTCTTGTAGAGATTAAAAAATAATCTTCTTTTTAGAATTTTGAAATTCATATTACAAAAATATTAATATAGATCAACGAGTTTATAATTGTTAATTTGTTGATCAAATTGCTATTGTATGAGTTGAGGGAAATAATTCAAATGTTTCATTTGAAAGAGATAACATAGTTTATACTCATTTAGAAAGATAATATAAAGTTAAACATTAATTGAGTTGTTATGACCCTATACAAATTATTTACTCTTTTCAAATGGAGAAATTGATTGGCATCAAAATATTAAAAAGGTTATTTATTACTTCCATTAGTAACAAAATACTTCAAAATTTTTAATCTTTTATATGCAATTGTACTTCACTAATAGCTATAAAAACATATACACTAATAATTGAATCATATCATTAATAAAGCTAATATTAATATGTAATATTTTATCATGAAATAAAAAAATTGAATAATATCTTAGAAATGTTGACTTAATATATATTCTATATATTTATTTAATTTAGTTTTAATATTTATATTAGTATAAAAAGTTATGATTTTAACTTATTATTACATGTTAATAATGTTAGTTTTAATATTTGCATAACTTATTATTACATGTATTAGTATATTGAACTTTTTTTTTCTTTCTTTCTCTACCTTACAAATTACATCATCTAGTATACATTGTAATTATTCTATATATATATATATATAAATGTATATCAATGATAACACAGTAATGGATAATTAATAACTTAGTAATTAATCATTAAAAAGTTAAATATAATTAGTATAATTTAATAGTCATTATCAATAACTTAATAGTAAATTAGGAATAATTTAACAGTAAATGAATGATAATTTAATAGTCAATAGTTGATAACTTTTTAGTAAATCTATAATAATACAATAATAAATGCATAGTACTTTAATTGTAAATTAATTATAACACAATTATAAACGCATAACAGTATAGTACTAAATCAAAGATTACTTAACAAAAAATAAGTGATAATTTAGTAGTTAATTATTGATCACTTAGTAATAAATCAATAATAACTTAATAGTAAATGAGTAATAATTTAATAATAAATCAGTTTCAGTTTAATAATAAGTAATTGATCGTAGTAAATAATAAATAACTTAGTAGTAAATCAATTATAAATTAATATTAAATAATTGATAATTTAGTAGTTGTTCATTGAAAACTTAAAATAAATTAATAGAACTTAATAGTAAATCATCGATAATAGAATAGTTAATCATTGATAATTTAATAGTAAATCATGCATAATTTAATATAAAATAGTACAAACTTGATAGTGAATAATAGATAATTTAGGGGTAAATCAATGATAATTTTGTGATAAATAATTAAAAAATAAGTAGTAAATCAATGATAATATAATAAATATATAAAAATATAATAGTAAATAATTGATAATTTAGGAGTAAATCACTAATAACATAATAGTAAATTACCAATAACTTAGTTATAAATCGTAATAATTTAAAAGTAAATTAGTTAATCATTGATAACTTTTTAGTAAATCATTGATAAATTAATAGTAAATCAGTTATAACTTTATAATAAATCATCAACAACTTAATGATAAATTACCAACAATGATCGGTAAATCATTCATAATTTAATGTCAAATCATTCATAAATTAGTAATGCATCATTGATAGCTTAGTAATAAATAATTAATAACTTAATTGTCAATCATTGATAACTTTTATTATATTTTAAGTTACTAGGGATTAAATCCTGGTTAGAAATGAAGTCAAAACTTTAATTTTAGGAATTAGAATGAACCTTCCATGAACATATTTAATAAAAAATTAGTGAAAAAATATTATAAACTTGAATAAAATAATAATGTTATTACATAAAAAGAAAATTATTTCGTATATTATTAGTGGCCTTTTCAATTTTATATTTCATAGTTGTAAATACATAACAACATATTAGTAGATTAAAAATAATTTAATAACAAATAAGTGATAACTTATTTTGTTAATAATTGATAAATTAATAATAAATCGATGATAACTTAATAGTAAATTAATGATAATTTAATAATAAATCAGTTTCCATTTAATAATAATTAATTGATAAATTTAGTAGTAAATCATAAATAAATTAATAGTAAATCAATGATAATTTAATAATTAATCATTTGAAACTTAAAAATAAATCAATATAACTTAATAGTTAATCAATAATAATTTAATAGCAAATTAGGGATAATTTACTATAAATAAATGATAACTTAACAATGAATCATGATTAATTTAGTAATAAATCTATGATAATTTTGTAGTAAATAATCGAAAATTAAGTAGTAAATCAATGATAACATAATAATAAATACATAATAACATAATAGTAAATCATTGATAATTTAGATGTAAATTGTTGATAATTTAATAGTAAATTACTACTAATTAAGTTGTAAGTAAGTGAGAATTTAGTAGCAAATTAGTTAATTATTGATAACTTTATAGTAAATTATCAATTAATAGTAAATTAGTTATAACTTTATAACAAATTATTAGTAACTTAGTAATAAATTATCAACACTTTAGTAGTAAATCAGTTATAACTTACTAGTAAATCATTCATAAATTAGTAGTAAATCAATGCTAATTTAATAATAAATCATTGATAATTTAGCAATATATTATTGAAAGCTTAGTAGTAAATCACTGATAACATAATAGTAAATCAATGATAATTTAATTATCAATCATTGATAAATTTTTTTAAACTTAAAGTTGTTAGGAATTGAATTTTAGTTACTAGCAAAAATAGAGCTAGAAATTTTATTTAGGAAGATTAAGATAAACTTACCATAAATTTATTCAATAAAAAAATTTAGTGAACAAAAATTCTAAATTTAAATGAAACAATAATGTTATTGTATAAAAAAAAATTGTCTTATATTAAAACTGAACCTGCGTTTTTCTATAGGAATCCATAGTTAAATATATGATAATACAAATTTTATCAGTAATTATTAAAAATATATCATAAGTTATCAAAAAATTACTAAAATTAAATAAAGAGGTTACTAAAATTTTATCAAAAATTACTAAAATTGCATTAATAATTACTAAAATTATATCATAAGTTACCAAAATTTTAACAAAGGCTATCAAAAATCAAAATTATATAAAAAAATTATTAAAATTTACTGATATTATATTAAAATAAAATTAATTATTAATATTTATTATTATTATTATAATATAAAAATTATTTATTAAAATGAATTTTTAGAGATAAAAATTACACGTGCGCTTCACACGTACCAAACATGAGTGTGTGTATATATATATATATATATATATGTAAGTATATGACACTATAGTTGGAGTTGTCTACTTATATTTTGGCTGATGAAGGTTCGACGCAATAGCTGATTCATTCTCTACATTTCTCTAGAGCTATATGTAGAAGGGGCAGAGCAGAGGGATGCATTGTGTACCTTCAAATCGTTGTTAATTTTTCTCCTTTTAGATCTTCAACACAAAGCAAAAAAATAAGCAACTGTGTTGGCAGAATACAAACAAAAAGAAACAAGTTGGGTACCTCCATTTTCTAGTTTATACCAATGTATACTATGTTAATTACAGCATGCTAATCTAACATCTCGGACAAAAAAGTTAATGCTGTACACGTTTATTTATGTCTGATGCTGAAAGTGTGATGTTTTAATGTCCGTATTGGTATCAATGATGTTACATGATAGAAAATTTAATAGGCCTACTCTACTTATATAAAATTTACAGGTTCTATATTGTATTTCTCTTGGGAAAATGAACTAAATAAAGGGTGCAGGAACAAGTCATAAAGAAGGCTAGTTTTGCATTATGTAGTAAATTACGTGCATCAAATTGTCATTTCATTTAGCATTGTTAAAATTAAAGCTCAAGTCGCTACCAAACCCCTTGTGTCATTGCATCGCCATCCAGTTAAAGGATTTAGACCTTCTTCTTTTTTTTTTGCAAATTGGGCAATTGCCTTTGCTTGTTTTCTTGTAGCAAATCATCTCTTTAAAGTGATGTGAGATCATTTATTTTAGATAGTACATAATTCAAAAGATTTACCAACTTTCTTACTCTTGATTTGGAGCATGTATAAGTTGAAAAGAGCAAAGACATAAAATTGCTTGCCACTAACACTGCTGTCATAACTAAGACCACAAACAATGGACAAAAGATATAAGAACAAAGTAGAGCAATCAAAATGGAGGTAAGTGAGCATCACATTTCCCACTAATAAGATTCCGCTAATCAAGTAAATGATGTCGTAAATCACTAAGCCATGATTACGAGGCATAATTTGGATCTTCATTACATGCTAAAAAGAACGATTCTAGCATTTTGAAGAAAACAAGGAAAGAGGCAAAGATATTCCAAACTAATCTCCCACCACCAGAGACCACACCATCACTAAAGTTAAATCTTCTATCTAACTTTTGTCTTTTCTTGAAACTTGCTTGTCTCTCTGTCTTAAAGCTAGAAGAAAGCCCTAAGTGGATGGTCTTTGGCTTTGAAAAGAGAACAAATAGTTGACTTGGAGGCACATGAAAAGGCTTCTTGCAATCTCCACTATCACCCACTAGGCAACAAGCAAGGGTGTTGTTTTGTTTCGGTGGGGCATGTTTGGCTTTGTGTTGTGTTTGACCATAATACCAAATTTGGCCGGTTCACATACTGACAAAACAAATCAAAGTTAGTGAGCGAAATAGAATGAAACCAAGGCGGATTTCTTTCTTTATTCCTAGTAAGAGATATAGTGACAAAAACATTCGTAGAAAGAGAAACCGTGGATCGAGAGAAGGAGCAAGTAGAAACAGAGCGGGCTCTATCTTTATGTATTTCAAGAAATTCCATATTCTTCTCAACCCTCGAAAAGACAAACAAAACAATAAGGACGGAAACAACTTCTTGTTGCCAAAGAAGCACCGGAAAAGTCCTTCAAGACAAGAGCTTTAATTCCAATTGACTCACTTTCCAACAAAACCATAAACCACCAATCAAACCTGCTTTTGGTGATGAAACAGCTCTGATGGTCCATGGATAAAGAGATTTTGAGTGACCAAGTTTTCCAATTTTCTTAAGGGGTCTTCCAGGAGTTTGATGAATTTCAAAACCCAGTTGGGAATTTTAATTTATTGGTCCGTTTGATCAGTCTTGCTCAGGTGAATTTGCTGTACTTTTACTGGTAATAACCTTTACCTGTTTCGTGATTTTTGCTGCTTAATCAGGTAGAGATTCTGTTATTTATCAAAATATGGATTATCCTTTTTTTTTTTTCTCTAATAGAAGTTTTCTTCAGTCTCCATTTGATTGCTGAGAAAACGTAGGAAACGGATGGAGAACTTTAACAATGTCTTATTGACAAGCATAGCACTTGAGCTTACTTTATGATTTTTGTCTAAAGATGAACGTGAAATTTCCTGCCTTCTTGTCGAGTAGTTTGCAGTCAAGAAAATAAAACTAGGATTGCAGCTTAATTTTGTGATTGAGAGTAACAGGAAGTTTAATTGACTTCTTTCTTTTCACTTCTTGTTTTTTTTTTTTTAACAAGGAGACGATATAAAGAACAGAAAGAATGAAGTTTCACAATATCTCTCCATTTTGATTGATTTGGCGTCAAATGATTTAGGCATATGCTGTTCGCTGAATAATATACAGGAATTTTATTTTTTCTGGGGGGGCTTAGACTGCTCTGACTGTTAATGGAAGGAATGATTCAAGAGGGACCATCTTCTGTGACTCCATCACCACTTCAGGTCTTCCCCTGGATGCCACTATCTCCTGGTTTAGGATCCCCGTTCCCGTGGCTCCAGGAACTCAAATCTGAGGAGAGGGGTTTATGTCTGATCCATCTTCTTGTTGCATGTGCAAACCATGTCGCAGCCGGTAGTCTTGAGAATGCCAATATTGGACTAGAGCAAATATCCCACCTTGCCTCTCCTGATGGAGATACCATGCAAAGAATTGCTGCTTACTTCACCGAGGCCTTTGCTGACAGGATGCTTAAAGCATGGCCGGGTCTTCACAAAGCCCTCAATTCCACAAAAATATCATCAGTAACAGAGGAAATTCATGTTCAAAAATTGTTCTTTGAGCTATGCCCCTTCTTAAAGCTTGCGTACGTTATCACAAATCAAGCCATTGTAGAAGGTATGGAGGGGGAGAAAATGGTTCATATTATAGATCTCAATTCCTCTGAGCCCGCACAGTGGATCAATCTTTTTCAAACATTTAGTGCTAGACCAGAAGGGCCACCCCATCTGAGAATTACAGGCATACATGAACAGAAAGAGGTGTTAGACCAAATGGCCCTTCGGTTGACAGAGGAAGCTGAAAAATTGGACATTCCATTTCAGTTTATCCCAATAGTATGCAAGTTAGAGAATCTTGATCTAGAAAGTTTGCGCGTCAAGACTGGAGAAGCTCTTGTAGTCAGTTCTGTCCTTCAGCTGCATACTCTCCTAGCCACTGATGATGAAATGCTTAGAAGGAACATCAACACCCCATCCATGTCTAAGAACCTCAATACTAATCGATCACACAGAGTCTTGCAGATGAACCAACGTATTTTAGGAGAATGGCTTGACAAAGAACCAGTCCATATATATAGCCCAAGTTCTGACTTGACAACACCATCACCATCATCTCCGCTTTCCCTAGCTCCAGCACCGAAAATGGGGAGCTTTCTAACTGCTCTTCGGGCACTGTCACCAAAACTGATAGTTGTAACCGAGCAGGAGTCCAACCATAATGGCCCTACTTTAATGGAGAGGGTAATGGAAGCATTAAATTTCTATGCTGCACTCTTTGATTGCTTAGAGTCTACAGTATCAAGAGCACCTCTAGAGCGACAAAAGGTAGAGAAGATGCTTTTTGGAGAGGAAATTAAGAATATTATAGCATGTGAGGGTCTTGAGAGAAAGCAGAGGCATGAAAAGCTTGAGAAATGGATTCTGAGACTTGAGTTAGCCGGCTTTGGAAGGGTGCCTTTAAGCTACCATGGCATGTTGCAGGCAGGAAGATTGTTGCAGACCAATAACTATGATGGTTATAAGATAAAAGAAGAGAATGGGTGTTTGTTTATGTGCTGGCAAGAAAGACCTCTATATTCAATGTCAGCCTGGGGATTTAGACTGTAGACGGTATGATTAAGATTGTTACGCAATTCTCGAGTGTGCTTGTTTCCTCCTTTTTCTTGTTCTTCTCTCTGTAAAGAATATTAAGTTTTTCTTTCTCTGCAATCTCATAGTGTTCCAACGAAAAGTCAGAGCTAATTTCACGTTGACTCCTAGGGTTTCTCTTTGTTTGTTTGCTTGTTTAATTGCCCTTATACTTTCTGTATTTACTTTTAAAATTTAAGTATATCTGATTCGTGTCCTTGGGCTGCTGCCTTATATAGTCCATGATATTTTAGGCATTCTTATTTGCAGAAATTTGACGGGAGACTTTGAGTCACTTCATAATCTCATAAAATTTCATGTTCATTGATGAGGGAATTAATTTTTGAGTAAGCTTATCCATACCAGTTCTCCTCTGTTCTACTATTGAATCCTTTCCACTTTGTTTTATATGTATTCCATATCGTGAATTCCTTAATTTGTTTTCTAGAAATGCTACTATGCTTCATCCAGTAATCATGTGGACACAAACTTTCCCTGGAGTCAACATGACCTAAGAAATTAACTAGCCAATTGACAAATCAGATAATACTGAAACTCTAGCATTGGAAGGTTGGAACATCTCTGGTAGGAATCCTATATGTCGTCCATTGTCTTGGAAATTTACAATAGATTTCTTATGCATCCATAATTAATAGAAATGATATTAACATTCTCCTTCTTGTCAATAGGAGAGAAACGCCCAAAAGCAAGTAGAGATGACCGAAGCAAGAAAATAAAAGATAATTCCATGCAAGCATATAATTGTTTCGGGTTTTACCATTCCTCTGGCTCAGGATCTGGTTTAAGCAATGCAATGCAGCTTCAATAGGGAGAGTTTGGGAGCCCGTCATATATGAATAAATGAACTACTAATTCACGAAACAAAGTTTTATATATATATATATATATATATATATTTATTTATATAGGCTTTAACATTGACGGTAGCTAAGCAAACCCCATAAACTGGAGTTCCAAATTTACCAGTTTTCCCAAAACGCTCAATGCAAAGATTACTACATTCATCTTGTGTGCAGCCAGGGTTAGGAAATGATTGCTCACAATCTGAGCTCCGTCCAATTATAAGCCCATTGCCTGTATTCCTAAAACCCGTGATTAATGATTATTTCTGCAAATAATATAAAGGTTCATTTCTTACAGTTCTATTTTTTTTTTTTTCAGAAAGCAAATTTTCATTCTTCCCGATGGATCTTTCTATGAGTTTATCTACGCTCTGAAAATGCTGGCTGCCTACACTTCCCTCTTGGGCCGGTTTCGAGTACGTGGAAGCACAGGTTCTTGCACTATTTCCTCCAAAGAAATAACGTCAACATCATCACCATCACCCTCACCCTTAGGGTTGGCATCGGGTCGGGTTCGGGGCGGGTTTTGCTTGCCCCGAACCCGACCCGACATAATGCTTAAAAAACCCGAACCCGACCCTACCCGAAAATTTTTTTGTTTTTTCATACCCGAGCCCGACCCCGACCCGACCCTATATAACCCGTACCCGTACCCGACCCGAACCGAAATTAATAAAATATTATTTTTTTAAATATAAAATATTAATTTTTAAATATAAAATATTTAAAAATATCATTATATAAATATATATAATTAAAAAATTAAAAAATTAATTAAAAAAATTATTTATATATATATCGGGTCGGGTAGGGTCGGGTTTGCCTAAAACCCGACCCCGACCCGACCCCGACTTTATCTTCATCCTACCCGACCCGACCCCGACCCGACCCCCGATTTTCAAAAGAAAAAACCGACCCTAAAAAATTGGGTCGGACCGGAACCCGTCGGGTCCGGGTTTTTTTGCCTTCCCTGCTCACCCTCTTCCTCTGCTTCCCTTATTGCTTGATTAATAGTAAGCTGCACCACAAGAACATGAAATACAAGATTACGAATAATACTACGAGTAGAGTAAATACTTATAACAAGAAAAGCAGAAAAGGGAACATTATTCAAAGCATAAATTGTGACTACCAGTAAATATTGAACAAAACCATCTGGCATTTTTATCAAACACCCAATGGGCATTAAAATTACATACCCCTAGAATTTCCAATCCCCATAACCTATAAAACAGATTCAAAAAGACCAGAATTTTGTGCGGTCCAAATAAGCCCTCCACATTAAGCAAAACGCAAAATTTCCAAAAAATTAAGCACCCAACTCGAAATATTGGAGAATTCAAAAATCCCATAAAAACCTACATGATAAGGAGGAAAAAACAAGATTTTTAGATTCTTACAAATTCGAGGAAGTCTCTGTCAAGCTTATCAGCAATCTTGATAGAAGTGAAGATGGTAACGGCCAGGAGAGACAGCGGAAACACCACCGCGAACACGTAACTACTGGTGTTGGCACCTACACGTGTCACCACCGCCATCCCTCTCTTTTTCCGGTGAGATAGGTGGCTGGAGAATGCAACAGCCGCAGGAGTCGGCACGTGCAGAAATCTGAAGGATGCATGTGCGATTGGGGGATAAAGAGCGAGAGAGGGTGAGAGTGATCTGACGGTGCTGCTGATGGAGAAACTCGCCATCGCTTTTCTTGGAATTTTTGATATCATTTCCTTGCATTTTTAGGTCAAATTACGAAGTTGGTCCCTTGCTCATCCAAAACTAAAAATTTAATTTTTATACGGGTATATTTAATAATTTTATATTTTATATTTTATAAAATAATAAAAATTTTTATATTTATATTTTATTTTATATAAAAGTTATGTATTATAATTTATATAAAAAATGAAATACATTTTTTGTTTATGATAATACATATATACATTTTTTAAAATTTAACATGTTATTTTTAATTTTTTTCATATCATATTCATATGATGTCATTACGACATGTTTTGAATTGTTTGATTTAATTATGAATAAAATTTTTTTGTTTGGTCATATTTATTCACCGTTTTTTTGTTGCAAAAAATTATCAAATTAAAAAATAAAAGAAAAGAAAAAACAATTAGGGATGAGATGTATATATCTTAATTGACCTACTTTTTTATAAACCTAATAAAAAAAATGAAAAACAAAAAAAGTGTAAAAAAGATAAGTGAAAGATTTACTAAAAACGAGTTAAAAAAATAGTAGTAGAAGGTGTTACATTGGCATCTAATATTGAACTTAAAATAAAAACTTTTTAAATTAAGGTCAAAAGAATTATTTTATTAACATAATATATATGTATAAAATTAAATAAATAATAAATACTAAATATATATATATATAAGGTCATAACAAAGCATCGTAAATATACTTATGACTTGATCTAACCTTTTTAAAATAATTCTATTTATCTCAATTAAATCTCGATTTTAAAAATCACTCTTTTATCGAATTAAGATGAATTGAAACCCATGGATATGAATTATTTTAACATCTTCATTAATTGGCACCTTGCGATGCAAAATTATCTTATTAAAGAATACAAAAAAGAAATGAAAGTTAAAAAACTCAAAATGGGTGTCACATGGACATATTCATAGTTTTTTTTTAATATATAAAATTACTTTCATTAAAAAGATAAAAAATGAAAAAAATGAGAAAAAATGAAAGTAAAAAAATAAAAAAAATGTTGTTAGAGTATTACATGAACATTCCAAATGAGTGGGATTTATTGAATACATTATTTTATCATTGTTATGAATTTGTCTTTTTTGTTGTAAAATTTATATAATAGAAAATTGAAAGAAAAAAAAAAACAAATTGAGGTATCATGTGAGCACTTATATTATTTTTTTTTTTACAAAAATTTATCTAAAAAAAATCTATAAAAAGTAAAAGAAAAAGAAAAAAAAAGGGGAAAATGTAAATATAATAGATGGACCCATATTAAAGAAATTTATATAGCAAAAAAATTTAGAGTAAAATGAATCAAATTTATATCATAGATGGACCCATATTAGAAAAAAATTAATATTACTTTTTCAAAAATATTATATATTTTTGAAAAAGCAAAAAAGGAAAACTAAACAGAAAAAAGAAAAACAAAAAAAAAAGAAGTAAAATGGCTTAACATGGTATATTCTTGATATTAAGCGGGACTAAAAAACCTAAATTAAAAAGTATTTATTAAATATAAAAAAAAACAAAAATAAATAAATAACATGTGACAAACATTAGTATTAATTGGGTTCAAAAAAAATAAAATTTAACTAAAATCTTTATTAAATATTTTTCAAAAAAATTTAAAAAAAGATAAAAATAGAAAAGAAAAAATTTATATAAGTGGATCCACATATGAAAAATAAAATCTTAAAAAAAATTTATAATTTAAAAAAAGAAAAAATTTAAAATGGGTAAAAAAGGATAGCAAAAAAGAAAATTTGTTACAGGTGGATCTCGTACATAAAATTATAATATTTGAAAAGATATATTTTTTTATAATTTTAGCAAATATCCATTAAATATTTTTTAAAAGGAAAAAGTTCAAAAAGATTAAAAACGAAAGAGTAAAAAAAAAATTGGTATAAGCAAGTCTTACACATAACAAGTAAAATCTTTTAAATATATATTTTTTATAATTTTTAAAAAATCTAAAGAAAATCTTTACTAAATATTTTATTTAAAGAGTTAAAAAAGATAAACAAAAGTAAAAAAATAATATAAGTATGATCCCATACATAAAAAATAAAATATTTAAAAATATATAATTCATTATTTAAAAAAATTATTAAATATTTTTTATAATAGAAAAGAGTCAAAAAGGGTAAAAAAGAATAGTAAAAAAGAGAGTTGGGTATAAGTAAGTCCCACACATAAAAAAAATCTTTAAAAATATATTATTTATAATTTTTAAAAATATTTATTAAAAATTATTTAAAAAAAGAAAAAGTTTTGCTATAAGTGGATCGAAAATAAAATCTTTTAAAATTATAAAATATATTTTTAAAAAAATATTTATTCAATATTTTTTAAAAAAAGTAAAAAAAATGAAAAATGAAGGGATGACACTTTGTGGGCTATGGCCCATACATAAAAAATAAAAACTTTGAAAATATATTATTTATAATTATAAAAATATTTATTAAAATTAAAAAAAAAGTTAAAGAAGGTAAAAAAAGAAAATAAAAAAAAGTTTGGTATAAATGGATCCACACATAAAAAAATCTTTCAAAACAAATATTTTTTATATTTTTAAATAATATTTATTTAATATTTTTTAAAATGTAAAAACGAAAAACAAAATAACAAAAAAAAAAAAAAAGAAAGAATAACACATGGTAGGCTAAGGGGTGTCCATACATTGTTAAAATTAATTATATAGATTTAATCAAATTTAATTGTTACACTTAAATTTTACAAAATCACCGTTAAGGTGCTAACATCATAAAATTTTTTATTATGTGATTAAGAATCCTAGGCTGTATTAGTAGATTATTAAACTTTTAATTTTAATGATCAAGGATTAAATCTCGATAACTTTAATTATAAAAAAAAATTATCAAGTAGAAAGTTGATTTAACTTTATCTAATTACATGAGCTGTCATGTTCAATTTGATTTTTTTTTTTTATATTTTTTTGGTCTATAAGAAGGTATAGTCCTTAGGGGGAGAGAGGAGGTCTGAGCTCGATATCATGGTCCCATGTCCTCTTTAAAGCTTCATTCCTATTTATTTTATCTTTTTTTATCTTTTTTTTTCCTTCATTTTTTCTTTTTTAACCCAATCTCGACCTTGACTTTTGAACTCCAAAATTTAAAATTCATCCAAATCAACCATCAACCATTGTCACCTTCCTCTCCTTTAACCTTTAGTCAAATCTTTTCACCTTGATTCCATTAAAAGACTTGCCTTTCTCTCTCTCTCTCTCACACTCTCTCTCTTTTTCTTTTTGGTCTCATATTTTTTAAAATATGTTTTAGTTTTAAAAAATTAATAAAATAAACTAAATTGACTTTTTTTGTCATTATTATGTTTTATTAATTATTTTAAATCATATCTTCTTGATGTGACAGGGTTTGTATATGAGGTAATGTGTTTAAGGAAGTGAAGTTTTTAATTTAGATTTTTATTTTAAGTTTTTATTCTTTAAGTATCAAATTGATACAGATGATATAGTTTAAGTGTTAAATTTTTATTTAATTTTTTTTTATTTTGAAATGTTCATCCACTACATAGATTTATTATACTATTTTATCCATTTCTTACAATTAACAATGCCTCAAACCAAATCAAAATTCCATTTAAACTTTGTATTGTTATAGTTTAAAGATTTGTATAATTGCTTTTCAATTTCCTTCCATTGAAAAATAATGTGAAAACTTTCTGGTAATTAATCCAAAAAATTTGAAATACACCTATATGAAAATTACTTTTCCTTTTATTTTCACTAATTGATGGACACATGCATGCATCACACGTGCTATTTATATATTTAAAAATTAAAGTGAAGATAATTTTTTTTAGTAATTTGAGTTTGCTAAATATTAAGCATAATTTTAAATTATTTTTATAAATTCTAAAATTAAAATTTATCATACATATATGTTCACAATTTATTCAACTATGATACCTCAATTTTATATCAAGATATTTTGAGTATTTATTATGATATATAAGTAAAGACTTAAATCAATACTTGTGAAACACATTTTGTTAGATGAAACTGTGAGACCTTCGGCTAAAATAGATAATACATCATACAAGTGCATATCATAGGAGCTACTTTTAGAATCTTGAGAGAGCTAAGTACTACACCATAGGACTACCTTAGAATCTTAACATTTGGTGTGATCTTGATTCTATGCACTTTTTTATTGAGTTTGATAGGAATATCAAGTTTTAACGGGTGAGTTTGTGACATTTTAATACCGTGTCAAAATGTTTTAAAGATCTTTTATGATATATAAATAGAAACTTAAACTCATACTTGTGATGCACCTTTTATAGCATAAAATAGTGAAAATATTTGTATCAAAATGAATAATACTTCACAAGTTAGATACAAGTCTTCATAATAACAATGGATTAAAGTTTATTAATAATTAATGAAAGTTGAATACCATGATTCATTTCCATAAAAAGAATGATTAATACTTAAGTATTTTTTATGATATCCATGAATAGGGATCAACTGACGTTAGTGTAAGTGATACATACTTTTTTTTTTTAATCTTTAGATCAAAATTAAATTTATAACACTTATATTTAATGTCGATACCAATTTTGTCTCGAAAAATAAATGTTAATCAATTCTCAATTTTTATTTGGATTTATTTAGATATTTGATTAAACTTATTATGAATCTAATTTAACTTATTATTATTATTATTTATATTTCTTTTCCTTTTTCTTTTTTTTTTCTTCCTTTTCTTTCTTCTTCCTTGAAGGTCATAGGTGCATCTATTGCACCACATACAAGTTGCTTTACCACTACCTAATTTTGCAAAAAGAAAAAATTATGAAGCCAAAATTCTTCAATGATGCCTCAAAGTTCTTAAGTGGCTTGAAAAAAATATCAACTTTGAAAATTTGAAATTTCAGTATAAAAAAATCTAGGATTTGAATCCTAGAAAACTTTATAAATAGAGCTCGTGTCTTGTGAGCAAAAGAGGCAGACAGAGAGAAAAAAACCTAAAAGATATAGACATTTCCAAACTAACACTGCTTTCAGTCGGTATCTGCCCAATGCCTATACAACCCCCTCATTAGTCCTGCCATGCATAGTTTTTTATTTAGCACTTACCGTGCACCAGTCCTACACACTAGATTCCTCTTTAGCACTAGCCTAGCACTAGCCCCATATTAACCTATAATCACCTTGTGTGAGCCACCCTTGTACACACAGAGACCACCCACCCAAGACTCCCACCAATAATATCAAAATCCATTTTGTCAGAACCAAAAAAAAAAAAAAAAACAAATAAGGAAACCACAATCCTCAAAGTTGTGAGGAACCTTAACACTAAAAAAAAGAAAAGAAAAATGGTGTTTAACCAAAACTTTAGGCCTCAATCTATTGCATTTAAGGCCACTTCTAGGAAAACGAAGGTCAAATTAGTGTTTAGGGAGTTGAAATAAGTATTTTAAAATTTTTAAAAATTTGTTTGACCCCCCTTAATGGTGGCTGGCAATGGCACTGGTTGTGACGACGGCCCAAAGTTGCCAGATTCTTGGTATTCTTAGAGAGAGAAAAAAGTAAAAAAAATGAAATAATTTTTTTTTGGTTTTTATATAAAAAAAAATGAAAATGAGGTTGTTTTGTCCTAAGAGGATCCACTAGTCGATTCGACCTGGACCTGAGGTTCGTGCACTTGACCCACTACTTGACTTGTTATTGTTTCCCTAAATCGGTCCAACTAAACCACCATTGAATCAGACGAACCAATTGTGAGTTATTTCAAATCACTAGGTAGGCCATTCTAGATTGGCCCAACCCACTTGGAATCACTTTAGATTGCTTTGAACTGTTTCAAACTGCTTTGAACAGGTTGAACCGACCCTGAACCTTTGATTAGAGTGACCAGGTGTATTTTAGGTATTTCTATCATAATTTTTTTTTTTTTATTTTTTGCTCAAAATTTTAAATATATTTTTATTGTTTAATTTTTTATTTTTGAGGTATTTTTATTTTGTTTTTGTGTAAATTTTTTTATAGGAAAATAAAATAAATGGTGGAAAATATTTAGAAAAAATAAAATATTTTTTGGTTGAAATTGATTAAAATAATTGCAAGAAAAATAAACTTAGGAAAATTTGAAATTGTAATTTTCTTTTAAATACTTTTAAAAAAATAAATAAAAAATAAAATGAAACAATGAAATAATGAAAATACAAATTTTGATGAACAAGAATAAATAAAAATATAAAAAAGAAAAAAAATAATAAATAAAATAATAAAATAGCAATCAAGTCACAAGTGGTGATTTTATTAAAAATATTCATGCAAAGAAATTTTTTAAAATATTTTAAAGGTATTAGAAATGTTTTAGAATTTTTAAACACAAAAAATATAAATAATAAAATAATGATAAAGTCAAAAATGGTGATTTTATTGATAGAATTTCTCGAAAATTTACCTAAGTGTTGGGATTATTTTTGAGAACTTTTCTAATAAAATAAATATAATAAAATAATAATAAAATCACAAGTGGTGATTTTATTAAAAATATTCATACAAAAAATTTTTCTAAAATATTCTAAAAGTGTTGAAAATATTCAAACATAAAAATAATAACAATAATATTCACTTTGAATAAGTAGCAAGAATTAGATAAATACATAATAATAATAATAATAATAATAATAATAATAATAATAATAAGTGGTGATTCTTAAAAAGATATCTTTCAAAATTTTACCAAAAGTGTTGGTAAGATTTTTGAAAATCTTTTTAATAAAAAATAATAAAATATAAAGTATTTAAATTGTCAAGGCAAGTAAAATTTTATAATAATAAAAATCACAAGTAGTGATTTTATCAAAATTTCCTAGGCAAGTAATTTTCTCATAATATTTCAAAAATATTGAAAATATTTTGAGAATTTGACCAATAAAATTCTTACTTACTTTAATAATAATATAAACAATAAATAAATGTTTTAAAGTTAATTAAAATTTTTATTGATAATAAAATTAAGAAGAAATTAGAAGTGGCAACTTTCTTATAAATTTTTAAGAAGCATATTAACAGTGTTGGTATAAGAGGATTATGATTTACTTTAAAATATTAAAATGAATTAAATGACGAGGTCTCTTTAAAAAGAAAGTGATTTCTTTGAATATTTTTAGAGTGAAATTTTTTTTAAGTTATACTAAAAATGTTAGGAATAATTTAGAAAATTTTCTATAATAAAAATATAATAATAAAATAAATATTAAGTAAAAAACTATTCAAACAATAGTATTTTAGAATTTTATAAAATTAATTGGTATTGTTTTCATATAGGTACTGTTGGGGTGACATAATCTTCTTCACATGTAATTGTGTTTCAAATTTAACTTTAAATTCATAGACCAAACAATAAAATTGGTGATTAATCACATCTTAATAAAAAAAATTAGTGATAACTTTTGATATTTTATATTTAGTGATCGAAATTTTAAACAGATATATTATAACATTTAGCTATTTTGATCCAATAATAAAAAAAATACATAACATTTACATTAATGTAAATGAATGATTCCTCTGTTTCTCTCTCTCTCTTTCTCTCTCTATATATATATATATATGACTTAAAAAATTGTTGTCAAAATTTTATAAGAATTGTTTCGATCGTCATTTTATGAGTTAATTACTCAATTAATACTCAACTAAGCCATTTCTTTAGAAGTAATAGTTGCCCTGAAATTACTCCCATAAAAACTTTGGGCGTTCCAATTATTAAAAGGGGGCTATTGGTTTATTATTGTCATTTCTAAGCCTGGTCTTGTCCCTTGTGCTTGAAAGAAAAGTTTTTTTTAAACAACAATCTTATGGCCTCTGCCTTATATATAGCGTTTCATTATGAATATTCTAACTAGATAAATAAATAAAGGTAATCCCTGTTTCAATTGACTCCAATGTCTCAAACGGTTTATTTATTTATTTTTTATTGAAAAAATGTATGTATTGTGTTTATCGATTTACGATGTTTATAATCCACGTGATAGTAATCGTATTTCAAATGAAGTCTTAAAGAGAAATAAAATTAAATAACTTTATAATCACGATTAATTAACTTTTGAAAGAATAAATTGTTAATTCTCTAAACTATTAATAGTATTCGGGTTAATTGTTTTTTTAAAATTACAATTATAATTAAATGTTATATTTAAATAATTAATTAAATAATAATTTATTACATCATAATCATATTATAATCACGAAATAATCAATTAATAAATTAAATATAACCAAATTATCGAACCCACATATAAAAAAATTTAAACTTAAAATTTCAAAATTCTAAAATCTTTTTCTTTATCATTAAGCCAATATCTCATTAGTTCAAATGAATTTTTTTTTTCATTTGTAAAATTAATGCTTTAATATAAATAACGTTAAATTGTTTGTTTAAAAAAAATCATTTAACCTGAATTAGTAACAACTAATGCGATGTAAAATATTAATAAGTATTGTCTAATTAACCAGCAAAATAAAGTCTTCCATCAATAGTTGGTGGGTGAAAAGTAACAAAAGCTTGGTAATACAGGAGGGTGAAAGATCTCTGGCCAAAAATAGAAAAAAAAAAAAAAAAGAGGTGAAAGAGCTGGAGTGATGGGTGATATCAGGATATTCTTAGATTTTATTGAACTTAATCCAATTATTGACTGATTATTAGATTTTATTTGAATCTAATCCGTGGAGAATTGTTGACTGATTATTTATATGTCTTGTATTGATAATAATCTCAAATATTAAGTTAAGTTTGTAAGTTGATATATGACCTATTTTCTTGAATATAGAAAAGAAATCCATAATATAATGTATGAATGAATGTTATGAATAATTATTTGCTTTATTTTTAAATAAATATTTAACAGCTACATACGTATTTAATTAGCTCTTATCAATCTTCATCTAATTTAGAATGAAACTCTCGAGGTCGTGTTTTAACATGATTCTAACAAAAAAAAAAAAAAACGAATTCAATAAATTGAAGATAAAAAATTAGCGATAAAATTATTAATTTAATTAAAATATAAATATAAGAAATATTACTTAGTAAATAATTAATAATAATATTAATTAATAAATTATTATTTGTATTAATTAGGAGATTTATTTTTAACAACTTTGAATACACTTTGATAGAGAGAAAATATATAAGAACTAAATGTCAATACTGTGGTGTTGACACATTGATGACAATAACAATAACAAATTTCTTTCTTCAAACATCAAGTTGCAGAACAGAAATTAATCTCTGTGATCATACACCACATGCAACAAGAAAATTGTGTGCCTGCTCTTTCTCTTGTTTCATTAGCTTAGTAAATCAACTAATATTAACTTAAAATAAATATCCATAGTCAACCAAGGCCAACATTGTCATATGGGACATGTTTTATACATAAAATTGAAATTTCGTAAAACAATATTTTTAGTACCATTCCAATAAAAAAAAAATTAAGATTAAAAAAATGATATATATTTAAGCTTAGACGTATATTCCGTGATAACTTCACGGCCAAAGTCTCCTTCACACCCTTTTGTACGGAACATTTATATATGTTAATAAAATTTTATAATAATCATATCGTAATAGTGCTGTAGCGTAATTGTAATTGTAAGATAGGATTACATTAACAATATGCTAGAACATGAATGCTTGTAAAAGCCATTTTAGTATCTTTTGATTTCTTATTTTCGCAAAAAATGCTAGTAACAGTCAAAATTATCACAGGAGCATATATAGGATTACAGAAATTTTATTTTGATAATGATCAACTTGTATAGTATATATCTTTTTTTTTTTTTAATTTCAATAAAAATAATATTAAAATATTATCTCTATCTAATTTTATGTGATAGTGCTTATCGAAAAAATATAGGAAGAATAAGTTATTTATTAAACTAATGATCTGACTGACGTATTTTTGTATAAATAGGGTCACCTATTATCATTTTTTTTACACATTTTCTTCAGCTTTACATACTTTCTTCACATAACAAACAATGGGTGAAAAAAGCTTTATCAATGTTCTTAATATTTTTTCCCTGGTTTTTATTTTCTTTTTAACTATCTGTTCTGCTGATTTTTTTCCTGATCGTGTGCCAAATAAATTTGCTTATGTTTGTGATCCTAAAAGATTCGCATTGATGGGTTTGGATATGGCTGATTTTGCATATTGTGATACAACTCTTTCTTATGAAGTTAGAGCCAAAGATTTGGTAGATAGGATGACATTATCAGAGAAGGCTCACCAAATGGGAGATAAGGCAACTGGTGTAATCAGAATAGGGTTGCCTAGATATCATTGGTGGTCTGAAGCTTTACATGGTGTCTCATATGTTGGACATGGCACGTATTTTAATGAACTTGTTCCTGGTGCAACAAGTTTTCCCACCGTTATTCATACAACTGCAGCCTTTAACCAATCGCTTTGGAAAACCATTGGAAAGGTAGAAATTTAGTATAACTCATAATTAAGCTCAACTTTTTGCAGTATCTTTTCACCGTTTAATAAAATGGTTACTCTGTTGTTTGTTATCAACAGGCTGTTTCAACAGAAGCAAGGGCAATGTACAATTTGGGGAATGCTGGATTAACCTATTGGAGTCCTGTCATAAATCCCGTAAGGGACCCTAGATGGGGAAGGATCACCGAGACGCCTGGTGAAGATCCTTTTGTGGTGGGAACATTTGCCTCTAACTTTGTAAGAGGTTTGCAAGATCTTGAAGGACAAGAACATACAAATGACACTGGCTCCAGACCTCTCAAGGTTTCTGCTTGTTGCAAACATTACGCTGCTTATGATATTGATAACTGGAAGGGTGTGAGTCGATTTACATTCGATGCAAAGGTAATTTCAGCATCATACTCTAAAGCAACTTAAAGATATAATTTTAAATTTAATAATGGTTTAACTTTTTTTTTATTATTTTTAATGAATTATAGGTCACCGAGCAAGATATGGTGGAAACTTTTCTTCGTCCATTTGAAATGTGTGTTAAAGATGGTGATGTGAGCAGTGTAATGTGCTCTTATAATCGTGTTAATGGCATTCCAACTTGCGCTGATCCCATTCTTCTAAAAGAAATAATTAGAGAACAGTGGAAATTTAACGGGTATATCTCAAAAAATTATCTTTTGTTATGAAAAATTTTTAAATAGATTTTATTTATTTTAATTTTCTATATATATCCTCTTTTCCAGATATATTGTTTCAGATTGTGATTCTATTCTGGAGATGGTTGAGCGTCACAAATGGCTCAATGATACAGCTGAAGATGCCGTGGCACATTCACTAAAAGCAGGCTAGTTGCTATATATAAATATATATTTGCTAAATGAATTTTTAGGAGTGATCGTCTTTGATTTGTACACAGATTGAAGAATATTTTTTTTCATGCATGTTACAGGTTTAGATCTGGACTGTGGAGATTACTATCCTGTCTATCTTGAAAAATCAGTGAGGCTAGGAAAAGTGAGGGAGGCAGAAATTGATACATCTCTAAAGTACCTCTATGTGGTACTAATGAGGCTTGGATTCTTTGATGGAATTCCATCTTTGATGTCACTTGGAAAGAAGGATATTTGTTCTGAAGAACACATCGAATTGGCAGCACAAGCAGCTAGGGAAGGAGTTGTACTTCTCAAGAATATTGAGTCAAATTTGCCATGGAAAATTGATCAATATAAGAACATAGCCATAATCGGTCCACTTGCCAATGCTACGAGAGATATGATCGGAAATTATGAAGGTTGTAACAAAATAAATAAAACATTTACACTTTTTGATCGCCATTTTATTAAACAGCAGGCTTTTACTCAATATATTGCTTTCTTCCATTATCGTAGGTACCCCTTGCCGATATGTTTCTCCACTTAAGGGCTTGTCTGCCTTTGCACAAGTAAAATACCAACAGGGTTGTGAAGGAGTAAAATGCCCTACTGATAAGTTAATATTTCCAGCCACGCAAGCTGCTAAACGAGCAGATGCAACTATACTTGTGATGGGTACAAATTTAAAAATTGAGAATGAGGGCTTGGATAGAGAGGAACTCCTTCTTCCTGGTTACCAAAATGAGTTGATCACCCAAGTTGCAGTAGCCTCCAAAGGTCCTGTAATTCTTGTAATCATGTCTGCTGGTGGTGTTGATATCTCACAATTTCTTAGGTCGGACCCCAAATTGGACTACATTAATAAGAAAATCAAAGGAATCTTGTGGGTTGGACATCCTGGTCAGGAAGGTGGTCGTGCCATTGCGGATGTTATCTTTGGAAAATATAATCCTGGTAAGCAGCTGTCATTTTAATGCTTGATTTTCACATACACAAAATAACTTCAAGCATTTTAATATTTATATTTTTTGATTTAATCAGGAGGAAGATTACCCCTTACATGGCATCGTAATGATTATGTGGATAAGCTGCCCATGGATTCTATGCCATTACGTCCTGTTGAAAGCTTACACTACCCTGGAAGAACATACAAGTTCTACAATGGTTCAATGGTATATCCTTTTGGATATGGTCTAAGCTACACAAAATTCAACTACAAGTTGACGACATCGAAAGAAGTACCCATCACTATTAAACTGGATAGGCTCCAGCACTGTCGCAACTTGAACTACACAAAGAAATCTTTTGAGAAATCATGTCCTGCTGTTCTAGTTGATGATATAACTTGTGACAGTGAAATATCTGTCGAGGTTGAAGTGCAGAACTTGGGCGACAGAGATGGTAGTGAAGTTGTCATGGTCTACTCAAAGCCTCCAGAGGGTATTGTCGGAACCCATTTTAAACAAGTGGTTGGATTTGAAAGAGTTTTCGTTGCTGCAAAAAAGAGTGAGAAGGTTAAGTTTATTCTTGATGCTTGCAAGAGCTTGAGAATTGTGGACAACAAAGGCTACACGCTTTTGCCATCTGGGTTGCACAAAATTGTGCTCGGAACATCATCCGAAACAATTGAAGTGAATGTCAGCTACGCTAGGTAGATAAAGAGTAGCTAAATTATTTCATTTGTTTTAGGAATTAAGGATTTGGATTAAGTTCTTTAATTTGTTGATTTCTAGTTATTCAGGAGTTCTGTTTTCTTTAGGATATTTGTTGGTTTTGAATTAATGGATTTGGTCTTTTGAAGCTAAATTAACTTGTGTTTCTTTTTTTTTTCCTCCTCAATTTCCTTTATACCATTTCTTGGATCTCTCTACAAACACAATAAAATAAAAAAAAACGCTATTTTTTTGGGGTCATGAATTTATTTATTTTTTTTGAGTTTGATACTTTAATTTAAATAAATTAAATTATTATAAATTGAAAAAAATTATAACCTTATAAACAATTGTTCTAGTGGGTTGAAAATAAGTATTCTTAATCATCAAAATATGAGTAACAAAAACTTAGGATAAAGAACACTTTAAGATACTCAATGATTGATACATACATATATATATATATATTTTATTTAAAGAGTGTTTCTTTTTCAAATTAAGAACTTGGTATATCAAAGAAGAAATTTTTACAATTAATGACACTCTTTGTATAAATTTAACAGAACTCTAATAAGAAAAAAATAAGATTAACTAATAACAAAATAATTGATATTGATAACAAAAAAAAGTTAAAATTCTTAATTTAATAAATTATAAGTGATGTTCAAGTCCTCGCTTTTAATCTTTTTGGATTTCACATTTTATATGTATCGATATAGATAGATAGAAGATTATACTTGTTTATATTATTAATATAATTTTTTTGGATTTTACATTTTATATATAGAGATAGAAGATTATACTGTTTATATTATTAATATTAAATTTTATTTTACATTTAATATACACATTATATTTGAAGCACAAAGAATAATGTTTTGTGACTTTCATAACATTAGCAATTCCTTAAAATAATTACAATTTTAATCTTAAATGCTTATTTGTTTTTTTTTTTTTGAAGAGTTTTGAGTTTCATACAAAGAGAATTTTATTTATAATTTTATCTCTTTTTTTTTTTTTTTTTTCGTATGTAGTGTAAAGTTTAAGAATCCTTCCTTTTATTTCCATATATAATGACTAAGAAATAATGACAACCTACTAACTTAATTAGTTAAAAAAAATGAATTTGAAAATAGTCTCCTGCTCTAGGGGGAGTTAAATCTTGAGATTTCAAGAGTTCTTCCCAAGCCCACTGATTCAAGTCTTTGGGATACCAGTCTAGCAGTAGTGAGTGTACGGGATAGTTTGTGAGTAAGATCAAGGAGCGTTCCACTAGATGGCAGATGATTTGGACAACATGTGGAAGTATCAATCCTTTACGGAGGAAGAACTAGACAGAGTCCAACCGGATGTGAGTATATTGGACGAGACGACTGCTAATAAAGAGAAATGGATGGTGGGGAAGTTGTTGACATTTAGATCTTTCAATAAGGATGCTATGATCAGCACATTGAAAGTGGTTTGGATAACGACAAAGTAGGTTGGAATTATGCAGCTTGAGAATAACCTGTTTTTGTTCAAGTTTTCTACGCCAGCACATAAGAGAAGCGTCCTAGAGGGTTCCCCTTGGATGACAAAAACCTAATTTTAATGGATGAGTATAAAGCGAGCCTGCGTCCAAGCGAGTACCAGTTTCATAGGGCTATGTTTTGGGTCAGAGTCTATGGGTTACCTCTTGGAATGAGATCTAAAGAAATGGCGATGTGCATTGTGGAGAAGATTGGAGAGCTTTTCGAAGTGGACGCAGGTTAGGAGGATGGAGGCTGTGCAAGTTTCTTGCGGGTAAGAGTCCCCATAGACATTAGTAAACCATTAAGGAGAGCAATCATCCTTAGGGGGAAAGACAGCCAAGATGTGGTGGGAAGATTGGGATACGAAAGATTACCCAATTTTTGCTGTAAGTGTGGACTAATTGGCCATATAGAATAAGATTGCACAAGAGAGGGGAACGAAATAATGCTGGAGTATGGGGAACGGTTACGGGTGTCTCCATTGAAAGGGAGGTTCACAAAAGTCAGAACCGAATGCATACCGGCAAGGAGCCGACCGAAGGTGGGGGAAGAAAGTAGGTCAACGCAATGTAGGGCCGACTTGGAAAAGGTAAGACAGAAAGGAAGTGACATAAGCGGGGAGGAAACTAATTATCAGGAGGATAATACGGGGATTTCTTTATGGATGGAAAAATATCAAGGGAAGAAAAATCTGGCAATTTGAATTTAAAATCTGATGCGGGAAGGTCGTGCATGAAATATTTTGACAGTACCGTGCATGAGCACGCGAACTTGGGAAGCACCCTAAGGACGCCCACACAAGAACCGAGTTACAAATTAAGTGGGCCTCCACTTAGTGTAGGTGTTACTTCACATCAAAATGAAATCTATGGGCCCACAACTGATGGATTGACAGGGAGTGGCAAGATGAGAATGACTAAAGAATAGGAAGGGGGCCATTTTAAAAGGAATGGGGAAGGCACTGTGACAGGCATTACAATAATTGATCTCCAGGGCGATACAGCGGATAAAGGTTCGCATGTGAAGGGAGGGAATGGGTCTACAAAGGATGAGGCAACTATTAAATCTTTGCATTGGCCAAAGCCCGATGGAAGAGGATGACACGTAAACAAAACCAAACCATGCAAGGCGAAGAAAAAATAACAGGCGAGAAGAGGAGTTTTGTGAATATTTCACAAGAAAGAGTCGTGGAGAGTGAGACGTAGGGCCCGTTCTTAGCCAAAATGACATCCAAACAGAGATTGGTTTCCAGTCCCGCCCGGAACAATGAAAACATTAGCATGGAACTGCCGTGGGCTTGGGAACCCATGGGCAATTTGAGCCCTTCACAATTTGGTGAAGCAGGAAGATCCCGATATTGTATTCCTAAGTGAGACACTGGTTTAAGGGAATGCATTAGACAGAATAAGGCAAAGATGCAAAATAAGGGATGTGTTTGGAGTGGACGCGACAGGTAAAAGCGGAGGTTTTGGAATGATGTGGAAGGATGGAGTTCAACTTAACCTCCAATCTTTTTCTAAGAATCATATTGACATAGAGCTCTTGGGACAGCCAGGTCAAAACTGGAGGATTACGGGTTTCTCTAGGGAGCCCAAAACAACAGAAAGATATAGGACATGGAGATTGTTGGAAAGACTGGGAGACCAATCGGACGAACCTTGGCTCTGTCTCGGTGACTTCAATGAGATTTTATTTGATACTGAGAAGTGGGGTGGAAATCCCAAAGCGGCTAGACCGATAGAAAACTTTAGGCTAGCCATGGAAAGAACGGGTTTGGAAGATTTGGGGTGTAGAGGCTTGTGGTTTACATGGGAAAAAGGCAAGGGCACCAATGCAGTGATCAGAAAGCGACTGCATAGAGGACTGGGAAATAAAGACTGGATGGAGATCGTTCCTCTCTGTACGGTGACCAATCTGGTAACATCAACATCTGACCATAATCCTATACTTGTTAAAACTGATGGTTGTGTTGCGCCTGAAGCAATAATCACAACAATACAGAAGCAATAGACAACAATCAATAATCAAATGCGCAGAAAAATAAAGCACACCAAGATTTACGTGGAAAACCCTCCAGTGTAGAGGGAAAAAACCACGGGCCGCCAGAAAAATCTTCACTATCAAATAATAGTTATACAAAGTTCTTCTCTAGCTAAAACTAGAGCTAATCAACAACTAGAGAAACAATTGGAGAAATCTCACCAAATAAGTGACTCAACAAATACACCCTGGATTTGTTCCTAGAGAGCTTCAAACCCGATCTTCACCGTTCAGAATGTCAAACTCTGAATCATAAACCTCCTGACAAGGTTCCAACTCAATCGGACCACGGATCGACTTCCGTTCAACCAACTCTCCCTTCTCCTTTTTCTCTCTCTGCTTTTCCTGGCTTTTCTTCTTTCTCTGCTTGGTTTTCGACACACACACAAAACAACCCCACCTCTTTTTTTTATTAAGTAGCTAGGGCTCTGTGTAAAATAAAAGATCAAGGCCCATGGCCTTTACTTGGTCCAAAACCACTTACATGGGACTGGACCCCATTTTCCTAACAATCTCCCCCTCCAGCCCCATTAGGAGGAGATTCATCACCATAGCAGTTTCATTTGGAACTTACCTTGGCCAGGGAACTCATTCCGGCCAAGTTACTGCAAAGCTCAAGCTTTTCCCTGGGAAGTATCTTAGTCAACATATCTGCCACATTTTTATCAGTATGGACTTTTTTCAATAGCATCTGCTGTTCTTCAATCACTGAACGTAACCAATGATATCTAACATCAATGTGCTTTGTTCTAGCATGGTACATGGTATTCTTACTCAAATCTAAAGCACTCTGGCTATCACAAAATACCACATACTCTTTCTGATTCAACCCCAATTCAAAAGAAAACGTTTCATCCAAAGCATTTCTTTACATGCTTCAGTTGCTGCAATATACTCAGCTTCTGTAGTTGACAAAGCAACACACTTCTGCAACTTAGACTGCCAAGATACAGCTCCTCCTGCAAAAGTGAACAAATACCCTGAAGTAGATTTCCTACCATCAAGATCGCCTGCCATGTCAGCATCAGTAAACCCTTCTAGAATTGGTTGTGAAACTCCATAAGTCAAACACATTTTTGAGGTACCCCTCAAATATCTAAAAATCCATTTTACTGCTTCCCAGTGAACCTTCCCTGGATTAGAAAGAAATCTGCTCACTACACCAACTGCATGAGCAATGTCAGGCCTTGTACAAACCATAAGATACATTAAAGAACCGACTGCAGAAGAATAAGGAATACTAGACATAGCTAATTGCTCTTCCTTAGACACTGGACAAGATTTCTTACTTAGATGAAAATGGTTGGCAAGTGAACTGCTAACTGATTTAGCATGTTGCATGTTGAATCTACCAAGCACTCGTTCAACATACTTTTCCTGTGACAACCACAGCTTTCCAGCTCTCCTATCTCGGATAATGTCCATACCAAGAATCTGCTTTGCTGGACCTAAATCCTTTCATATCAAAGGACTTAGACAATTGTTCTTTCAACCTGCAAACCATACTAGCATCTTGTCCTACAATCAACATATCATCAACATATAATAATAGGATAATGAAGTTACCATTAGGGAATTGTTTAATATACACACAAGAATCTGCTGCTGTTCTTTTATAGCTATGACTCATCATAAAAGAATCAAACTTCTTGTACCACTGTCGCGGAGCTTGTTTCAAGCCATACAAGCTTTTCTTCAATTTGCAAACTAAGTGCTCTTTCCCTTTCACTTCAAAACTCTCAGGCTGATTCATATAAATGTCCTCCTGCAAATCACCATGCAAAAATGCAGTTTTAACATCAAGTTGCTCAAGCTCAAGATTCAAACTAGCTGCCAATCCCAGTACCACTCGAATAGAACTCATTTTTACAACTGGAGCAAAAATCTCATCAAAATCGATGCCTGGTTTCTGAGAAAAACCTTTTACTACCAATCGAGCTTTGTACCTCACTAGTTTGTCACCATCTTTTTCAACTTGAACACCCATTTATTCTTTAATGGCCTCTTCCCTGTTGGAAGTTTAACAAGATCATAAGTACCATTCTTTCGCAATGACTCCATCTCTTCTTTCATTGCTTTTAACCAGTGCTCTCTATCCGGAGTAGCCTGCACATCTTGAAAGCTTTCTGGCTCCCCTTCACTGGTAACTAAAATAAAATCTGAACTTAGATACCTGGTAGATGGCCTGCGCTCTCTAGTAGATCTCCTGAGCTGAGACTCTACATCACTTGATGCTGAAGGTAGCTCCCCCTGCTCAACACTCTCAGGTAGAGAGGATTGCTCCCCCTGCTCAAAACTAATAGCATCTGGCTCATCACCAACTATGGCTGGCTCATTCATATCCCCAAGTTCTGTTTCTGGCTCATTTTCACCATCTGTGGCTCTTTCCTATGAAATCCCTGTCGGTGTTGAAACATCACACTCAACAGTAACTCGTGTAGTCTTCTCATTTTTTTCAAGATCTGCTATGGTTTCTTTTTCATGAAAGACCACATCTCTGCTTCTGACTGTCTTTCTCTTTACTGGATCCCATACCCTGTAGCCAAATTCCTCATCACCATATCCTACAAACACACACTGTGTAGCTTTACTGTCAAGCTTTGATCTCTGCTCTTTCGGCACATGCATGAATGCTTTACATCCAAAAACTTTCAAGTGAGAGTATGAAGCATCTTTCCCTGTCCACACTCTTTCTGGAATGTCAAAGCCCAAAGGAACTGATGGTGACCTGTTAAGTAAATAACAAGCTGTGTTGACTGCTTCACCCCAAAATGGCTTTGGTAATTTTGCCATCCTCAACATACATCTGACTTTTTCCACAATGGTGCGATTCATTCTTTCAGCTATACCATTATGCTGCGGTGTTCCAGGTTCTGTCCTCTCATGCCTGATCCCATGCTTTGAGCAATACTCTTCAAAGCTTTTAGATGTGTATTCCCCACCATTATCAGTTCGAATACACTTCAAGGGTAACCCTGTCATCCTTTCAACCATGGCATGAAATTTTTGAAAATACTGCAGTACCTGACTTTATATTTCAACATATACACCCAAATCTTACGTGAAACATCATCAATAAAAGTAACAAAATATCTGCTACCACCTAATGACTCAACCTCAATGGGACCACATACGTCAGAATAAATTAATTCCAATCTATTTTCTTTTCTCTGAGAACTTTTACGAAAAGAAACTCTATGATGCTTACCAAACAAACAATAATCACATGAATCGAGAGACATACCTTTGGTCAAGGGAATGAGAGAGTGCCTTGCCAAAACCTGTAACCCTTTTTCACTCATGTGTGCCAGCCTCCTGTGCCACAAGTTTGCTGAAGCATCATTTTCAACGGTATTTACCTGGTTACCGTTCAATTGCATCCATGTCTTATACATTGTGCAGCATAGTTTTCCCCTTGCAACTACCATAGATCCTTTGAGAAGCTTCCACTGTCCATTCTTTTGTCGGCTTTCATATCCCTCCTTATCAAGGACATTAATAGCAAGCAAGTTCATTCTCATATCTGGAATGTGTCTGACATCCCTTAAAGTCAACATGCAGCCTGTACTAGTTTGTACACCAATATCACCAATCCCAACAATCTGCGACACACTCTTGTTTCCCATCTTGGTACAACCAAAGTCTCCTGCTTTGTAAGTTGTAAACAACTCTCTCTTAGGAACACAATGATATGCCGCTCCTGTGTCAACTATCCACTCAATGCCGGGATCACTAACATGATTACAATCACCATGTGTACAAATCAAAGTAACTGAATCACTATCTGAATTCACTGCTGCAACATTGCCATCATCTGAACTCTTACCTTTCTCATCTTTTCGCTCTTGCTTCAAGATTCTACAATTTCGTTTTATATGACCAGCCTTACCACAATGGAAACACTTCACTTTACCTCTAAACTTAGATTTATGTTTAGACTTACAAGTTGCAATCTTTTTAACAAGCATAACTTTATTCATACCTGTTTTTCTCTCATACAATGCTGCCAATTTTTCCCAAACAATGTGAGCATCTGACTCCTGCGCTACATGATGGAACACGCTGATATCAACCCATTTTCTGATTGTAGCCAGCGTCTTTCTACCTAGCTTCTTCCAGCTTTCATCTTTCATATCTGCTGGTTTAGCCGAATCACCCAATACTGGCTCATACAAATCTTTACAGTATAGATGATCCTCCATCATAGGCTTCCAAATTGAATAATTCGATGCTGTCAATTTTATCATGGAACCTGTATCACCCTCCATGATCTCAAACAGAATTTACTTCTATCCTGGGTTGCTTCTGTATCGATGTCTCAAAATAACCCTCGCTCTGATACCACTTGTTGCGCCTGAAGCAATAATCACAACAATACAGAAGCAATAGACAACAATCAATAATCAAATGCGCAGAAAAATAAAGCACACCAAGATTTACGTGGAAAACCCTCCAGTGTAGAGGGAAAAAACCACGGGCCGCCAGAAAAATCTTCACTATCAAATAATAGTTATACAAAGTTCTTCTCTAGCTAAAACTAGAGCTAATCAACAACTAGAGAAACAATTGGAGAAATCTCACCAAATAAGTGACTCAACAAATACACCCTGGATTTGTTCCTAGAGAGCTTCAAACCCGATCTTCACCGTTCAGAATGTCAAACTCTGAATCATAAACCTCCTGACAAGGTTCCAACTCAATCGGACCACGGATCGACTTCCGTTCAACCAACTCTCCCTTCTCCTTTTTCTCTCTCTGCTTTTCCTGGCTTTTCTTCTTTCTCTGCTTGGTTTTCGACACACACACAAAACAACCCCACCTCTTTTTTTTATTAAGTAGCTAGGGCTCTGTGTAAAATAAAAGATCAAGGCCCATGGCCTTTACTTGGTCCAAAACCACTTACATGGGACTGGACCCCATTTTCCTAACAGGTTGTAGGGTGCAAAGGAAAAATAGAGGAAGAAGTGCAAGGTCTTTCTTTGAAGTGGCCTGGGTCAAAGATGAGGAGACTAGGAAAGTGATAAAACAAGGGTGGGAAGAAAAGCCACACTACGGGATTCATGCAAAGATAAGACATACGGGTATTGGAATGAGAACATGGGCCTCTACGAAATTTGGAAGTCTACAAAATAGAATAAAGGTGCTAAGAGACGAGCTCATTGAACTGAAAAGCATGGACCCTAACGATGGAAGCATGCAAAGGGCGGAGCTGGTTAAACGTGAACTTAATGAAATGTTGGAAAGGGAGGAAGCTTATTGGTCACGGAGAGAGCAAGAGTCAACTGGCTACAAGGAGACAAGAATACAGCCTACTTTCATGACTAAGCATCATCTAGGAGAAGGAAGAATTTTATCAGTGGGCTAGAAGAGGAAGATGGGAAGTGGACGGAGGATGAGGAACTAATGAAACAGATGGCTTAAAGATACTTTCAGAACCTCTTTCAATCACAAAATCCCATTCATTTTAGAGTTATCTTGGATGCTATTGAAACAAAGGTTACTCTGGACATGAACAATGCTTTGTTAGCAGATTTTAAAGCATAAGAGGTCCCCGAAGCTATTACACAGATGCACCCGACAAAGGCCCCGGGCCCTGACGGCATGCCAGCATTTTTCTTCCAAAAATTATGGGGTATTGTAGGAGGTGAGGTGGTTTCTTACTGTTTATCTTTTTTGAACGGGAACACCATCATTCGAGGATGTTAATAAGACCAATATTGTCCCTATTCCAAAAGTCAAAAACCCTAGGAAGATTAGTAGCTTCAGACCTATAAGCCTATGCAATGTCATATATAAGATTATAGCAAAAGTGTTAGCCAATTGCTTGAAAAGGCGTACGACTACACTGCATAAGCCAGAATCAAAGTGCATTTGTACCTGCAAGGTTGATCACAGATAATAACCTGATAGCCTATGAGCTGTTTCATAAAATTAGGATGAAAAGGAAATGGAGGGAATCATTGGTGGCCCTTAAACTCGACGAGTAAAGCGCATGACAGTGTAGAATAGGGTTTTCTGAAGGCTATGATGTTGAAGTTCGGATTCCATCATCGGTGGGTTTCAATTATTGTGCGATGTATCACATCTGTTTTTCACTCTGTTGTTGTGAATGGGGATGTCACAGATACTTTTTGGCCAGAGCGAGGACTGTGCCAAGGAGACCCTTTATCGCCATTCTAATTCTTCTACGCTCAGAAGGCTTTTCAGCACTATTACGCCAAAAACAAAGGGAGAACATCATAGGTGGCGTAAGTGCTAGCGAAAACGGGCCGAGAATTAATCATCTGTTTTTCGCAGACGACAGTTTGCTTTTCTTAAGAGCAAACCAATTTGAATACGGAGCAGTGAGGCACGTTCTAAGGAGGTATGAGGAAGGTTCAGGCTAGGTGATTAATATGGAGAAATCTCTGATTTACTTTAGCAAAAATGTTGGCGAGGATGGGTGATAAGGGGTGAGACAAATACTAGAAGTAAATGAAACTCTTGACCCCGAAAAATATCTAGGGCTACCCATCATGGTGGGGAGGAACAAAAAGACAGCTTTCAAGTATATCATTGGCAGAATCAGGTAAAAAATTGTTTCATGGAGTTGCAGAGGTTTTTATAAAAGCGGTTCTACAAGCAATACTGGCATAGCATGAGTTGCTTTCTCTTTCCAAGAAGCTTTTGTCAGGAGATAAACAGCATGATATGTGCATACTGGTAGAGTTCCAAACAGAACCGAAAAGGTATCCACTGGCTTAGGTGGGATATAATGTGTAAGAGCAAAAAGAAAGGTGGAATGGGCTTTAGACACTTAGAGTTTTTCAATCAAGCATTACTAGCCAAGCAAGGATGGAGATTGATCCAAAACAGAGAATCCTTGTTATACAGGGTGTTCAGTGATAAATATTTTCTAGATGGGAACTTCCTATGAGCACATCTTGGCCGAAATCCTTCAATAACTTGGCGAAGCATATGAAGCACGAGGGTCGTATTGAATCTGGGGTTGATATGGAGGGTGGGCAATGGGAGATGCATAAATTTATGGCATGATAGTTGGATGCCTGATAACGGAATACTCACTGCAGAGAGAAACGGTCAAAGTCAACTGAGTAGGGAAGCGACAGTTGAGGTTTTGATTGACAACCAAAGCAAAGATTGAAACGAGGAATTAATTTTTTTTTCTCAATTCTTGGTTGATATTGCAAAACTTCTATGCATGATACTGTTGAGTAAACAAGACCATACAGATGTTTTAATTTGGAGCTTGGAAAAAGACGGTAAGTTCTCTGTTCGAAGTGCATACCATAGGCTACTCTCTAGAGACGGGTAAGTGACTAGGGATATAAGCCACGAGGAAGATGGGCAGCAAGAACGAGCTAGAGGGTTTTGGGGGAAGTTGTGGCGTGCGAAACTCCCAAACAAAACCAAAATCTTTGGGTGGAAACTAAATAACGTGTTTTTACCTGTATACTATGTCCTGAGGAAGTGAGGAATAGATATTCAAAGTGGGTGCCCACGATACGGATAGCAAGATGAAACTGTTGCTCATGAAATATGAGAGTGTGAACAAGTGAATGAGATATGGAGATATGCGGGTGTTTCTTCAAGATGGACAGACGCACGAGGGCTAGAGGATCACGGGTTTCTTGAGGAGATTACCAACAAGACTGATACACAAGATTGGGAATTTGGTTTGGTCCTAAGCTGTGTTGTATGGCATAACAGGAATATGTCAATCAAAGAAGGTGTTAGTCGAATGGCAGACTCAAAGGAGGTGTTAATCAAAGAAGGTGTTTGTATCTTGAACAAGTGAATGAGATATGGAGATGTGCAGGTGTTTCTACAAGATGGACAGACGCACGAGGGCTAGAGGATCATGGGTATCTGGAAGAGATTACAAACAAGACTGATACACAAGACTGGGAATTTGGTTTGGTCCTAAGCCGGGTTGTATGGCATAACAGGAATATGTCAATCAAAGAAGGTGTTAGTCGAATGGCAGAGTCAGAGGTGCAGTTTGCAAGCAGTTACTTCCAAGAATTCAAGCTTGCCAATGAGACCTTGTTGCCAAGAACTGAGAATGTTGTAGAAAAGAGGGAGCCTCCATCGAGGGGACAAGTAAGATCAATTTCGATGGAGCACTATAATCACTAGTTGGTCTAGAGGGAGTAAGAGAGGTTGACAGAAACCATTACGGGATGGTGCTAGGAGCTACTGCAACAAGGGTGAACCATACAAATGATGCACACGTGGTAGAGACACTGGCTTCTTGGAGAGCAATTGAAATGGCTAGAGAAATGGGGTTGGATACTATCATACTTGAGGGAGACGCAATGAGAGTGGAGATACGAAGTGAAGAACCTAATTTCTCTACAACTGGGAACATATTGGCAGATATTAGGTCTAATTGCACACTTACCAATCGCTTGAGAGTAAAACATGTCAATAGAGATAGGAATAGTGTGGCCCATAGACTTGCCCGATATGCTCTGGAAAATAGTTTAAGTGAAAGCTGTATCGGGGAATGTCCCTCTTTCCTCCAAGATGCTGTAAATGCATATTTTCAAGTTATATAATATTGGAGGACCTTTTTTCAAAAAAAAAAAAAAGAAGAATAATGACAACCTTAAATGACAATACTGTGGTTATTTACAGATAAGAATTAAAGTACCAGATTTCATGCTTCAAACATTAAGTTGCAGAACAGAAATCTCTGTGACTATACACCACAAGAAGAAAAGTCCATGCCTACTTTTTCTCTTGTTCCATGATTATTCCCATTCAAAGCAAAGCTGGAGATTACATAAAAGCATTCACTACATCATGCTCCAGTGAGGTGGTCATTTTCCACACCGGGGGCGAACTGACAATGATGTTAAAGTTGCTTCATGATCTCCACCAGCTTCAATTTTCAGCACTTCCTAGCAGATGCCTGATGCTCTCTGCTTTTGTATATCAATCTTTCTTGAAGCAAAAGATGCAGAGGGAACAGCTCTTGAAGAGTTACTTACTACTATCAATGGATGCTAAAAACTTGTCCTCAAAAGAGAAACAATAGTGGGGGCTGTTGCAATAATAGAGCTGAAGACGCCAGACTTTCTTAAACCTTGTATTGTGCCCTGAGACAGCAAGAGAACATTAATGGATAGGAAAAGGAGAGGAGGAAAAGTCAAGGCAGAGAAATTTGAATACATTGTCAAAGTACAATTCACAACTTGTAAAACATATTATTATTATTGAATTATAAAGAGAATCTAAAGATCCAAATTTTTGATGCATTTCCTAGACAAGTAATACATTTAAAAATTTTGAATTTCTACTCTTTCAAGTTTTAACAAGTAATTAACTATCCTCAGTCACTTTCACACCCTTTGACACTGCACCAGAACCTTTGTATGCTATCACATCCCTTCAGGTTAAGTGTCAAAGCTAAAAGTAACAAGTCCATACTCTTACTACCCATAAATCATTTCGACCTGAATGTTAAATATGAATACTTATAAAAGCAGTTTTAATTGTGTCATAATGTACCGGTTAGGGATTTCATTGCGCTAGATGTAAAAATCGAGTTGTTATCAATTTTTCTTTTTGTTGAGATATGATTAATCATTTTTTTTTGTGTCATAATGTCATAATCTTTTGGTCTATGGTATCAAAATTAAGTTTGAAAGTATAATTATACATGAAAAAAGTTTTAGTATCCTATAGTGTCTGTCTGAAAATGGTACTAATTAATTTTATAAGATCCTAAAATGGTGTTGTTCAAATGGTTTTTTATTTATTACTTTATCAATTTTTTGTTTTTTATTATGTGAATATTGAAAAATTTTAAATTATTTTTGACACTTTTGATATAACTTTAAAAATTTCTTTACTTTAAGAGTATTTAAAAAAATTACTTATTTTGTTGAAAGGGCTCTATCGTTGGAGTTATTTTTATATTTTAGAAGCAAAATAAATTATATTTCTCTTATCGTAAAATTTCTAAAAATCATCCCAACATTTTTGGTGCGATTTAAAGGAATTTCTTATCTAAAAATTTTGGAGAAATTATCACTTGTGACTCCATTTTAGTTTTATCATCAATAAGAATTTTAATCTACTTTAAAATATTTATTAGTTATTCAATATTATTATTTAGGTAAATAAAAAAATTTATTGGTCGAATTCCTATAACATTTCCAAAACTTTTGGTAAAATTTTGAAAAAAATTCATCTAAGAATTTCGATAAAATGACCACTTTTGACTTTAATTTTATCCTGTCATAAAAAAAATTTTGCTCATCTTGACAATTTATTATTAAGTATTTTATATTTATATTATTTACTATTTTTGTTATTTTTTATTAAAAAATTTTCTAAAAAATCCTACCAACACTTTGGATAAAACTTTGGAAAAACACCTCACCTAGGAATTAAAATCAAATCACCACTTGTGATTTCATTTTAACTCCATCATTGGGAGATTTTATTATTATTATTATTATTATTATTATCTCATTTTTTTCTTTCTTTTAACTTATTTATTTAATTTTTTCTATATATTCAAAGTAAATATTATTTTTTAAAAAAAATTATAAAATATTTCTAACACTTTTAGAATATTTTAAAAAATTCCTTGTATAAATATTTCCAATAAAATCACCACTTGTGATTTTATTTTAATTTTGTGGTTGAAAAATTTTCATTTTTTTTTACTAGAAACATTTTATGAAAATTTGATTGGAAAAAATCTCAAAAATATTCCCAACACTTTTTGGTAAATTTTTGAGAAAATTCCTTGATATGAGATTATCAATAAAATCACCACTTGTGACTTTATTTTTATTTCATTATTTTGTTCATTATTGTTTTTTAGTTTTGTTTATTCTTGTTCATTATTTGAAAATTTACTTTATTATTATTATTATTATTATTATTATTATTTAATGTCCTAAGTTGTAAGTTGGAATGTTCATGAAAATAAAATGAATAATAGGAAGACATTATACAAAAATAAATAAAAACATAGGAAAAAAATTAAATAAAAATTAAAAATACCACTTTTTTGTTGGTCAATGCCTATCAATGTAGTCAATGCCAATCAACAGCAGGCTTTTAGCATTTCATGACAATGGTCCGATTCAGTTCGAAAGCAATCCAGTCCATTGTTGTGCTGTTTGAAGCAATCTGGAGCGGTTCAATCCATGGTGTAATTGGAGCTGTCTAAGTTTTAGGTAAGGTTGGTTTTTGGGTTGGTTTTGAAATTCCCAAGTCAGTTTATGGATTGGCACGCGGATCCTCTCTTAAAACAATGTCATTTTGCTATTTTTTCAATAACTATAAAAGTAATTTTTTTTTTCTATTTCATTTTCCCAGCTCCTCTCTCTCTCTCTCAAATATCTTAACCATTGAAAACCAAAACCAACCCAAATTTCAGCCTTCAAATATCGCGCCGACAACCTTCATCTAATAGTAAAATTGAATTTTAAGCCCAAAGATTAAGTGGCCCAAAACTATTTTTAGTCCAATCCATTTTTTTTATTCTCATTATTTCCTACCAATATTTTTTTGGTTTTTTTATTATTTTTTATTTTTAAGGGATGAGACAAAAAAAGTAAAAAAAATATATATGGTGATATTTTGTAGAAAGGAAATTGGTAGATTTGGTTCTAAGATCCTATTGAAGTTTGGAAATCTAAGAATCAATTGCTTATGGAAATTCTTGAGCCCTAATCCAAGGAAAAAGAAAGATCACAGGAAAATAAAATCTAGGAGATTTGGCCAAGATTTAGAAAGACTTGAAGTTTTCCAAATTGAAAGGTATTTAACCCCTATATAAAAACCCAAATATGTGATCACAAACACAACAAACAATAAGCACAAAAGCAATTTAGCATACAATAGGCAATTTTAACATACAAAGGACTTTTTCCTTCGGTTCTAGGTTATTGGGATTTGGTTCAATTTTTTATGGTTTTGAAATTGCTTTAGGACTTAGAATTTCTAGGTTCTGGGAATTTGGTTTTGGGTTTTAATTTTTGGGTTTTGGTAGATTTTTGGATTTTGGATTATTTTGGAATTTGGGTTGAATTTTCTAGGATTGTTTTGATTTTTCTTAGTTTTATGAAATTTTCCATATTTTTTGGGTTTTTTTCTAAGATTTGTTTGAATTTTTCGATGAGGACTTGAATTTTTTAATGAGATCATAATTGTTAAAGGGATTTGTGGTACCTAGATTCTGGGTTTTTGAATTTTTCTAGGTTTGACTTGAATTTTTTTACACCATTTGAATCTTTTGGTGTTAGGTTATGGGTTTTGGTTGGATGATTAAGATTTTTTGCAGGAAATTCTAGGAAAAGGTTAGAGGAATCTAAGCTTAAAGAGATAAGGAATAAGTGAAGTCTGAAGGAAAACTAAATTTTTTGACTTTTATAGTAGAATGAAATGACATACCTAATAATATGTTTTTATTTTTCTTTTTATTTTTTGATTTTGATTTTGATTTTTTTTGTTTTTTTTTTAATTTTTTAATATATTTATGTTATTTTATTTTCATATTGTTCTAATTGTGATTGAATTAAAAATATTGAGGAAAAAAAAAGAAAAAACTTTGATAAGATTTTTAAAGTTTTATTTGCATGTGTTTTTATGATTTTTTGCTTTTTTTTATGATATTTAATTGCATGATTTTATTGTGATATTTTTGCATGAATGATTATAATATATATTGCTTGATTTTTTGCTTGATTTATTTTGCATGCTTTAATTATAATATAATTGCATGGTATTTTTTATAGAGTTTTTGTATGACATTATTTTGTAAATAAATAAAAGGAATTGAGATTTAATTTTTTGATAAGATATTTAATAAATTTGATGATGAAGCCACTTCAAGTAAACAACACATTTATGTTGAATACTTTTGAGGTAAAGAAAATTTCTCTTTTGGTGAAAACCTAAACATTTTTTTTCAATATTTAAATATCCAAATTAATAAAATCATCTTTGATTAAGGCTTAAACAAGATAACATGTGATTAATTTGGTATCAATTTTGTACGTAAAGGGGGTGCTAAAACCTTTCTTGCACATAATTGACTTTTAAACTTAGATCTGTTAATGTAAACCATAACATATTCATTCTGGTGACCGTTAGTTTACATTTAGGATAACCTTAAAATGAATAGATTCATTTAGGTGGCTAATCACACCTAGATAAAAAAAGATTGGTGACGACTCTATTTTTTTTATGTCTAAAGAGTAGGTTCTCAAACTTGAATATTATAATAGTTTGGTGACTTTACTGGAAAAATTAAAGTCAAGCCATTAGTTAGTTGTTTGTTATCTTAAGCCTTGCTTTGATAGTTTTATTATGTAATTATTTGTGGATTTTCATGTGTACTAACCTATTTATTTATTTTGTAGCTTCTGAGTCTTTATGCGTACTAATTTATTTGTTTATTTTGTATATTTTGATTTTATATGTGTACCAATTTATTTGATTATTTAGGGTTAGCATGTTCCTTCACACACACTACACCTACATTCATATATAATCTCTAGACCTAAGCTTTATCCTTTCTTAGGAGGGAGAAAGTACTTACACTCTTGTGAAATGATAACCTCCGTATGAGCTAGCAAAAATTTTTACTCAAATTGAACCTTTTTCATTTAAGGTTATAATGGTAGGCGAGGATTTGGTGTCTTACTAGTCCATAATAGAATATGACGTGAGAAATAATTTGAAAACCTTTAGATTGTCAAATCTTTGAACCCTACACATAAATAAACCTTAAGAATCCAAACCTAAGTTAGAGCCCTACCTTTTCCTTTTGTTAGAAAATCCTAAGTAGGTCACACAAAGGATATTTATTACTCTTATACTTGTTAAATAGTATTTTTACTCCATGCATATATTGTAACTAACCTTTTCTTTTTACTATATGTGCATGTGTTTACATCATTAGATTTATCATAAGGAGTGATTGCCATAAAAATAATTTTAACAAAAAGAATCTTGATTACATCAATGGAAAGCCTAGCAAAATCCTTTATTAACCTGAAAAGAAGTCGAGAAGTTAAAACTTGTAAACAAAAGGCTTAAAAAGGAGGTTCAAGCTCTCAGAAAAGAAAAGGATGAATTGAAGAGTTTGTTCTCTAACCTTAACATAACATAGTCATCCACTATTTGTGAGCTGGTCCAACTTTTAAACGAAAATGGACAGTTGCAATCAAATGTGCAAGAAAGTGTCAAAAGATTTGATCCAACTTAAGTTCCCAATATAGATGAACCAAAAGAATAGGAGAAGTTGAAAATAAGCATAATAGAAACAAAACAAAAGACTTTGGATTACAATAAAAGATGGATCGTATATAAGAAAGGCTGAGAACTATTGAAGAAACAAATTTTTATGGATTAATGGATGCTACTGGATTATGCTTAGTTCTTGGTGCCGTGATTCCACCAAAATTCAAGGTGCTCAAATTTAATAAATATAATGGAACCAAGTGCCCATAACACATGTCATATTATACTATTGTAAAATAGCTGCATATACACATGATAAAAAGTTGCTCATCCATGTCTTTTAAGAAAGTTTCACTGATTTTATTGCTAAATGGGATGCATAATTAGATAGGACTTGTATTCGTGGCTGAAAAGATTTAGCAAGGGCTTTCATTGCCCAATACAAGCTCATCATAAATCTGGCATTAGACTATTTGACTTTACACAACATGAAAAAGAAAAATATTTAGAGTTTTAAAAAATATACTAGAGGTGAAGGGATCCTACTATCCAAGTTTAACCACTGCTCATTGAAAAAAAGAGTACGATTCCATTTATCAATACTCTCAAAGCCTTATATTATGAAAAAAAAAATGATTAGAAATAATATTAAGAATTTTACTGTTATGGTATCAATTATGCTAGAAAATGTCACAAATGTCAAATTTATGCGCATAAGATTCACGTACATCTATTTGCTTTGTATGTCTTAGCACTTCCATAGCCATTCTTTATGTGAGGTATGGGTGTCATCAATCCCATCAACTTGAAAGCTTCAAATAGGTATAGATTCATCTTGTAAAAATTGATTATTTCATGAAATGTGTAAAAACTACCTCATATGCTAATGTGACTCAATTAATGGTCTACAAATTCATAAAGGAGATAATATACAGATATAGACTTCTGAAGAGGATTATTTTTAACAATGCCAAAAACTTAAACAGTAAAATGATAAATGAAGTGTGCACTCAATTCAAGGTCCATTATCATAATTTGACACCATATCATTCGAAGATGAATGAGACAATAGAAGCTGTAAACAAGAATATTAAGAGGATACTAGAAAAGATCATGGACACTTACAAATTAACATGATATGTTATCTTTTACCTTATATGCTTATAGAACATCAGTTCGAACATCTTATAAGGCTACCCCATTTTCGTTGATTTATGAGATGGAAGCTATGTTGCCAGTTGAAGTGAAAATTTCACCATTAAAAATTTTAATTGAAGTTAAGCTAGAAGAAGCAAAATAGGTCTAAAATCGCTATTAAAAGTTAAACATCTTTAAAGATAAAAGACTAACAACACTTTTCCTTAATCAATTGTATCTGAAGAGAATGATGAAATACATGATAAGAAAATTCACCCTCACTACTTTTGAGGAGACTTAGTTCTAAATAAGATACTTCCAAATCAACACGATAATCGAAGAAAATTGACACCAAATTGAAAAGATCCATATGTTGTGAAAAAAGTTTCTTAGGTAAGGCATTAATATTAGTATAAATGGACGAAAATTATTTGTCTCATCCAGTAAACTCAAATGTTGTGAAAAAATATTTTACTTGAAACAAAAAGAAAATTAAAATATATATATCCAAGTTAAAAACCTAAAAAAGTGGCTTAGGTATACAAGGAAGCAACCTCATGTAATGGCCTCACAACATAGGAGCAAATGTGGTTTAATGAGCTTTAAAAGATAAAAAATACCATCTGGTTGAGTTTTGAAAAAAGAATCCAAGAATGATTGGTTCATTATTATTTTGTTATAATTTTTTTGGTGTTTTTATGCCACCCAAACACCTAGTCTTTTTATTGCTATGGTTTATTACCTGTTTGATGAAATATGTTTCTCTTCTTTGAAAAATAAAAATAATACATATCCATTCTTTCATCTTATTTGTCCTCTTTGTCCATCCTACAAATGAACAGAAGAAACATGTAATTGTATTTTGTTTGTCTTGAAATTACAATGATGATAAATAACTAACCAATCATAGAGGCATAGGATAAATAACTAACCAATCATAAAAGAAATATGTGATTGCATTTTGCATTTGGAGCTTCAAGTGAATCCAATGATGATAAATAACTAACCAATCATAAATGTATGGGATAACTAACCAATCATAAAAGAAATATGCGATTGCATTTTGCATTTGGGGCTTCAAGTGAATCCAAATAAATACATCTTGTTGATGGAAAATAGTCATAAAGGTATAAGATAACCATCAGTTCTGACTTTGGCTTATATCCTTTGAGATTAACCATCCTTTTTTCTTTCTTTTCATTCATCATTTTCATTCTATCTCCTCTTGTTTGTTTATAACCCAAGCCAAATCTATCTTTCTTATTATATATTGCCGACAACTTCATGATCCTTTGTAAATTATGTCCATGTTCGATTCCAGGTTGCCATCCTATTCCATTAAGCTATTTAACGACCATTTCTATATTCATAAACAAATGCAGTCAATATAATTTGGATCCTTCAACCATGTAAGTGGCATTGAAAATCTCAAAATACCTATAAGGGTATTCCAAAGCCTCATCTACAGCGTTCACATGAAGAGTATTCATAGGCTGGGCTATTAGTAAATCTTATTCTCCTACTATGCATGTAAACTTTCCATCAATAATAAATTTAACTTTCTAATGAAACAAAGATGAAACATCTATCATATGAATCCATAGGCTAGCCAACAAGCAATTATACGATAACGAGATATCCATAACTTGAAATTTTACATTAAAAGTGCAAAGACTAATTTACAAAGGCATTTTTATATCCTCTAGCACCTCTTGTTGAGTCTATTGCAAGCCTAAACAACCATATGGCTGGCTTCATGTAAGATAAATCAACATGTAGTCTTACCAACAATCATAACAATGACATTAATTGAAAAGCCATATGTCAATTAAGACTTTGGCCATAGTATGAAGAGTCTTGGTGCTTCTTTTGACCCTTTAGAAAAATCTCATCATTGCTAAAAGATATGTCGTTTGATACTACCAAATTACCAACAAGAGGTTCCACATACTCATTAGATACATTATAGGATACACATCTAGCTTAATACTTTTAGTAAAGCCTTTTGTGTAATTATAAACTTAACAAAAGTGAAAATAGTGAAATTCTAGTTGATATCTTATTCAACTATTCTACCATGCTATATTCACTATGCTTTATCAACTTCAAAAATTCACAAAGTTCATTTTCAGAGATTTATTTTTGGTATTCTTTATCAGGGACTCCATACGGCTATTCTAACTTTTTTCTTACTTTTCGACTTTTGCTTTCTCTTTCCTAGCTTTCTCGAGCATTTTCAAATATAACATTGCCCACTCCAATCATACATCCTACACTCGTTATGCTTATGGTATCTAGATTGGCCATAATATCACAATCATACTTTCATGACATTAACTTGTCACTCAAGTATGAAAAATGGTTAAGTCCACTAATAGTCACAACTGGTCAGCAGATAAGTTTTTTCAATATTGGGATTGGCTTCTCATCATAATAGATGGTCACCGATCTATGCATAAATTTCGCTAGCACGTTAATGTTAGACAACTCAACTTTTGTCAAATCTTCTTTCTCTTCAAAGAATTCTATCTATCCCATGTCCATCAACCTTTACACCTTCCCACGAAATTGATCACAACTCTCAACAAAATGGCCTAAAACAACCTTATGATAATTGCAACTATCGAACAGGTCAATCATCATATGGGAATTGTAAGGCTTTACTAGTCCCAACATACTAGCCTTAACCAAAGCTTCAAACACTTTAGCCATTGAAGTTTTGACTTTATCTATCATTCTTTTAACATAACACGTCAAGCCATCAATCAAAGCATTTATTGTTGTTTCAATATGATTTGGTAGAGGATTTTCACTAAGATTTAAAGTTTTTCGCTTGTTAGCGTCGAAGTTTAACAATTCGGCTTTGATTAACCCTTGCACCTTATGAGTTAAAGTAATGTAATTATTCGTAAAATGACATGTATTTCCATATTGATAATTACAATGTGCATTGGGATCATATCATTTGGGATACAAAAATTTCTATGGTTCAAAATGAATATGGGCTAACAAATGATTTTTAACAAGCTGAGAAAACAAGTCGATGTATGTCATGAGGATAAAATAAAAGAAAATCTTCCCTTGATTATTTTTAGGTGCTTTTAGGCCACCACCTTGGTTGGGTCTTCATTCTGGTCTAGCAATAGCTACGACAAAGTAATTGTACTTATAAATGGGTGCTTGAAAATATTACTACAAAAAGGTAGATAAGTTGATTATTGTACTGGCTTATACTGGTGAAGGATGGATATCACATTGTTTATGGAGGGATAATCGATTTAGCACATCAATGCAGTAAACCTTCTAATCTATTGCCCCTCATAATGCATTACTTGGGCTTCACTTTCTTTCTTTTTGAATACTTCACCTCTGTTTGCACCAATCATCTCTCTTGTATTACGCTTGCCATTTTTTATGACATTCTCAATGATCTCACTTGAAATCACCATGTCTGTAAAGTTATTGGTTGCGTTTCTAATCATTCTTTCATAATACGAAGCTTTCGAAGTGTTGACAAATAGAACAACAATTTTTTTTTATGAGAGGAAACTGTATTGTACAACCACATCTCTTCGTTTTTACGCGTATTCCTTAAACTCTCAATTGCTTTTTTTTCATACTCTGCAGGGACAAACGATTTGAAACTAGATTTACAACATGTTGATGTCGAGAAATAAATGCCCTCTAAGCTCTTTTCACAAATAGATACAAGTCCTATATAGTGGAATATACCATCTAGCTGCAGAACCCATAAAGCTATCTTGAATACATGATCAATAGCTTTTCATCATAGGCATGCATAACCATCTTACAACAATACATAGTCATATGGGTCACTAAGCATTTTGTGTCATTATATTTTTTAAACTCAAGAACTTTAAGTTTAGGCAAGATGATCATGTCTGAGGCCAAACAAAGCTCAACTACATTCAAAGAGCTATAAAAATCCATTCTTTCTATAGCTCTTAGTATTTCTTCTAACCATTTCATCTTCCACTTAGAACCTGTATCCTCCACTATCTCAAATGCTTTCATTCCCAACTTTTATTTCTTCTTAGGATCATCCAAATTAGGAATCAGGATTTGCTCAAATGATTTCTCTACAAAAATCAAATTAGTGAAATTTTATAAAATTGTCCTAGGACAGGTAAGTATGTCATTCCTAAATAAATACACGGACATCTTTTGATAATAAGAATTTACACCTTAGCCCCTTGAGAAGTTTGGGGTTTTAAAGCTCAAACCCTATGGGTTTAAAAGATCCATGATGTTTTGTAACTGGTCTTGTAAGCGAAGACCTTTTTGTACCATTTTTGCTCTATCTAAATTCTTGAGTGTTTTCATTATCTTGTTAAAATCCCTTTTTAATTTTTTTTTTGCTTTTTTTATTTTCTCAAATCAACTAATTTATTCTTATTCCATGATCCTTATTCAAGAGCTACTGTTAATGGCGAGTAAGCTGAGTCAATTTTCAATGAGTGACCTATTCTTGAACTTTTATTACCACAATTATTGTGAATTAGGATATTATATTTTGATGCCTTATTCAAATAAATGTATGAATGAATGCATGAATGAAGAATAGATAAAAATGAACAATATGCATTAAAAAGCATTTGCCGCACATACACTAATAACAAATGATTCTTATTACAAATCCAAAGTTACATCCATAAAAGCTTAAAGTCTATTGCCTATCAAAGGAAATTATTTATCTCATGATATTGATCTTGCACCTTATCAAGGAATTTTAGTAGAGTCAGGCCATACATTCCAACAGATTGTACTTCTACCTTTAACGCCTTGACCCTATCTTTTATTTTTGTCGCCTTACATGAAGCAATATTTATTTGTCCAAACAAATACTTCAAATGATCTTGTTTTGCCATGTATGCACTCTTCCATTGTTTCCCTCTATTAAGGCATTTTTTACACTTTTCTTCTAGAATAAAAACTTGAACTCTAACCTTATTGACAATTTCTTGAAGCATCCGATTATACCTTTGAACCTTTGAGAATGTATTTTCCTTTTTTGTATTTTTGCATACAACTACTTATGTTTTAAAAGTCCAACTAATTTAGAAGTTGTCGATGAAAGTGTCTTGTTTAGATCAACGAACAAATTCTTCCATCCATCTTCATCCTGACTAAACTTCTAAATTTTTCTATCTTGCCACTGCAAACTTCCCTCTATTTCTTTTTTGAGCCTTTTGTTTTCATGTTCCAATTCTTCTTTTTCTTGTTGTAACTTTCATTTTGCAACTTTTACCTCTAGCAACAAATCCGAAAACTTTGAAAGAATTGAACTACATGGGCTGCTTGGACTACTTTCATCTGGAACCATAATGTCTTTCACCCATTTAACGTGCCACACAGAATATTTTAGGCTGATCTTATCAATACGCTTGCTTTAATCCATTCTTTTTGTTTGTTTCTATGCTTAGAGAATATTTCCTACCATCTTTATGGAATATGGTTCATTGTATGCAAAGTATAACTAATTAAGTCCATGTGTCATTAGAACAAACTATTTATATCCAAATTGCCTCAATACCATAAGCGGGAAATAAGTGATTGCACCCTAAAGGCCTACAAGTGGAACCCAAGATTTGTCTCTATAACTGTGAAGTATTGAATCATATGACATCTAGAGTGCTCTCCACACTACTTTTTGGCTCGTCAAATTTTGTAAATAGAAGATCCATTATTTTTCAAACTTCAATTCTGGCCATTTGATCTCATAAAATTCCTTAAAAGGAATGCTAGATCCAAGTTATGGTTATGAAATTTGTCCTCTTTGGTTTTGAAGTGACTTTTTATCCATAGATAAAAGTTACATGCACCTTACAAAATGACCTTTTGCTTCTCGTCAACAAAAATTCAAAGATCTAATAGTTTTTGCTAAAACAACTAGCATCAAATTATCTTTACTCTCAACTTACTTTAAGAAATCCACCACTACCACATCTATATATCCAATTTCTTTTAAGAATATCACCATCCTATATACAACTAAAGTAAACAATCCTACACTACTCATCATATATAGTTTTGATGAAATGGCTATGCAAGAAATCTCAAGGAATATATGCTTTCTCATCTTTTTCCTTTAATATGCTTGTCAACCTATTCCACACTAATTTTCATTGTCACGACAAGCTTTTTACAATAACCTATACTCTTGCTTCATTAATAAACTTTGTTAAGACATAAAAGGTATAGACGAAACGACGTGGAATACTCCTCAATAATGGGCACCATATCCACCTCATTGAACACAAAGCGTATGTATGAAAGATTATAAAACCACATCATGGCTTTAATAAGTTGTTCATCCACCTTTATCGAAAGAAGTAATGCTAAGTCTCCATATCTTTCTTGAAATTTTTCTCGTATAGTGCTATTCCATTGCTTCAAAATCAAAATCTAATCGATAAAGTTGTTTTGCTTGAAATTAAAATGAACCTTCTTATGAAAAGTGGAAACATAATCTACCGATCTCCTTCTTGACATTTTGTTTCTTTTAATATAATTTTCAAAGCATCATGTTGGATTGGTACAGATTAAAATTGATTTCAGCTTTCCATAGATGTAAACCAAGATTCGTTTCATCAAAATTGGTATGTGGTAAACCACTCCTTAAATGAAAATGTGACGATGCATGAGATAAATAATAAGACATATGATTCTCCACATTTTCTGTATTCTAAATAAATATTTACAACAATAGCATGGTCTTTTATATGTCCTTATATGTTTGGGATAATCCTAAATAATAGGTGGTCATGGCTTTATTCTAAACTAAGCTTCCTAGATTACTTATACGCTTAGTTAGGATGACAAGCTAAAGGCTCTCAAATTATTCATCACTGTCATGCATGCAGGACTAATAAGGCATCCTAATATTCACCTATGATTAAGGGTGTAAATGATATATTAGTACTCGTAAGCTACTTAGATTCAACTCAAATAAAACTCGAATAAACCTATGCAGGACTCATTGATCGAATCGAGTTCGAGCATTCTTATACCTAACTCAAGTAATTTGTGAGCCTAATTAAGCTTTTATATTTTAATATATTTTAATTATTTTAATTAATAAAATATCTCACATTCAAGTTCAAGCTTAAGCTTGAGCAATTTAACTTTTTCATGTTAAATCGAGCTAATTTTTTCATGTTAATCAAGCGAACTCAAGTAATTCGATTTCTATCTCAAGTTAAGCTCTAGCTAAAAAAAAAAACAAAAACTTGATCGAGGTCGAGCTTCAAGCATTGAATTTAAAGTCGAGCTCGAGCTTAATGTTGTATCAGCTCGAGCTTAATGTTGTATCAGCTCGAGCTTAATGTTGTATCAGCTTGAGCTTGATCAATTACACCCCTATCTATGATAAGCTACAAATGAAAAAACTTTAATTTAATTGAGTATTTCACTAGCCATTGCAGAAGTTAACACCTCATAAGAGCATATGTACTCTACCTCATTCTAAAAAGGACAAAGCCAAGTCTAAAGCTTATGTTATGATCTACACATATAGTGTGTAAAGAAACAAATTCTTGAAAACCTCTTAAACAAATAAACAAATAAGGAAGTAATCAAACAAATAAATCAATAAAATGAATTAATAATGAAAACTAGCCTATTCAACCAAGAGCTAGAATCATATAAAATTATGGTTCAACTCTCTTGTCCCCAGTGGAATTGCCAAGTTATCATAATGTATAGTTCCAGAATCTCTATCACTAGACATAAAAGTCAAGGGTTGCCACTAATCTTTCTTGTTAAGATATGATTCGTGACCAATCCTATCTTTTGGTTTACAAAATCAAGATTATGTTCAAGAGTATAATTGTGCCTGGGAAAGATTGTAATACTCCCACAACATCCGTCCGAGATTACGTTCGCCACCTAGACTCGTTTCAACCCCTAAACACTGATCCGACCTCTATATTTACAAAAAATGACCCTAAACAACCTAGACCTCCTTTGCAAGTGATCAAAAAATTTTTTTTGTTTTTTTTTCTAACGTTGCTACTCCCTTCCTAAGGATATGTTCATTTTTTTTTAATATTTTTTGTTGTTTGGCCTATGGTGGGTTTTGGGTAGTGTGATTTTTTTTTTTTGGCAGTTTTGGTGATAAGATATTGGCTATGATGAGTGTGATTGGCAATGGCCCAAGGCTTGCCGAAGGTTAAGGGATTTTGATATTTTAGCAAGTGATTTTTTGGGTGTTGAAGAGAGTTTTCTAAACAAGGATTTGCTTTTAGGGTCTCGAAAGTGTAGGTTCTGCTTGCTGGTGAGAAGATTTTTTTGGCTTTTTACTGGTGGTGGGGCTGATGTGTGATGGTGGCTAAGTGGTAGGAATGGATTTGGCAATGACGATGGGCGATTATTCCCCCCCACTTTTTTTTTTTTTTTTTGCAATTGCAAGGCTCGATTCATAAAGCCATTGGAGAATCAAAATCCTAAGAAATGGGATTTGAAGAAATTTGAGTGACTGCCGGTGACTTTTGTCTCCATTGAAATTTTGGACTTGGAGTTTCCACAAGGTCTAGCAGGATGGCTGCCGATGAATCAAATGCACTAAAGACTTTCAAGAAAACCATAAAAGAAAAGAAAAAGAAGAAGAAGAAAAAATAGGAAAATAAAAATAAATAAACCTAAAAATAAATTATATTTAAGTTAAAACCTAATTGGGCCCAATAAGCAATCCAAGACCTAATAGAATACTCAAATGATGAGAGTAAAATTGAAAATGAATTCAAACTTATTTCGAAATAACACTTGATTTTTTTTCGAACAAAATAGGTGTCTACAACCTGTGATTTCCTATTTTCAAAAATGCTAATAATTATCTGTAACATTGGAGTAAATAGAAGTTTCATTCTTAGGTCTTTTTTACCTCATGCAACATGTTCAAGATACCTACAAAAACCAAAAGCCAATAGTTTTACAACAGCACATCCACAAACCAAATTAAAGTTCCCTTCCCCCTAAAAAAACCCAAAATTCATTTTTTTTTAAACTTAAAAGCCTACATTATGTAAATATCAGTTAACCATTTCTATTTCTTTTGCAGTTGAAGCTAATATAAATGCTTCCAACAATAACATTTTACATAGAAAATTACACAACAGTAAGAAGGAAATTATATCCAAAACAAGCAATCATACCTAGCACAACTATACATCAGAGAGCAATCCAACCACAAGCTAACAAATTCACTTTGCAATATCTAGTCCATTTTCTCAGAACAAGAGGAAAAGAGACACAACTGGGAGACTCAGGATTCGATTAAATCAAGAACCAAGATGGAGGTCACTCATACCATATAACACTTGGTTGTCCACTGACCACCTCACAAGACTATTAACCACAAAATAGATGGATCATCATATTGCCTTATAAATTGCTCAGGGCTCTTATCAAACATTAGGTGGAATATTGCTCACCTATTTATCAGTGATCTTAAATGCTTCTCGCTACCTAATCCATGTCCTTAATGGTCATACCCTTTAATTTTAGGCTCTCCAAATTTCTCCAAAAAAAAAAAAGATAAAATAATACAAAAGGTCTTTATCTCACTGTGGTAAATATCTAGTTCATATCTCCCAAGGTTTAGTGCCTTAATAGTTTGTTGTATTTCCATACTCCAATACTTACTGCTCATTAATAGCATTAGTAAAGATATCACGATAAACAAGAACAGAAGAAAAACAGAAGGTACTGAACTTACAGCTCTATCAAATTCCAAAATGAAGCATCTTTTGACATCTTCCTTGGTAGGTTTGCAGCCTTGCCTATAACGTCTAGATGTCAGGTCTGAAATTTTGGCATACGTGTAGTGTAAACTGCTGCCTCCTCCAATTTGATTTCACTAACAAAAAACTGCACCAAGTATAATTATGCTTAGAAGTGCCATTTGTATGTACCAATAGACAAAATGACCAGAGGTATGTAATAATGTTCTTGGGGAAAACTAGATGCAGTGATTAATTCCCTTTTAATGTTGCTTGCTTAGAAATATGGACAATTTTATTTTCTAAATAATTGATGGAATCAAGCGTATTATCTAGGGTCCAAGACAAAGATTAACCAAACTAGGTAGCAGCAATTTTGCAAGTTCCCAATCAAATCAAGGGATTAAGAATGTGAGAAGAACACATAATGATAACAAAATAGCACCGTTATAGGACCAGTAAATTAATAACAAAATAGAATGCTATATGCTGATCTTATCTCAAGGACATAATCACAGACAAAAACAAAGCCATCTAAATTGAACAAATGGTACACATATGAACTCTCCACTCTCTTCTAAAACTCAGGGAAGGTTCACTATTTTCTGTTATGCTGTTGAATAAATTGCACAAAAGTGAACCACCATTCCTGCTTATGAGCCAATAAATGAAGTAAAAGATATTAAGGGCTTGATGGACAGAGAATCTCATAATATTCAGAACACGAAATCAGTAACATTGGCCACTCAAGCGCAAAGCTAACCTTCTTGTTTAGGTTTTGCACTCCTTCAGCAATAACTTGTCTGATTATCATCCTGTTGAAACCTGGACCTTTTGTAACCAGGTATATACTGGTGAGAACCTTCCCTCTTCCTTGAACCACTCGGCCATGCTCCCCACCTGCTGCTAGTTCTTCTGAAGTCTAACTTTCTTGACCCAAAATTATGATTCTCCCTCAGCTTCCAACCCCATGAATTTCTCCCACAATCACCCCACCCGTGATCATTTGGAGCTCCATTGAGTTGAACAAAGCCATATTCCCCGTTAGACAACTTCTTAGAATCGCACTGGCTCCTTCCCCAAGAATTCCGTTTAAAGTCTCTCCATCCATCATCCTTCCTATTGCCAATGCCTTGACAACCATGACCGCAGGAATCATTGCCAGTATTCCAATCCCTTGACTCATAATCTCCCCATGAATTGTGCTTTTCACTTTCATTTCCATAAGTAATGCTATTCTCCCAGGGATTATTTCTGTTACTATTTAAATTCATTGACTCATCAACTTTAGTAACCAACCCGCCCCAACCCAAAAGATCCTTTGAACCATCAATACCTTGAGTAGCATTGTTACATTCCCAAGGCTTATCAACCTTACAAGTGTTCATGTTACACCCTTCCGAGGGAGCAGACAAAAGGTTTCTTGCCAATTTGTTTTCATGTCCTACCTTGCCATCTTTTTCTCCATCAATAGAAGCAAAGTATTCTTGTTCTAAGTCCCTAATCAATTCAGGATCAATATAAGGATTCCAATTTATTTCATCAATATAAGCATTTGGATCAGGAGCAGAAATGTTACAGGAGAAGCCATTGATCTCTGCCAAATAGCGCTTTTTTGCATTTTGAAATGCTTCTTTTCCAGCTGAGTCATCCCAATTTAGTACATCATTGTTGTAGCAAATGGACTTTTTGGCATCAACAACCTTCCGCCATGATATTCTTCCAACTAAAGTGCAGAATTTCTTTTCCCACATAGGCACACCATCATTGCAAAACTCTAAGTGGAGAAAAATAAAATTAGAAAAGATTCACGCACCTTGCAAACATAATATAGTCAATAATGAGAATGGTAAATAGCATGCCTAACATTTTGATAGGTAGATATAGCCATTAACTGAATAACAAAGAAATAAATCAAAATATATCAATGGAAAATAGCGGACACTTAAGATCTGCTTTTTAATTTAAATTCTTGAGAGTTGAAAAATAACCACATTAATTGTCGAAAACCAAAACCTTAATCATGCAAATTTTTTATATAAACCATCTCTTTTCACTTGATAATTTCAGTCTTAAAATTCAGCATTCACTATTTGATAAAACCACTTAAAATATTCAGTAACAGAAGTGTATTTACATTTTATAACTCAAGCAATTGATACCACCCATGATCACCATTACACTAATAATTATTTCTGATTATGACATAAAACACACACATATATACAATGATTTGTGATTACTTGAATAAAAAAGTGTTAATTCTTAGATAATGCGAATAGTAGTTAGCAGAAAGGAAAAGTTAAAAGATGGAAGTAAAGCCCATGCAACAGAATTTTCTGATAAAATACACTAAAGATGGCATTTTAAGTTAAAATAAAACTAGCAATTAATAAATATGTAAATCATGATCGTACAGGTTTAGTACCTTTAATACCAAGAATACGCTTCCAAAAACTATTTTTGGTTTAATGCAATATGCCGATGTAATTGTTAAAAAAGTTTTCTTTTCCATCTAAATTTTTTATTCATTCTTTCCTTCTTTTAAAGCATGACACTAATTCAATGCTGTAACAATTGTTGTACTGTCTCCAAATCCATAAATTCGTCCGAAAACAAATTTCAGATAAAAACCCAAATATCTTAAATCTCAAGATTATTTAAAAAAAAAAAAAACCCCACCATTGAACGTAAGATAGGGAGATTTCAAGTAAAACTCACAAGAATACTAGACAAACCACAATTCTAGAAAAGCAAATTCACATAAAAAAATATTGCAAATATAATATGCATAGAAAGAACTATAAAACAGTAAAGTGAAGTTATATGCATGTAAAAAAGAGTAGTAGTACCAGATAGAGAAGGTTCAGGGTCATGATAGGAAGGGGGATATTTGGGAGCTCTATCTTGTCGGTAAAATCTTCGGTGCGGTCGATTTCTCCAGTTGCCCATCTCTCCAAATATTATGCTTACAGAGAAAACAATAAAAGAAGCAGAGGATAACCTTTTAGAAAAAAAAAAAATTCAAAGGGTTGGTTTTCTCTTGTCTGGTTTTAATGACAAGAAAAGAGAACAACGCGAAAATGAAAAACGAGGAGAGAGTTTGGAGTTTGAGAGGCTTTTAGCGGTTTTGTTGTTTATAAGATGGAAAATTGCGATTGCAATCTATTAAAGGTTATATTAGTTTACAATTTCCTTTATATATATTTTAATTCTTTTTAATATCTGTTTCTTTTGGTGAAAAAATTTTGAAGATCTGCCCACAGTACTCATCCGCTTTGTGGGTCTGACCCGAATCTGATTTTAGACTTTTAAAATATATTTTAAATTACTAATATTTTGAATATATATTTTTATAAAAATTTCAAACCTTTATATCCAAGTCCAATCTTAAACAAACCTTTTGAAAAATCAATAAAATCAATGGAATCCAATTGACTTATAAATAAGTTCAGGTACAAACCTACTTACACATTTTATAAACATAAATTATATTTTTTTAATTTAATCCTTATGTTATTATAAAACTTATCAAATTGTCCTGTCTGCGAAAGTTATGAAATTATATACATGAAAGTATTGATTATTTTGAAATTCTTAAATCACTAGTAAAATTTTATTTTCTTAAAACATATCACAACATTAATACATTCTTTCCCTCATGTCTTGCATTTATATTGATTTCTTCAAATGTCAATAAGAAGCCATATAAATCGAAAAATAATGAAATTAGTACTGGTATAACAATCAAAAAATAAAATAAAAAAAAGGCATACTTGATCAAGATTTTAAAAAATTGTTACTACATTCAACCGTACAAACAGTTTCTGTGAGATTGATGTCAGCAGATATCAGATGAGTACTCAAAAATTCTTTAGAAGATGTTAAAAGATTCCGCAGAACTGGGTTTGGCGAGTCAGTTCTGCCGAGAATCTTCTCCACCTCATCAACTAATCCAACAATCATTTCCTGCTGGAAACGAGAGGCATTGTTCTTGAATAAGTTAAACCACGCTGACTCGGAGAATCCCTGTAACTCACTCGAAGGATGGATGATAATACATGAAACAGCAGAAACGTAGTCATTTTTCTCCAGCTTCATGCAAAACCTTTCTTTGATCAGAGGCAGAGGAGGGGTCCTACCAATCCTTGCCATGTGCTCCCAAGTTGTTTCCAATAGCTCCTTCTGAAAATATTAACAGGTCTCAATAGCCTACTCACAAAGAGCTCATTGGAAAATTATTTCTAAATACTATCTGCATAGAAAATTTTATTTTGGCATGAAACTCCAGCAAGTGCAGAAAACTCTCCACAGTGTAACGTAGCTCACCCTCGGGAAAATATTAAAGCAAGGTTGTTTGTGACTTTCTTTTTATGGACAGGTTCTCTATACATACCTTTCCACCTCTGGCTGCATCCAGTATCATGCGGAGATGACGTTTTGCATTGAAGTGAAATCCATGATGCAACATCCTTCCATAGACATGCTCAAACTCATCCCACCTCCTGTGTTGAATGCATGCATCTAACATGATATTGAATGTATAAATATCAGGTATCACTCGATGCAAATAATCAGATTTACTGTTGGCTTGATTTGCATCTTCTGATATTTTCTGGAAGAGATCTTTGGCTTGATCAAATAATCCATGATCCAGATAAGCTTTTAGCATGATATTGCAAGTGACAAGATTTGGAGAACAAAAATTTTGCATTTGATTGAAGATGTATGCTCCATTTTGAATGTTTCCAGAGTCTAGACATGCTTGAATTAAACCAGTATAAGTTACCACCAGAGGTTTATTAGCAACCTTGCATATTTTCTCAATCTGTAAAAGATAAAGTGCAGCAATGTATTAGCAAATGTTCTGCTCGAATAACAGACATTACCTTAACAGTTCATTGCATGTTCATTGTAGCCTTGTAGGTAGGTTGAAGCTCACGTATCTATAGAAATTTAAACATAATAAATAGCATTTTAAGATATAGCGCTCATTGATACAAGTAATTGAGTTCACATGCTTCAATTATGCATACCTCACAACTCATATACAGCAGTATATCACAACAAACAGAAACCTCATTAGTGCACAACGATTTTCCTGAAGAAATAGAATTTCAAAGACTTCATCTTAAGATTAAGTGAAAACTTCTGCTCTCTCTCAAACCCCTGCTATCATGCTTTTAATAAGGTATAAATGATGATAACACTTCATAAAGCTATCAAAACCAGACCCTTCTTCCTTCCCGTAGAAACTGCTCCATTAGCCATAAATAGAATTAGGAATCACCAGACATGCCACAAACAGTTCAAAAGTTAAGAGATAAGATAACATGATCTGCAATTTTCCTGCAAAAATACCATCTGAGTAAATTTTTCTCTCTAAAATTCTGCAATGTAAGAATTCTTCCTCAAGTTTTTAGCAATGTATTTCAGGATCCGGCAACATTTCTAAATATCCTTTTCAGCTCATCTAAACTTTTGACATATTTTAAATTATATTTGTAGCAATCAGATCTGAACTAAATTAAATTTCTTCAAGCACCTAATACTCATAATTAACTTTTTCAAGAATAAATGTGGGAGGCCTGAGATGAAATTGCTTCGATACTAACGAGCATGAAAAAACAAATGTGCTAAACAAATTAAGCATAAAAAAGCAACACCTGCATCAGTGCTTCCTGGCACCTTCCAGCACTACAAAGACAGCGAGCAAGGTCGTAATATAGAGCAGCAGAACCTACAATTCCTCGTTTTTCCATACCTTGAACAGCCAATACAGCCTCATGTATCTTACCCTCCTTCCAAAGGGTATTTACAAGAACTGAAAATAACCCAAAGTCAACTTTCAAAACATATAGCTAATGGAACTCTGACAAGGATATATTACAATAAATACCTCTATATGTCAAAGCATTTGGAATAGAAGATTTCTCAATTTTCCTGAAAAACTCATGAACCAAGTTGTATTTGCCACATTCAAACATCACCTACACAAATAAAAAAAGTCATAGTATTTTATCCATAAAGAGAATCCATTTAACAACATCATATCACAAACTTCAGAGAAGTCATTTCCCATCAGGCATGATAGGTCACTGTTGTAACGTTGTGATCTTAGCAAATATAGCCATGACAACCCATGGTAGAAACCCATTCCTGCAACAAAACACTGCTATTCTTAACGCAATTTTTTTTGCTTGCTTGTAAGAGTTCTTAAGACAAAATTAGTTCGATGTCATCTGATGTTATCTTCAAGAAACTTCGAAACATTGAAGGTACTTCCACTTGAAACTTAAGAAAAGTACACACTCATCCAAAATGCTGAAATGATTTGTATCACTTTATAATTAAAAAGATAATACAAAAACCTGAACCTGTCATTAAATTAAGTTTTCTAATTTTAGTCACCTCCATTACAAGTCCATATGTTGAAGTGGAAGGTTGTAAATGTTGTTGCTTTAGCTGCTGCAAAACCCAAAATGCTCCCTCCCACTCTTTCCGCCTAGCACAAGCATTTAGGACCTGCATACACAATAAAAATATGAAAATTCTTTATATGCACCAATTCTTTATATGCACCAATAGTACTGCATAAAATCAACCAAAGACAGCTAATCAACTTTTGAAGATGATAGCATTTAGGTATACTAATATGTATTACTCACCGCATTGTAAACCACAATATCAGGCTCTAATCTTGGGTCCCACTTTCCAAGAGGCCCTGTCTTGAATTTCTTCTTGGGAGGAGATCCCATGCTATCAATAACATCAAAGAGTTCCCTCAAATGGCCAGCTTGCCCAAGTGTGACAGCAATGGAATGATAAGCGACTATATCAGGATATGAAGCCATTTGTTGCTACAGTAAATCGAGAGAGAAAAAAGAACAGTATCAAATAAACTTTTTCCTCCTTCAATCAAACGAAAGTTCATTTCATGAGCCACATAAACGAGAATTGAAGTATATTACCTGCATTGAATGGAATATGTTAAGAGCTTCCACAGGTCTCCTTGCTTTCCCGAGTGCATTAAGTGCAGCTGTGTAAATATGTCTGCAGCATAAAGGTATATGTAATTAAAAGACATATACACCATGGTTTTCTTTTTTTTTTTTCTTTCTTTTTTCTTTTGAAACTAGAAACCATGGTTTTCTAAAAAACTCAAGAAGCAATGCATTTTGGGGTAGCACACAACTTGTAGAAGTTAGAAGAGAAAGAATGAACAAATAGCACTCCCTTTAGATAGCGTTTGATATCATTTTCAAAATCACTGCAGTGATCTAATTAACATGGTGATAAGATCACCAAATTGATTTGATCACCATTGATTTTAGATTACCATATTTGATACAATATTATAAATTACTAATGTTTTAAATCATTGTGTTTGGTACTATATGAAAACAATAAATAATATAATACAAAATATCCAAAATAACCTTACAAGAAAAGTAAAACATTTAATACTTATTAAATCAACAATTTATAAAATAGTTAACTATTATTTAATAGAAAACTACAAAGTATAAATCAATTTTGATAAAAATAATTTCTAAAAAATTATTAAATAACTTCATTATCTTTTTTCTAATCAATATAAGTTTATAACATAAAACCTCTTTAGAATAAGTAATTAAAAACATCGGTTTTTTAAATTTTTAGTGGCTAGCTTTTCAGGGTCATGTTAACTATATTTTTCATGAGGGTAAATTAGTCGAAAAATAATACTGAAAATTACTTTCCCATGGTAATAAAACTTTCCCATCCTTTAGGTTGGGAAAAGGCAGTGACCTTATCACCCCAATAATTTAAGATCACTACAACTTAGGATTTCTAAATTGCTACCCAACAAGATAATGTAATTACTGAGTGCAGATCACAATGGTTTTTAAACGGATCATCCCATACCAAACACACTCTTAAATAAGTTCCATGTATTCTCAGTATGTAGCATTCTCATGCATCATAATTTGCTTCCTTATTATTCTTGAGCTCTTAGTGATGCTAATGGAGTTTAAACAAGGACATCAAATATTTCAAATTAATATATAATTTGAAGACATGAATGCTAAGATCATAAGTTTATTATAAGATGTTACCAGGATTTTAGTCTCTCTTCTTATAAATAAAGATTACCCGGCAAACCTTATGCAAGTACAATATATGCTTTAGAAAGAGTAAAATGCTAAATTTTCCTCTTGAGTAAATGTAGACATTTATAACTACTCTAAATCTAACAAGTTCAATATGTTACAGTGTTTGAGCAAATGTAGGGAAAAAAAAAACTGCTACTATGGTATTTGGAAGTAATTTGGAACACAATGAAGATTCAAATTTTCAAAATTACAAAGAACTTTTACACACTTTTTTTTTATTCAAATCTTTGTAGAGCATAAAACTGATGATAAAGATATAAGCTTATGTATAACAGAAAATAAGGGAGCTGGGGGAGGGAGAACACCTGAGCTTGTGAGATTTGAAGCGCTCACGCTTTTCAAGCCACTCGATGACTTGAAGTACCATCCTCCAATTCCCTAGTTTACCCAATATCTGGATCACCCTTAATATCCAATAGTCTGTAAATTTTATTTTTGCACTCTGCATCATCTTAGAAAACATCCACTCAGGCATATCAATGTCTGCACCATTCAACCTGTCAAAAGTGAACTACTTCAAGATGAATGAGATCATTACAAAACCTGACCAAGATACAAAATATACAAACTGGTAATTAACAGAAGAAAAAAATGGAAATGGTATAACCGATGACAAATGACATTCACTAAGATATATTCTAGGCACAACAAAAAGGGTTAACAATCAAGATTTCAGAAATAGTCACTGAAAGCAAATGAGATTTCTTTGGCATGTTTTTAACTTCAGATATCAACTTTTCTCCTATTAAAAGAAAAACTTAAATAAATCCAAAACTGTATTTACACAATTGAAGCAAATATAAACAGCTCTACCCTTGTCTAAAAACTATTTTGCTCCAATTAAGCCATTTAATCAATTCAAATCAACAGATGCTATAAATGATGGACAAAAATTAGTTCAACAAAAAATAGGCAAATTTGCAATGTTAAAATCGAGATTGATAACTAAAAACAGAGATGTAGCTTACACTAGCTCCTGTGATTGTAAGAGATTGATCATAATTTCATATAAGTAACATCACCAAATTGCAAACATAATAAAGGAAACTTACAGATAAGAAGAGAAAGGGCTATAGAGTACATACGACTTTGCTAATTTTAGAACTCTCTCCTCCATTTCCATCTTTGAAATTGGTGGTTTATCAACAATATCATTGGATTGTTCAAAGTTCTTGAAGGCAGCTCTTTCTATCTTCAAATCCTTATCTTTATCTTCTTCAAGAAATGCCTTTCTACTTCTATTTCTTCTAACTCCTTCGAAATTCGTGTTTACTTCATTGTATTTACCCATTTTGGACATCTTGACTTCCTCTGGAAACTCCCCAAACTTCACCAACTTCACATTCTCTTTATCACTTTTAAATTTTGAATCATATTTGTCTCTATTTCATATAAACAATGTTGTTATTGGAACACAAAACAATATATATATATATATATATATATATATATAGAGAGAGAGAGAGAGAGAGAAGACTAGTAGAAGAAAAGATAATATAGAGTGCTTACAACTTGGCTAACCTTTTTCTTCTCTCTTCTATTCCCATTCGTGAAACTTGTGGCTTATCTACTTCATCACTGGGTTCTTCAAAATTCTTGTACTCATCTCTCTCCTTCACCTTCAAATCAGCATCTTCACCTTTTAGAAGCAATGCCTTTTGGCTTCTAGTTCTGGTAGCTCCTTTACTCTTCATTTTTACTTCATTGTGTTCAACAATTTTGGACATTTTTTTCTCCTCCCCAAAATTTCTCTTTGAATCATCCTTCGACTTGCCTCTATTTAATCTTTCACTGGAATTGCCTCTGTTTGATTTAAAAGATTGGTTCTTCTCCCTAACAGACTCCATAGATTGCTTCTCCTTTGAATCATCCTTTAACTTGCCTCTATTTAATCTTTCACTGGAATTGCCTCTGTTTGAATCAAAAGATTGCTTCTTCTCCCTAACAGACTCCATAGATTGCTTCTTCTCCCTAACAGACTCCATAGTCTTCAAATACTCATCAAAAGACGGCTTAAATTCGAACTCTTTCTCAAGAACCCCTCCACCGGAATTAACCACTCTTAGAGCAAACCTCCGTTTCATGTTGCTTGAATTCTTTGACCATAAAGCAACCCCACAAGTTGGTCTCCAACAATTCATGAACCCACTTGGAGAAAATGGTTTCTGACTATAAACTGAGGTGTAAATTCCATTTCTTTCAAAACTAAAGATACACATTTGAACACTCCCCATAGTCATGAAATAAAAGCTCTCACCTTGGGCTAGTTGGACGGATGCCTCAATGACACTCTGCTATGCTTGGATTAAGAAGCAAGGCTCCGGGAGATGATGCATTAATATAGCACAAAAATAAATAAGAGCTGCAAGAAGATTATAGATATTTGGGTTGAAGAAAGAATCGACCGTTTTGTGCCACAACCCAGAAGACAGCCACGCTGTTTCCTTAACTCTTGTTTTGGGCCAAAAGTTCGAATGGATCAAATAGTCCATTAGTGGCTACTGGAGCTAATAACTTTAGTTTATGGTCTGTTGGGCTCAATGTGCATTGCGCTCTTTTCTTTTTGCTCTACAAAATTCTCGTTTTTTATACAAAATTAAAATTTTTTTCTATTTCAAATTATCAAAAATTGAATTTTGATTATTAAAATTAAATTTTTAATATTTTAACAACAAATCATATGGTTTTTTACTACAAAATTAAATTTTAAGTTGTTGTAGTTGTAACTTTAAATGATGTATTTTTTATCAAATAAATGATTTTATGTTTAATTATATAAATCTCCTTTTTAAGGGTTTTTCTTTTCATAGATAGAAAATCCCTAAGGAGGACATATAATTTTTCAATCTTCTCAATGTAAAAGAAAATATGAAATCTCATCAGTACTTTTCTTTTCTTGTATCCTAAGTTATATGAACGACAATTTTTTTTTTTTTTATAATCATACTACGATCTAACGGGTGTGCATTAATTGAATAATCTTTTGATTTATTTTCGTAAAGAAAGTTGAAGTTATAGGCCGGTGGAAATGGGTCTTGGTGCCTTCTTCAACTTTATTATTATCCTTTTGCAAAATGACTCTCATGCAGACCAGATGGTGTTAATTGAATGCATACTTGGCTGATCAAGTAAAGCCTGAAGCAACATGTGTTGTTGCTTGGTTCCAACTTTCTTCTAATTTCTATCCATTTCACGTGGACACCATATATGTCTTCCAAGACTAAGCACAGCCAACGTTAATATTAATGGTTTTAGCTTCTAACTTACAAAAATAGGTGGCTCCCAAACTTTTCATAGGTGGGTTTGAAGCCCTATCATGAATTTTGGCGTTTTAACTTTATATTATATATCCCGTCCTGTCATTGCATACATACATATAATAGTCTATTTGATTATATTCGATAAAATTTCACTCATGCTTTAAATTGAAAAACCAGTGTATCTAAAACACTTTTAATATATCCCTTATATTAATTACAAAAACCTTTTTTTATTATTCATTTAAGAAAGAAGAAAATGTCTCTCACTTCATCAACTAATGGAGGTGCCAAGATTTTGTGAATTCTCTTCTCTCCCAAAATCCTTTTTCTAGCATACCTGTTGATAGATTTTTATTTAATTACAATATCTGTACAGACCAATACCATCCATACCTTGAGTAAAAAAAGGCCTCCTGGTAGACTTTAAAACAAAACTAAGTAGAAAATGGGCCTGTGGTGAAGCTCATGGCTAAGTACTTAGAAAAAGAAAAATGAATTTTTGACCAAGAAGATTGAGTGAGCCAATGGCAGTGGCAAAAAGGGTGGAAACAATCTTTGGACATAATTCTTTCCCATGACAAGATGTAAGATATGGTCTTGTCCATGGCACATATAAATATGTTATGATTGAATATCGACAGTCAATAATATTGCCAAACTGCACAAACTAGTTCCTTTCATGAAAGCGAAAATGTCTACCACCAAGGAATTGCAATATTCATGGTCCTCAATTTCCAGCTTTGGTCATTGGACTTGACCTAATCTAGCCAATGCGATTGGAGCACATGGATTTCCCAAACTTAAAAGTTGACTAGCCATCATGATATTGAGTTTAAAAGAGGCAGAACACTTTCACAAGTCATTCAAAACGTACAACATTCTCATTTTTCCTGAAGTCGTTAGGTGTTTGAGACAATTTCCAATTTGAAACTTGAGGGAATCCTTCTCAAATTATTAGTCTTTTGGCTCCTAGAAAATGACATTCAAAAAGGGTAGAAGCATATTTGATTTTTCATTTGGACTCCGTTTCTTTACGAGTCAATTTCAATGTGCCAGAGGCTCAACCTTGCTAAGGCCTATGGTCAGTCCAGCAGTAGTCAATTGAAGCTTATCAAACTAAGCTAGCGAGACTGCTTTGGCTGCTTGTCTAACAACCATGAGAATTAAGAACAAGTCAAGGATGAACAACTCTTTCGAAGGAGTGTCTCCAGCCATTGGACCATGTTTTTTTATGCATATCCTTTGACCATTAATTTGAAAGGGAAAGGAAGAATATTCAAACTCAACAATTCCATTTTAGTAAAAAGATATACTAGGAACTATTTACATGTCTCCAAAAAACTCATTTTTGCAAAAAATTACGTGATCACATAATATGTTGATAGACCATTATATTTTTAATTTCAATAATTAAAATTTAAATGCTATGGTCTAAGTACCAAAATAGAAAAAAAAAATCGTCTTATGTATATCCAATCATTTTAAAAGAGGATTGTGACAATTAATCAAAAAACAAAATATGGCCAGTTATGAGATTAATTTGAGAATTGGATCTGATCTGCAGCTGCATGCATGTGACATGTTAATAAAATAAATTAACTCACTCGATAACGGACCAAATATGTATAATCACAGGATTATGTCTCTAATCATTGTTCCATGGCCTTCCTGTTTTGAGTCAAAAAGTAGAGAGAGAGCTGTCGATGACAGAAACTTGATTAACCAGCTTATGTTGGAATTAGAAAATAGGTATGATTTTAATTGTATGTGACTACTGAGCACTGACTAGTGATGAGAGGAACCTTAGTGAAGCAGACTATTATGTGATGGAAATAGAAACAGGTGTAAACCCAGAATTCCAGAGGAGAGGACTTCAACTTATGCAGTATTGACCAAAATTTTGTTAGTAACAGCAGAAGAAAAGTCATGAAAAGCACATGGGATGTAAAAATGATCACTTTTACATGCATATTTCATTCATGGGTTTCCTTTTCAATTTTACGATATTCCATGTATACACTTGGTGCGAACACGGTTTCATTTGGAAATTGTAAGTACAATAGAAGAACATTGACCGCATAAAAAGAAAGGACAAAAGATAAGCAGCCAATAGCAAACGAGCTAAATCAAACCACAAATTTCATCATTTGAATCATTGCCTATGAATAAAAAAAATAATTATAAAAGTTCAGCTGCAAAACCATAGATTAGATGCAAGATAGCAAGCTGTGTTTGTTCATGCTGGACAGTTCACCTCCTCGATTGTATACCCTAAAAATCTATTGCTAAAATGCACTTTTTCCTGACTTTTGAGGGAAACTGCTCACCAAACTAACAATTTGTAATTGAAATCAGACAAGGAAGTACTGATTCCTATTTTTTTCTTTTGCACAAGTGTTTTACAGATACAATCGTTTTTGGTTTCTTCATGGATGGGGTAAACCAAATCCAACACAAAATCAGGCCCTGCATGCGAGAATGCTGCCATGATCCGTCACCGCATAAACGTATGCAACAGTAAGATTAATAAGCCAACTGGCAGGCTATATGCAAACAAACATATATGGACAGAGTCAAAATCCATTGAAACTTTACCGGATTATACCCGTCATGTTCTTCAATGGTCCCTCCACTGACGCGTTTTTGTTTGTCCATACAACTAAACAAAACAATGAAGTAGAATTTAGTTAAATGGACTTGGCATTTACCTTCTGTACTGAATTTTTTTTTTTTTTTTTTGACCGGGCCAAAGAAAAGAATTATGGTTCCTAGTTCTAATTAATCACCTCATGTCATGATTGATCATAATAAATTGAGAATATCAACAAAGGTAAAAATAGTAGCTAATCACGGCAATCATGAATATAACAAAGAGATTTCAAGCTTTAAACTTTAGCCTCAGCCTCAGGGATGGGGAATAGAGACAAGGAGACATTGATTAAAGTGGAATAACAAGTTGGATAGTAAACATGATATGCATAATTATTTATTAATCACATAGATTTGAGCATCCTAAATCGAATTTGTGCCCTACCAACCTTCTAACCACATTCTTTATTCTCGTGGGCATATGATGATGAGGATGGCGACGACAAATCAGGGATGTAGCTAGAGCTTGGTGTCATAATGATTTTGAAGGTGTTAGAGGAATTCGAAAACAAAAAATATTAGTTATCATTAATTTTTTTTTTGTTAAGTGTGATTATTACATATTAAAACTTATTTTTTTAATATTGAAAAGAGTTTTTAAATATTTTAATACTTTGATAATTTTTAAAAATCTTTTTTTACCTAAAAAATTATCAAGAATCACTAGTACTTCCCTAAATCCCATCATCGAAAAATTTGTAATAATAATATTTTTATTTATGTTATATTTATAAACATAATTTCAAAAAAAAATATTTATTATTATTTATTGTTTATCAACAATTTGAAATAATTAAATATTTATCTAAATAAAAAATGCATGAAAAATAAATAAATAAATAAGTAAATAGGTTAAATTAAAATAAATTTACCATAAGCTAGGTTTAATCCAATTCAATAAAAGAATCCAAAGTAGGTGGGCTGAACTTAGGTTTTATTTGTGACCTGCTACAAAGACGAGTCCAGCAAAAGGAATATGCCCAAACAGAAGTTGAGTTGGGTCTGGATCGCGGGTTAGATCCTGCCAAGAATAGGTCGGGTTAGATCTTAGTCACAAGTCGGGTTGACATGCCGGGTTCCTTCTTTTCATTTTTTTTATATATAAAATCTTTTTTTTTTTTTTAATTCATTTCAACTTTCCTATTAAAAAAATTTCTTTCTTTCTTTCAAAAGAAACCAAAACCAGGTGCCTCCACCCCAACTATGCCCAATTCTAATGTTAGCTCACCGTAATGCCTCTTTTTTCGCTGTTAGCCACCAATTCTAAGAGCCATTATCATCATTGCATATGCCATCGTTGTTTCATTTTTCCTTCTTTTTCCTTTCTCTTTCCTTTTTTTTTTTTTTGTAAGCTAAGATTGATTTTTATTTTTTTTGTTTTTGTTTTTGTAAATAGCTCTTAGTGCTAAATTCCACCCTATAAGGAAAACTGTAATTTGCTTTGTTTTTGCTTTTTTTTTTATTTTGTGATAGGTTTTTTACGTTAGTGTGGGTTGATGAAGACTTGAGGATTTTGAAAAAGGTTAGTAGTGGTTAAATATTCTGGGACTATTGGTTTTGCGATAGGCAGTAGGTAGTTGGCAGGGTAAGGTCTGATCGAGGTAATGCAAGCGAAAGAGTTATTGGGTTGGTGTTTGGTTTGGGAGTGAGGTTGAGGTGAGGGTCTGGGTGCTTGAAGACAATCAAATAAAGCCTTGGTGTGGACAAAGGTCTAATTCTATGGCTGTTTGAAGAGTGGTTTTGGTTAGTGGCTGATGCGGCCTAGGTTGTGTTGACAGGGTTGAGGTTTGATAGGTAAAAGGGTGGGTCAAGGTCTTGGTTGAGACTGGTGGGTAAAAAGGAAGGTGCTAGTTTTTTTGGGCTTGGTCTGGGACGATTGGTGTTTGATTGTATGGAAACAGAGGGGTTGTTATCGGTAGGAGAGGAGATGATGATGAAGGCACATGCCGAGGGAAAATGGTGATGGGATCTTAAGTAGGTGCAAGCTAAAGCTTGGAGATGGTTTAGCACAAGCCAAGGCCGGTGCCTAGCTATATGGGAGTGTTTAGGATGGTGTAGAGTCTTGTATGGGAGTGTTTGGGGCTTGGTGCGAGGCTAGGAGGTGGAAATAGGTATAAGGCCTCCTCCCCATGTTCTTGTCATCTTTGGTTTTTATTTGTGAAATTTTTTTGTTGCCTCGTAGGAGGAACCAACAAGGGATTTGGTCCCTTATGGCGTGGAATGGGTAGAGACATGTCAGGCGTCACGGGCTATACTAACTTGTGAGGTATTATCCGCTTTAACTCGTTAACCTCATAATTTTATCCCACAAAAGGTGCCTCACAAGTTGAAGGAGTGTGAACCCTTATATCCTAAAATCAATTATAGTATACAGTCGATGTAAGATTCATGGCTCTTCTCTAGGACCATGACATCCTCTTTCACTCCAACGGAGGCTTACCGTCCTCAATAGCTAATCGTTAGCATCCCTAGAGCCAACTCTGATACCAAATGTCACGGGCCACACTAATTTGTGAGGTATTGTCCACTTTGGCCCGTTAGCCTCACAATTTTATCTCACAAAAGACGCCTCACAAGTTGAAGATATGTGAACCCTTATATTCCAAGATCAATTCTAATACACAATCGATGTAAAATTCATGGCTCCTATCTAAGACCATGACACCAGGGCTAGTCCTAGCTTAGTGTGTAGGGTAATGGAGCTGGGATTGGAAAGTTAGGGACTGTGCAAAGATTGGAATTATCTTCTTGTCCATTTTTTGTTTTGTGATTTTTCACCTTTTTTTAATTTTTTTGGTAATTTATTTTTTTTTTGTAATTTAATATTAATTAATTAATTAAAATTTTTCTTTGTAATTTTTTGTAATTTTTCAATTAATTTGATTAATTCTATATTAATAAAATTAAATTAAAAATAACTAATTCGAAACAAATTCAAACAAATCTAATTTAATTTAATGCTTAAACCAACTCAAATAAAAATATGCAAATTAAGTCAAAAATTAAAACAAATTTAAATTAATCCTAACAAAATTGAATGTTTACAAGGCGGATCATGACCCCCATAACTCTTTTTACATCATGTAATAAAATATCTCATTCCATAAAAAATAATAGCTTATTTTTTCTTTCTTAATAAAATTACTATTTGATCTCTCATATTTCTGGTTTCACCTCGTGACAAATAATACTAGGTGGCAATCTCATCCGTCTCGTCCGGCCTAATGCATGGCACCTCCACCCACACCTGTCCAAACTTCTTTCCCCGGTGCTCAATCTCGGATTAGTCAATGGAATGGTGGAGATGTTACTGACGTGGCTAATGATCGTGTCAAGTTTTTGATTGATGATTTTACATGAGGGTGAGCGTGGAAAGGTCCATCCATGCTGCATTGGAGCCACCCTTGCCGCCCCTTTGATGTCTTTTATGACAACTGCTCCTATGATTATCGATTAAAGTTCAATATTGTTTTACCATTAAAGAGGCTTTGCATTCCACAAATGTAGCATTTAACGGACAAGGGAGGCCCCACGTTTGGGGGCTTTCAACATACCCACAAAATCATTAGAGATGCCCTAATGTAGATGTTAATAATTATAATAAGAATTGATTTCGTTATTTATTAGTGGTCGGTCTCCTTCTAGAAAACATGTATATAATTATTCAAGATTAGCTTTTTCTCCACATATAATCATTTATTAGAGATTAGACACAACTACATTTGTTGGATCTAGTTCACACTTTCACACCATAGGCTCTAGTAAGCTAGAGGATAAGTGAGTGCAATATCTGTTCAAAATTTCATAATCTTTTTATGGTTATAGTATATAATAATGATAAATTAAGATGCCTAGACTCCTAAACTCCGAAATATGTAGAACAGCTGCTGGATTCATGGCTATTTCTTTTAAGATTTGATTTGTCTAAAGAGAGTAAATTTGTGACTTTTAACCTCTTTCACTCGTGTCACTTTTGTTGTTAACGTGTTTTTTTTTTTTTTTTCGGCATGTTGTTTAGGTCATTTTCACTTCAATTTTTTACTTGTCTGACATTCTAAGTTTTCTTTACCTAATGCAATTTCTAGTAATGGAATGGATGATCCACAATATATTTATACGTAGATTTTGTATCCAAGTAGGTATGGTACAAATATTGGCATTTTCCTTAAAGCAGTCTATAATTAATATGTATATGTTGTTAGTGGGTCAGTCAGGTACCCAAAGTCTAAGAAAAAGAGACAAATAGTGCGAAATGAGGGATATGATAGAATATAGAATCTTCTATAGTTGGGGAATTGGGAGAGAGAGAGAATCTAAGGAAGTAGGAAGTCAATAATTCAGATTCAGAGTTTCTTATCTTGCTTGCTGCTTTCATCAATGCAATGACACCTATAGCCCTTGCCAATTCCCAAACTGTATCTGACTTCTGCTACATTAGGCCGGGTGGGAAGGGGGGGAGTAAATTTGGTTTTTCACTTTCCAATAATATCTCACCAACAGAAAAATGATACTGACACCGATAAGAATCCCCCTCTATTGTGCATAGTTCGCAACACAACTTGCTTACAAAAAGGGGGGAAGAACCAATAATTACGCTACTGCAATGTAAATCTAATCGCATTCTAAATCATATAAACAAGAGAATCAATTAAGTTGTCCAGTTGCTAGATACCAAGGCAAGGCATGAAAACAATTAGAAACAGCAGATTGCCAAATGAAAAGAATGGGCCTTTATGTGCCGCCCCCAAGCTGTCATCACCTGGTTCATTCTTTTCAATTGCAGGCTCTCCTCGTCGGTCCAAAGGGAACGTGACCAATCATAGAGCTTCAACCACAAAGCACGTAAGCATTTGAATTTCACGTGTCCCAGGGACCCCTTGCTACCCCACTTTGCCATCTCCCTCTCTCTCGAAGGAATCAATTCCATGCCTGCCTGGGCAGTCCCTCTCATCCAAATCTGAATAGATACGTGATGTCTACATTCCGATACTGACGGATTCAAGGAGAGCATGCATCGCTCATGGGAGTGAGATTGGGGGCATGGCATGGGCATACCCTGACATAAGAGGCTGAGAAAAATGCATTCAACTTCCAACCAAAGCCATGACTTCTTATATTCAAAAAACGGTAAAAGGGTATCCTTTGAACATAGGGTTAATCAGAAAATTTTTGCAACATGTTTGTCTTAGGTGAAAAAGGTGGGATTGTGGTTGCAACTGTTCGAAAAAAGTGCAAAGATTTGTGAAAATCTTTCATTTTTGTGACTTTTTCTCTTCAACTTGGCTTATGTGTGATGGCTTCTCTTACAAACAAAAGAGCCCAAAAAGGAGAACTGAAAGAAAATCCTAGAACTCTCCCACCCAAGAAGGCAGTCTTCATACGGATTCAAAGTCCAACAACTGAAGATAGGTTGACTCAGCCATCCAAATCATCCCCTTTAAATTCTCCCCTCAATTCGTCACTTCCCTGGCTCTTCTACCCTCTGCTTTTGCCCACAAGTAACATAGAACCAACGAGTAGGAGACTCAAAGCCTTTCGTCTACCATTCCCTCCAAAATAAAAAAAAGAGAAGAAACAAAGATATGAGATATCCTCTTGTTAGCTTTCCCAGACAGAAAAACATGTTTTTCTTAAGAAGCTTCATGATCTTATTCCTGAGCTGCATAACCTTTAAAATCAACCTCTGCTTTCCCAGCATTCCTTCTTCACTAAAAACACTTTCCATTGATGGACATTTCAATTTTGAAGATGTTCACCATGCAGCAAAAGATTTTGGCAATAGATACAGTTTCCTTCCTTTGGCAGTTCTACACCCGAAGTCAGTTTCTGATATTGCTGCCACAGTGAAGCATGTTTGGCAGATGGGTCCTCGTTCAGAACTCACGGTTGCAGCTAGAGGCCATGGCCACTCACTCCATGGCCAGGCACAAGCCCACAGAGGAGTTGTGATCAACATGAAATCACTCCAAGGCCCTAAAATGCAGGTTCACGCTGGGAACTTCCCCTATGTGGATGTCTCTGGTGGTGAGTTGTGGATAAATGTCCTCCGTGAAAGCCTGAAACATGGGTTAGCACCAAAATCTTGGACAGACTACCTACATTTAACAGTTGGTGGTACTCTGTCTAATGCTGGGATCAGTGGACAGGCATTTCGGCACGGACCGCAGATCAGTAATGTTCTCCAACTGGAAGTTGTTACAGGTTTGTTATAGTAAATTCAAGGACCATCATAGGCTGACAAAATTCAGTATCAATGAAAGCAGGATTTATGATAATACATAGAGTGACACATGGGCAAATTATCATAACATTAACTTTAAATATGTCTTGTCTGATTTGAAAATTCATTTGAAACTGAAATTTTTGGGTTGGTAGCTTCTTCCATAATGCATGATCACCCATGTTTCATAAAATATGCTTAGACAATTGGTTATCTATTAGTTTCTCGAGGAAATCAAATAGCAACATCACAGCATATATATCAATTGAAGATGGACTGTACATAAATGCAGGGAAAGGAGAAGTGGTAAACTGCTCAGAGAAACAGAACAGCGATCTTTTTTACAGCGTTCTTGGAGGACTTGGTCAGTTTGGCATCATAACGCGGGCAAGAATATCGCTGGAACCAGCACCCGAAATGGTAAAAACGGCAATCATTAAGCTAGAAGACAATTTCAAACTAAAAATGTTTTAGTTTAGTTGAAAGTACACATCTTATGACTATTCTCCTTCATTAACAGGTGAAATGGATGAGAGTGCTGTATACAGATTTTGCCACATTTGCCAGGGACCAAGAGAAGTTAATATCTGGAGAAACAACATTTGACTATATTGAAGGATTTGTGATAATAAACAGGACTGGTCTCTTAAATAACTGGAGATCATCCTTCAATCCACAAGACCCAGTACAAGCCAGCCAATTCAAATCAGATGGAAAAACTCTCTTCTGTCTAGAATTAGCAAAGTACTTCAACCCAGAAGAAACGGCTGTAGTAAATCAGGTGAGGCACTCTCCCAACCATCAGTTGGACTTCCTATGTTTACCAAATAAATTATTAATAGCTCGTCAATTGGAAACAAATAAACTGATAAAGGGACTTTTTACTATGCAGGAAATTAGGAGTTCATTATCTCGGTTAAACCATATTGCATCTACACTTTTTATATCAGAAATTCCATACATTGAGTTTTTAGACAGGGTTCACATTTCCGAGATCAAACTCCGGTCAAAAGGCTTGTGGGAAGTTCCACACCCATGGCTCAATCTTCTCATCCCCAGCAGTAAAATCCACAGTTTTGCTCAAGGAGTCTTTGGCAATATCCTTACAGATACAAGCAATGGTCCCATCCTCATCTACCCGGTTAACAAATCAAAGTAAATTTTTCACAAAAATGAGTAATTCATTTCTTAAGATTCATGAGTTTCTTTGATTGATCGAGTGTTAATCTTGATTACAGGTGGGACAATAGAACTTCTGTTGCTATACCAGAAGAAGATGTTTTCTATTTAGTGGCATTCCTTTCTTCCGCAGTACCTTCTTCAACAGGAAGTGATGGCTTAGACCACATCTTAATTCAGAACAACAGAATCTTAGAATTCTGTGAGATAGCTCGTCTTCAGGTAAAGCAGTACCTGCCCCATTATTCGACACAAGGAGAATGGCAATCCCATTTTGGCCCAAAATGGGAAGTTTTTGTCCAGAGAAAATCCACTTACGACCCCTTGGCAATACTTGCTCCTGGCCAAAGAATATTTCAGAAGGCAATAGCTTACACATGATAACATCGATGTTATGAATATATTTTTTTCTAAAAGAAAAAAAAAATGCATTGCAGCATGCAGGCAGACATATGCTTTATCATATGCTGCAAATTGATACTACTCAGTGCCTCTCAAATATTGCAAGTACAATGAGGAAGCTTAAGGCTAGTTGATTATTTTTTTTCAAACCAAAAAGTTCAACCATGTCATATGTTAATTATTGACTAGAGTTATAAGAGGCACGGGACAAAAAGCACCGCCTTAAAAGGGTTGTAAATACCAAATTTGCCAGATAACTGCTAATTATTCTCTTCAAAGTCCAATTTCTAAGACAAATGCAACACACAATGAAGGGAACAACAGATTTAGATAAGGATGGAGTCTGTCAGATTAATGCTTTTTAATTTCTATGAAGTAAATTCAAGTAAAATACTAAATTTAACATGGACGCACCTCCAATCAAAGAAACATTGACCACCTGCTGCAGCATCTAACTTGCTGCAATTCGTGCCAATGCCATACCATGCCAAACTGTGCTATGTTGAATGCGCAAAGATAATGAGAATTTATTAATACTTGGTTTCCCTTTCAGAATCAACGAATATCAAATCATGGCAGAAAGCCATTGGAAAAGTAGCTAGATTGTGAAGTCTGAATTGAGGCTAAACCACCAGAGGCCTACTGCCTTTCTTCTCTCAAACTAAGATGCTATAATCTGTTTCATTCTTCCCTGCCTTTCTGTATATTCAATGCCAAGTTCCATATCATTTTGAGCACGGGCACCGGCAGTCATGTTGAAAGATAAATTTCATTTTGACATTAGCGTATCATCATGCTCTGATAATTCCTTACAATCAGCAATCAATGGAAAAGATTTCAAAACTGAAGCAAGACCTAGAATTAGCACAATAAACAAAGTGGAGAAGATACAAAGATTTTGCAAAATATCATTTTCGAGGGTACAGTCAAATACATGACATCAGGAACACTCTTGTTATTTTATTTATCAGTTAGCAACTTGATTGCAACATAGCTTCCAGCTTGAGATATAGAAGATTTTTTTTTTTTATCTTTTTTCTTTATTTGGTTTATGAGGAGATAATAATGACTAAATTCAAACTGCATAATTACTAGCAAATTAACTGAAGCAGCTGATTGTCTCCATATTTTTCTTGCCGATCATTCATGCTTTCTCCTCTTCTTCAATAGAACCTGCACATAAAGCATCTCATGGAATATCCTGAACTAAAAAGGATCTCTAATGAAATCTAAATTATTTTATCTTTATTCCTCTGAAATTATGACAAGCTCTACCTGAATGGCTTTCACTCTTAGGAAAAACTTGATTATCGTGACTTTCTTTATCCTTAAGGATCAACTAAGCATTACGAGTCTAATGGATATTTCCCGTTCCATCCAACTTTATTCATTTCACATCAGCCAAAAAAGAAAAGATCTGCGCATAAAGTCGGTTAAAAAGGAGAATATTTTGCTGTCTAGGAGATTCTGACTTTATATGTAGGAGATGTTGTGGCAATGGTTGCCACAGTTGATTCTCTATTCAATTACTGTACTTAACGTTTTCTAAGTGAAAAGTTAGTGACAAACAAGGCCACCTCCATTATTTCAAAATGCAATGGTTCAGAATCACTGCCTCCATTTCTGAAACCACTCAAAAATACCAGAGACACTTAGAACACTACAGTGACCACTTAGCTCTAGTTTCCAATGAAACACTAAGGTCCTTTGGCGGAGAATATTCGAATGAAAAGGGACTAACTACGAAGAGTATGCATGTGATGGGAGCTGACAGATGAAAAGAAAGATTAGGTCATTCATACTCCAATTGATGCTATATTACCAATCAAAAAGCAGTGAAATTCCTGTCTAAATAAAACAAGAAATCGTTGAGAAATTAGTCCAAAGAATATAGTGTAAGATGTATTAAGGTTTCCATCATGCTTGTTTCTTGTAGCTGGATTTCTATTTCTTGCTTCGGATGAATAAAAATAGTTACTTGTCCTAAAAAAAAAGGTTTACGTTATGCAAGAAGTGTACATCTGCCTGCAGGGCACTCAACCCTGCCAGAAATTGTTGACTTTGTGCGTCAATTAGTATAATTTATAAACCTTCAAACCAGAGAGATATCAGTTAGCTTACCTTAGAATACAGTTATCTTGCATAAAGACATAGCTGACTGCCTGACTCTGATACTGCTTTTCTAGTGACTGTCACACATGCTGCATGAAAATTTAGTTTAAAGGGAAAAAAATAATCTATAATCAAAATCACTCCAATCAAACATTTCATTAGTACTAGATTGACGACTATGGTATTGATCTGTGATAACCATGGAACTACTGCTCATGATAAGATTCTAAGAAACAAAAAGTAACTCCAGTTGCACAACTTGATCAGAAGCCGAGAATTAGGTCAAGGAGCAAAGATTGCTCCTTGGACATGTCACTATCAGGTAATATGAAAGGCTATTGTGAGGAGCCTAGCATGTAAAAGTTGGTCTTCACAGACAGTTGTGAATAGTGCAACTTCCAATGATGATTGATGAGGATGATACGTTTTAATATTTAGATTCAAATACGTTATTATGTGTGAAGCCTAATTTTGGCCCTTGCATTGATTGCGCTTGTGCATAGTCAAAACACGAATCAACTTTCGTAGTAAACCCGAAGTAGGGGTTGGAATTGGGTGGTAAACCCCCTTTCCGAGGGGTTGCAAGGGGCAGAGCCCTGGACCAAATTTTATATGTAAGAGTATTATTAGTAAGGGTATTTTAGGATTTTTGCCCACATAATTTGGTTGCACAAAATATATTTGCGTTTGGCGGGCCTAATTGTAGAGAGCTGTGAGCATCAGATAAGTAAAGGGTGATTATCAAGCTACTTAAATCCAACAACCTTAAAATATTCAGGTGATAAAATATTGATAATTCAAGCATGATTTAATATAAATAGGATAATCAAAATTTTCTTTTGAAATGCAACGACAAGGAGCTTCAAAATTCCTACTAGCAAACATTCAAGTGATCATACTGTCAACAAACATGTTTTTTTACTTAATATACGATCTTTTTTTATACTAGCCAAAGCATTTAATGAAGATCACATAATATCATACATAAAAGTGATGTTATCTCATATTTAATAAATATTTAATTTTTTATAATTTTATATTCAGATCGGACCTTCCATTTACAACTAATTGATTTTAAGTTAAATGCTTAATATGGTATTAGAGTTAGAATTTTTTTTTGTTATTTTTTTCAAATTTGTTATATAATAGGTTTTTTCTATCTTCGCCTACGCATGATAGAAATATATTAAAGTAGTGTTATCCCACACACTACTAAAAAAACATTTATTACCGATGATTTACCGATAATTTCTCTGTCGCTAATTACCAACGAATTACCAACAAAATACTGACAGAATTTTTAAAACACTTTTACCGATAAATTAATAACAGATTTTGCTATCAAAATAAAATCCATAATTAATTCGTCGTTAAAAGTTTGACTTGAACTACTACCAATTTTACCAACGAAAAAATCCATCATTAAAAAAAATTCAAAAAAACTTTTTTTTTGACATTGCCGATGGTTTTTCTAATAGAAAAATCTGTTGCTAAAAAAAATTTCAAAAACAAAATTTCGACATTACCGATGGAAGTTCCATCGATAAAATCATCGATAAAAGTTAAAAATTTTTCATTACCAATAGAAATTTCGTCAATAAAACCATCACTAAAATTAAAAATTTCAAACCCGCCATCATCAGCCCCTTACCTTTCCTCTCAAATTAACAAATATCTAATCCCTTTCCCCTTCCCTCACCCTCCCCTCTCCCACTCTCCCCTTCCCTTTCTCTCTTGCCGCTACCTTGCCACTGGCACCACAACCTTGTCCCCTAAGTAGCTTCGACCAATTTTTTTTAATTAGTTTATTTTATGTTTATTTTTTGTTGAGTTTAGGGTTTAATTTTTTGTTATAAATTTGTTTGGGTTTTGGTTACCAATTGTTTAGTTTTTGTTAGTTAATTATTTGATGAAATTTACTTGAGATTTGGTTAGCAATTTGTTGAGTTTTTATTGGTTTTATGTTTGTTGAAATTTGTTTAGGTTTTGATTATATATTTGTTAAAATTTGTTGGTGATATATTTTTAATGGATTTTTTGTTGAGTATTAATATTGAGTATTGTTTTTTTTTATTTATTTTTAGCATTGGTTGTAAGGTTTTTCTTATTTTTTAGTTATATATTTTTTATTTATGAAAGTTTTGTTGACATTTGTTGGGTTTGGTTATATATTTATTAACTTTTAGTTGTGTAAAATTTAGGGTTGGTTAATTTGGGTTTGATATTAATATTTACATATATTTGTATGAATGTTTTATATTTAATATTTTCTAGATTTTAATAATAATTATAAAAATTAAAATTATTTATATTGATTTGATATTATAATTTATATATTACTAATAGCTATCTCATTTTGAAGTAAGTTATTTATTGTTAAAATTTATATTTTTTTGAAATAGTTTATATATTTGATAGTTTAATGAAATTTATATATTACTAATTATTGAAATATTGTGGTTTGATTGTGTTGATCAAACTTAATATAAATAATTAAATTGTTCTATTTTATTTTTTTTTCATTATCTATCTGTGAATATGTGTTATGAAAGTAGGTTTAGGTGGATATATATTCCGTAATGAATATGATTTTTTATTCATTTTCATCATACTAACTTGCTTAATTTTTCCATTTCAACTACTTTGAAAGTAGAACAAATTTTGTACGTAGAAGTATCACAATAAAAAAAATTCTTCGTAAAACCAACGGAATTGCACTAAGAAGGCCAAGATCAAAGGTAAATTTCTGTTATTAAAACCAATAATATTTTTCTATGAATGTATTGTCTTGTAGTATATGTGATAAATTTTTGCAAGATCATTTATTAAAGTAGACCAATACCTTATGTTATCATTTATATAATTTTGTTTAGTATAGTAATAATAGCTCATATGTTCAATCAATAAAAAAGTTCAACATTTTATATGACTTTAATTGCTTATATTTCAATTCAATTAGGGTTTAATAATGGATAAAGATCATTCTTGAATGTGCTATTGTTTAGATGTTAATGGATATATTATTTAAAAATTCTACGATGGTGTGGAGTAATTTATTGGATATGTTTATTCTCAATCAAATTTTATTAGTAATGGAAAGATTAGGTGTCCTTGTACCAAATGTGAGAATAAAATAATTTTAAAAATGGATGTGGTGTGTAAGCATCTTTATTATAAAGGGTTTCCAATAGGTTACATGAGTTGGGTCTCATATGAAGAGTTATAAGTAGTAAAACCTTCTTTAAAAAATAGAGATACCTTTGAACTGATAGAGGAAATGAGAATAAAAAATTCTTATAGTATAATGGTTATGGATGTTGTATATCTTGATTTTGGGATAGATACGGCAAGAGAACTGGGTATGGATGCCAATAAGGCAAGAAAACTATTCGAAAAAGAGTCAAATGTAGACACGGCAAGCTTTTATTCTTTGTTGAGTAATGTGAATGAACCGTTGTGGTCAAGTTGTACGAAACATGCAATCTTCTCTAATATGTCCTAACTTTTAAATTGTAAATCAGAGTTTAACATTAGTGACTCATGTTTTAATCATCTACTGAGCATGGTAAAGGATATGTTACTAGTAGATGATAAATTACCAAAATTTTCTACAAAATGAAAAAAAAAATGATGAAACTAGGATTGTTATAAGAAATTTCATGTTTACGAAAATAATTGCATATTGTTTTATTAGGAAGCAGCAAAATTGACATATTGTTTGGTTTGTGGTCATCCTCAATATATAAGGAATAAGTCTAATGATGAGATGAAAAAAAATTCCTTATAAAATCTTACGTTATATGTCAATTGATATCGAAACTTCAAAAACTTTACATGTCAACTAAAACTGCTGAATATATACATGGCATGCCTATAACCAAAACCATGATAATATGCTTTGACATCCTATTGATGGTGATGCTTGAAAACATTTCAATCACAACCATGAATCATTTACATTTGATATGAGAAATGTATGATTAGGATTATGTGCTAATGATTTTTGTCCATTTGATCCAAGTATGGAACCATACTTTGTTGGCCAATAATGATAGTAGTATACAATTTACCATCATGGTTGTGTATGAAGCAATACTATATCTTCTTGAATATGGTAATTTCAAAAAAAAAAAAGCGGTATGGGTCAAAATATAAATGTTTTCTTGAAACCTTTAATAGATGAGTTACAAATATTATAGTTAAACGGTGTTGCAATATATGATGCTTACAGAAAATAAAATTTTTGTTTAAGGAAAACTCTTTTATAGACAATTAATGATTTTCTTGCATATGGTATGTTGTCTGATTGGAGCACTCAGGGAAATTTATCATGGTTTTATTGTATGGGACAAGGAAAGTCATTTTGATTACCTCATGGTAAGAAGCCTTGCTTTTTTTATTGTCATTATTAGTTTTTACCTATTGATCTTCCTTTTCAAAGACAAAGAGATAAATTTCAAAAAAAAATTGAGCGTGACTCTCCTATTGTTCCATTATCAGGTGAAAAAATTTTGGCTTTGTTAGATAACTTTTCTAATATCACATTTTGCATGAAATGTAGTTATCAAAAATTAGATGGTTTTGGAGAAAGTCATAATTGGGTGAAAAAATATATATTTTGGTAGTTACCCTATTGGTCAACCAATCTGATTTTGCACAATCTTGATGTTATGCATATTGAGCGTAATGTCCTTGAAAATGTATTTAACATAATTATAGATGTTAAGGGTAAAACCAAAGACAACATAAAAGCAAGACTAGATCTTAAGGTGTATTGTGAACAACCAGAGTTAGAATTGGTTAAAGTGAATGAAAAAGTTTTCATGCCTAAAGCTTTGTACACGTTAAGAAAAGAGTAGAAAAAAGATGTTTAAGCATAGGTTAAAGAATTAAAACTTCCTAATGGTTTTACATATAATATTGTTTGATGCGTAAATATAGCTGATTACAAGTTTTAAGGGATGAAAAGCTAAGATTGTCATGTCATCATGCAACTATTACTCTCAATTGCATTTTATGATTTAGTGCTTACTTCTATTTAGAATACAATTATTGAGCTATCTCATTTTTTCAAAGATCTGTGTTCCACGAAAATATATGTAGATCATATAGAAATGTTAGAAACAAAGATTATGGAAACAATCTACAAATTATAAAAGATTTTTCTTTCAAATTTCTTTAATTTTATAGAGCATTTACCCATTCACTTGCCTAAAAAGGTGAAAATTGGTAGACCTGTTTAATATTGCTAGATGTATCCATTTGAAAAGTAATATATTTAAGTCGTTAGGCATTAACGTTAATTAATTTAATTTTCCTTCAATAACCTGTGTTATGGTACCATGATAAGTGGATTTTTCATCATATCAAGAAAAAATGCATTAATCAAGCATTTGTTAAAGCATCTATATCTAAGGCATATGTTATCGAAGAAATTTTCACTTTTTACTCGTTCTATTTTGATACAAATATGTCAACAAGATTGAATCAAGCTCCACGTAATGATGATTTGAGAGTTATGAATTCTGATATATGTTTTTCAATTTTTAGTCATCCTGACCGACAATTTGGTCCACAAGATAACTCTCAATGGCTATCAATAATGAGCATAACAAGGTACACTTAAATATTTTGTTAAATTGTAAAAAGATAAATCCTTACATTGAGTAAGTAATATGTGAAGTCTATAATTTATGTTCCTTGTAAGTTTACAATTTTTCTAATTCATAATTGATAATGGTAGGATATTTGATGAATCAATGAAAGAGACTTTGTGAATATAAATGATGTAGAATTGGAGAACGAATGTGATGCTAGATTCTTACAATGGTTTAGATAATTTGTAAGGGTTTAGCTTATATTAGCATAAGTGAATATAAAATTTAATGCTATTATATATTAATAATAATGATTAAATTTTTTATTTTACGATTGGATAGGTTGATGAGCAAAATGGCAATATTGATCATCATGTAGTTGAAATAGCTTATGGCCCTACATGCGTAGTTAGGTGCTTCAAAGGTTACTTTGTCAATGGTTTTAAATTTCATATGATTAACTTGGCCAAACTTGAAAGATGATGAATTATAGGATATGCGTGAAAGGAAACTGTTACAATTATTATGAACGTGACTTTTATGATATTTTAAAGATATCATTGAATTATAGTACTTTGGAGCAAGAAATAAAGTTATATTTTTTAAATGTCATTGGTTTGACATAAAAAATAGGGTAACGGTAGATCATCGTCATGGTCTTATTGAAATTAAGTATAATTCAATACTTTCTAGCAATGAACTTTTTGTCTTAGCTTCGTAAGTACATCAAGTTTCCTATACAAGCTATCTTTCTAGAAGAAGAGATTGAAATGATTAGTGGGTAGTCTTCAAAACAAAGGCCAAAATACATATCAAGTAAATAATATTGATGGGGATGAAAACCAGACAACTGATTTAAATGAAGACGTGTTCCAAGAAGTTGAAGTTTCTATTCCATGAAATATTACTTTTTTAAAAGAACTTGATAATCATACACTTATTGTAGCTAATAAATATAAAGAGATAAATTTAGCAAAAATGATTCAAACTGAGAGCAAGAAGAAGAAGATGATGATAATGATGATGATAATGATAATGATGACGATGCTAATGATGATAATGATGATGATGATGATAATGATGAAACACGTGACTTTGCTTCTTCTAATAGTGATAAATGCATGCAGTGTGACTTTTAATGTTATATATAATGTTTATTTGATGTTCACAATATAAATACAATACTTTATTACTTGTTTTATCTGAAATTAAATATATTTTGCTAATTTCATTTAATTTTGCATTACTAAAGTAACATTATATATTTATTTTTTCTTGGGTTTATTAGAATATTGATGGAATGCTTTATATATTTATTTTTTGCTGGTTTTATTGGAATATTGATCGAATGCTTTTGTTCTATATGGATCAGATGATGGGACATCATGCAAAGAATACTGTCAATCAAGGTGGTTCTAGGGTAAGATCCAGTAGAGGTGATTTATGTATCGGGTCATCATCAGAACCTATACAGCATGATCCACTATACGGGTTAGTGTACCCTATATACAGTTTGATCGACCATACTAGTCACCTCCAGCACCAGTAACGGATGATCCATTGATGGAGCAGTATGTCAATCCATAATTAGCTAATAATCCATTAGTTGGAGAATAAAAAATGAGGACAACTAAATAGAGCACTAAGGGGCAAAGAAAGAGTTACCGACTTTTTCAAATCCAGATAAATTGGTTAGATTACTCCGCTTAGAGACAAGTATTAATTGTTTTCTTATTGTTATTTGTTTGTTAATAAATTTTTTTAATTAAACTAATCTTACTAACAAATGGATGTTGCTAGTTGTTTTGAGCAATCGTTGGTTAACTCAACAATTTCAAGAATAATTCAAATGAATTATGTTGGTCCTTAATTGACATGGGGTAAAGTATATACATCAATTAAGTTTATGATGTTTGATAAATTTAAAGTAGTAAATAATTTTTTTTTGTATATATCTTTATTTCATTTGAATTAAAAGTTTAAAGTATTGTCAACTACTTATTATATTTTTATTTATTATGTTAAAAAAAAGTCAGTTGGCTGAGTAAAATGATGATCCTATTCAACAAGCTTGGAACAATATTTCAAAGAATCGATTAAAAAACTTATTGTCTGACAAAAAAGACTTGGCAATGAAAGAACGTGGAATTGATAACATCATAGAATGCAAAAGTATGGAGCAGAGATGGATCACAGTTTCAATTTAGAATGCTCTTATTGATAATGTATGGAGCACTCTCTAATGGCAATATCTTATTTCACGAGTTATTTTTATCATGAAATGTCAATAAATTATATAAATTGTATTGTTACATATTTCATTAAATGTGTTTAAACAAATGCAATTACTTAAGCTACAATAAGAACCTATCTTTACAAAACTTTTCAATCGCACTCACAAGCTTTCAAGAGGACGTGGTGACTTTGTTGATAACAAGTCCAGAGTTGTCAGTGTAAGTGACTTTCAATTGATGGAATAATGATGAAATTGTTGCCTTGTTTTATTGAAATAGATAATATCTTGTGTGTTTTGTGATGTAAAGACTTTGTGAAAATGTGAAAACTGTTGCATAATTTGCTTTATGCTTCTGATTGTATATTATGATTATTAATTAAATATTGCGTATTTTGCATTGTAATTATAGTTGTGTCTTATGATTATTGATGAACTATATGTTAATAATATATTGCGATAACTACTTATTTGTGAAAGATTTTTGCATATTATCTAGATGAGATCACATTTGTGAAAGGTAAAAATTATTGCATATTTTCATTTGTGATTTTGTTTGTATTTTTTTATTGTTGATGAAGTATATAGTGAAGTAATTGAAAGCAAAGACATTGTAGGAAATCCTATATTGAAGTAGATAGTTTGATGTATATTGAAATGCAATGAATTTGTAAAATGTGAAAGTTATGCTTAAAGTTGTGATATTTTAATGAACTATACAGATCCTATATTAATTATTATTGTTTTAAACTTTTTGTAAGAAAAATATGTTGCTGCATTATTTCATAAATACGGTGAAAACTATTTCAATCATTCAGAATTTGATCCACAAGCATGGACTAAAACTATTAGAGGGGTTGAAGCCACACGCATTCATGTGTATGGCTTTGGATCAGCAAATAGATCTAAGGGCCTCCTTCACTACACTCAATCCACTGCTGCAGCAGAATCATCTAACCGTATTTGTGGTCCATCATTTGTGCCTCTTCAAGCTCGTCAGCCTCAAATACAAGAACGAATTGATTAGTTTAAGACTGAGTTGAGAGTTGAGCTTAGGTCATTCATGAAATAGATTATATAGTTGATGGGTTCTAGACAAAGTCCACCATGACAATATTTTAGACCTAATGACAGCACCTAAGATTCTGGATTAAAAGGTGCAGCAGTAGCATGGTGACAGTTTCTGTTAGATTTGTATGAGGTATTGGATAGATGGATGCTGTGGATTTTTTATGAATTGATATTTTATGATGTTATAGACATTTAATAGATGTTTGATGGATGTTGGATGATGTATTTGATGAATGTTACCTAGATTTGATAGTTTAATTAATAATAATAGCATATTTAAATAATTACACATATTTAAATTGTAATTTACAGGGTTTGAAAATAATTATAGGTTTTTTGAATAATTATAAATCTTTTTATTTAAATTATTGATGAATTTATATTTTTACCAACGAAATTTTACTATTACCAACAAAATTTTTATTGTTATCAATGGGAAAAAAAATTTTGTGACCCATTTTCATGGTTAGTACTAACGGATTTACCAACAAAATTTTATTATTACTAATTGAATTTTAATTATTACCGATAGAATTACTAATAGATTTTTTTTATTACCTATAGAATTTTATTATTACCGACAGTTTTACTGACAAAAAAATCCCATTATGGATGATTTTGTTGATGAAAAATTCCATAACTAATTATCGATGAAAAATTCCATAGGTAAAACCCTCGCTAATAAATCCGTTAGTAATTACAAATGAATTTTAACCATCACTAACGAAATAGTACTATCGACATAGCTAGCATCGATGAAATTTTTTAATCAGTAAAATTATTGTTAAAAGTATTACCGATGAATTTTAAGCTTTTACCAACAGAAAATTCCATCGATAAAGCCTATTTTTCTAGTATGACATCTAATAAATAATTTTTCATATAATAAGTTTCTTCTATCTTTACCTACACGTGATTGAAATTTGTTAAAGTGATGTTATCTCATATTTAATAAATATTTAATTTTTTACAATTTTTTATTTAATAAATATTTAATAAATCTTCCACTTATAGCCGATTAGGGAAAAGAAAGAGAAAAACACAATGAGGATGATTGCATCTATATATAAGCTGCATTGCACAACCAAAACAGTCTAAATGGAAAGCAAAATCCATCAAGGTTCACTATCCACACTGAAGCCAAATACATAAATAGGCTTTTCATATGGTTTATGTCAAGAATGATGGGTTTTTAATGCCGAAAACAAAGGTTTCGCCCTTGTTGAAACTCAAATAAAGAAAAGAAGAATAAAAGAAAGAAATAAGGACTAAAATCCAAGGATCTTAACTGGCATGCATTGACTGCTGAACGCAAAAGCTATGGGCAGATGATGAGAACAAAATGCTCAAAAATCACTTCATTGATTGGCAAGACCAAGGTAATTTAGGAAATGATATATCCTTCCGGTTTTATACCAGCCAGAAAAATACTTTAAATGATAGTTTGGCCCAATGCAACCTAGTCTCACCCGACATAATCCTATATATGAATCTGCAAAGCAAAATTATTTGATTCAAGAAAACATGGCAAAAAAAATGCAAAAATCAGCCCAAACAACATAAATAAACATTGTAAAGAAAGATCTCTAAACATATTTGGAGATTAGATCATAGGAAAGAAGATGGAGAAAAGGATTAATGTTGCCCATGGAACTAATTTTGATAAAAGCCCCGTTGCATTGAACACTGAATCCCGTGACATGAACACAATGGCTGATGGATAAAGTCTATCCTTGTCCAGCAGAGGTCCTTTAATTATAGTTAGAAAAAAGTACTTAGATCAAGATATTGTTTACGCGGAAGGAAGGATTTATTGAAATTACAAAGCTTAGATATTCTTAACATAAAAATCTTCTTTGAGTTGTGACAGCACTATGCTCTAAATCTAAAAAGTCATTCAATTAATATCAAAGTAAAGCATTTTTGCATAATTCGCCGGCTTAATCCAAGAACAAACTGGATTATCCTAACTATCTATTCCTATGAGGATGAAGCTGCAATGACAGAGATTTAACATGTTACAACCTTTTGATTGGACCAGAACTTTTTCTATCATGTTGATTTCCAGCCCAAAGACCATTTAAACACCGGTTTATTGGGATCCAAACAAATGGAGAAAGTAGCCCTTTTCTGGTATAGCCTGGCCTAACCGGACAAAATATCAATTATAGATACATGTATAATGAACAATGAGACTAGACTTAATCTACACAATGAAACCCTTTGGATGCGGAGTAGCATATTCCAAAAGCAGAAACGATCATCAGGTGAAAAAGCAGCCCAATAATCCATATGAAACAGTTGAAAACCCAAATTATCTCATTTCAGGAGAGCAATTCCAAAGGGCCAATAGACAAATAGAGAATAAATGCAATAAAGCATTAAACAGGGATTGCAGCTCAAATGACAATGTAAGAAGCACTGGTGTAGTGTATGACAAGAAAGATTGTAAATCATGTCTATACCAACACCTCAACTTAGTTAATTTAGCTTAAGAATGAAATTGTGAGACCATCAGTTTCAAACAAAAGTAGAATGCACTCAACCATTCATCTCAAAGAAATTTTGAGAAACGCTGTAGCTTTCTGAAAATTGCTTCTAACCTTTTTAATTTACCTGTCTGCATTACCCTTCATCGCTTCCTTCTGTACAGATGCATTAATGTCAAGACTAAAATTGATCAACCCGATATTCCTTCCTCACCAACTTATGAAAAAACAATCCCCATAATCACAGCTTTTGTAATGGTTCTTTTCATTCCACTTATGCAAGTAAAGTGAAATGGTCAAAGGCAAAATCAGTCAAATTTAGCGAATCTGTTTATCGCAGCTCTGCAAATCTGAAAGTGCGGAGAAAAATATTCCCTCAACTTCCAGTTGATGACCGAAATAATGGACTATTTTGGCTTTTGAAAGTAACTTAAAATATGGTAACAAGTAAAGCCAATCATCCCTCACTTTTGCAACTGGTTGCTTGGAAAGATTTAGATGGCACACTTGATATTTGAAATGATTAACCTCAATTGGTTTCATCCTTGCCCTTTAGAATGTAGTTTCTTTAGAAATTTCTCCATTTTTTTTACCATTAAAATTATTTTTTACCATGAAAATATCTACTTTGATGAGAAGAACGGAGAATCACAGTTTGTCTCTTTGTTTTGTGTTTTTAATTTCTCAAGCAAAGTTTCAACCAATAATAGAAAAAACCTACTTGAAATAATCTATGATCTAAGCCGAAACAAGAAGAGACGACCTGCTATTTGTTTTGATAGCCACACACAATAAGAAAACCATCAGAGAAGAAAGATTAAAGAAGAAATATTTTTGAGACAATAGATCGTGTATCAAAATTTCTGTGGGTGCAAAAATGATATATGTATGTGTATCGAGGAAGGGAACTAAGCAATAACGAACACACAATTGTTAGAAATAAAACCATGTTAAACTGCATCTATTACCAATGCTAATGAAAGTAAAATAGCATCAAAGTGAAAGTAATGCATGATAAGCCGATAATTGAAGCTGTTCATTCCCATAGAAACACAAACACACATACATACATATATATATATATATATATATGAAACTCTTCCGCCATTGCCAAACTAGAGACAAGTGCTACGGGTTGGTGGAGCTGCTGCATACTGTCTATCCACGACCTCAATGAGCTTGTTGGCTATGGAACTGGCATAAACAGAAGATCCTTCATATATCTGCATCGATGGAATTATGATTATCCGATCAGAAATATACTCAAACATATACATGCTGGATAAAACAATATAAATCAATGAGCAAAGAAATATTTACCTTGGTGTTGAAGAGAAAGCTGTAATAGTCACCAACGTTGCCACCAGCAACATGGTGGAGATCCAACTGAAGCTCATCCAGTAGTCTGGAAACAATCAGCAAGCAGTTGATCTTCTTTTTTTGGACAAGTTTGATGGTAACTTCATCATCAATAATGCGTACATCAACCTCAGAATCCTTAGACTTCCTCTGAAGCCAAGAGCTCCTCAAGGAAGTGTTATAGCATTGCTCTGGATCACCTAGAGGCTTGCACTCAACATCCCCTGCATCAACAGCACTAACAGCATCTTCAATCTTGCGCTTCTTGCACCTGTCTTGGCCGCATCTCTTTTTCTCCACCAGTAATTTAAGCTCACGAACTGTTCTAAGAAGCTCTTTGATGTAGTCTATAGCATCTCCAACTACAGATGCTCTATCACTCTTGGTTGTAGCCAATGAAAAAGGTGTTTCCCAACCACCAAAGCAATATAATAACACCGAGGGGATGAAAGTTTTTCAGTGATTATCATAAAAGAAACAAACTGTTTTAATGTTATGAAAAAAGAAAAACAGTGATAAAGTGGTTAGTGTACCTTGGTTGGGTTAGGGACCATTTTCCTCAAAGCGTGGTACTTGTCATTTAGATGAACTCTCCTTTCCCTCTCAGTTGCAAAGTGTTTGGTTGTTTTTCCAGCTCTATTTCTGCCTTTGCCATGGCCGGCCATAGGGATGTCACCGGAAAACTCAAGAATCCCATTGTCCCCATCATGATAAAGTACACCAACCCCACTTGCCTCTCTCTCATCAGCTGGCAAGGTGTAGCCATGCGGCAGAGATTGCAGCAACTCCCTGAACACAGGCGGCTGAGGAGGCAGGTTGAGATGGAGAAGTGGGTCATATACAACAGAAGAGGCAGGTGCGTTTTCAAAGGAAATGGAGGAATTGGGGAGAAAAGAGCATCTGGGTAAATGGAAAAGGTTGAGAAGGTCCGGTGTAGGAGGGTAAGCAGCTTCTGGGGATGAAGAAGATGGCACCATATTGAAACCTTGTTGGTCAGCATCCCAATTGGACTGATCATAGGAAAGCTCCTGAGTTAGTTGTGGGATGAAATGGGTATTATTAATATTATTGTTGGTGGTGTTGTTGTCAAACATATAGTGTTGTTGGATTTCCATTTCTAAGGCAGCAGCGACGGCGGAGGCATCTTCATGCTGGTGATCATGATTGTAAGAAGAGAGATTGAGATTGTCTTCCAAACTGTTGTGGCTGTTGGTGGTGGCACTGCCCGCAGCCAGCCCAATGAGTGCCTGGCAATCTGTCGTGGAGTTGGGATCAAAGCAACCACTCTCTTCGTACACCATTGTTTTTCTTTTTCTCCTTTTTTACATAAACAAAAACAAAATTAATTAGGGTATTTGAAGAGGAAAAAATAAGAAATTAATACATTGGGAAACAATGATAAAGGAGCACTGTTTGCAGAATTCGGCGAGGAAGGAAGCACGATTTACCTTTGCATTGAAACAGAAGAGACAGAAATGGAAAAAGAGTTGAATTTGGTTCAAACTCCTGAGGATGTTTTAATTGTTTCAGGTGCTACTCGTATTTTCTTGGAACTAACCTACCTGCCTTCCTGACTAATCTTAGTTTACCTACATGTCATTGCATTTATAACACTTCTACACTCATATTAAAATATAAGTATTTACATGTTACTAATATGGCAATTCCCGTGATAATGTAAAATATTAATAATTTTTGTTTTTATATCATATTTAATATAAAAATTATAAGTTAGAATTTTTTTTTAAAAAAATATGAATTATATTTTTAATTTTTGTTAAATCATATGATTTTTATTAAAATTTCAAATTATGTCACTTTTTATCTTTTTCATATTATTTTATATTGTATTATCATATTTTATTTTAAATTATTAAATATTATAATAATTTATTTTACTAAATTACGGTTGAAATTGGGTAATTACACTTAAATTTATACTACTACTAGTAAATGAGAAAAAAGTGTGCGAGCGGGAGTATCTTTTCTTTAATTTGAGGATTGATTGATGAGTTTTAGTAGTAATATTTAGTAATAAGTATTTGGGAAGAAAATATTTTTAAGTTGTTAGTGTTGAATGAAAAGGATAGGAAAATGTTGAAGGAGGGTTTTGGAATTTCGGGGCAGTTGGAGTAGGAATAGGAGCAGGAGTAGAGATAGGGATAGGAGGAAGGTTGTTACATGTTACTGAGATTCCCATCAATGGGGGCCCATTCATAATCTTCCGTATTCTGATTTCTGATAACAGTGTCGTGTCCTGTCCCGCGTGATTTTGCCTTTTCCGACTGTCTACTTCTATTCTCCTATTCCTACCTAGTATTTTCGTTTTCGCTTTAGTAACTTCAGCATTCATTTGCATTTCCTACCGTGAAATGATTGATCATCGTTCTCAAAGTATTCCAAACTTAAATCAGCATCAGCTTAGAAATTGAACCATGCATCATCCTCCATACGAGGAGCAAGTAGCTGTGGGCATTTGTAGATTCGAACCAACTTGATAGATGAAAATCGATTGAATTTTGTTAAGTTGATTTGATTAGTTCAATTTTAATAATTATTGATTTAGTCAATTTTAATATAATTGATTTTTAATTTTTAAATTTAATAAATGAATAGATTGAATTAATCGATATTTTTTTAAAAAAGTTTAAGTATAAAATAATTTTATTTATGTTTTTAAGAATGATAAATATAATATTAATGTTAAAACTATAAGGTAAATTTTATTGAGTGAAAATTTTTACAAAATTATTATTTAAAATTGATGATAAAAAAATTATGAAAAAATTTTGATTTCTCGATTGAAGCAATTGATTTTATGTTGGTTAAATTATTTTTAAAAGAAGTCAGTTTTGATCTTTCAAAAATCAAAATCAATGAGCTGCTCACTCCTATGAGTGAGTGCTTTCACCTCTCTATTTAATTATTAATATTATAATTGTACAAATTACTTATGAAGGGTTGGATTACTTACACTAATTTAGTTTTATATTATTATTGCATCCTTCCAGTAGTAAGGCAGTATGTATCTTTCTACCTACCTGATAAGAAGCAGATGCTGCAGCAGCTTCTATTCCATATAGTGTCATGGTTTGCAATTTGGAGATTCACGCGATTTGTGGCTATTTGCGGTAGGAAGGCAGTTAGTTTAGGTGGGAATGGTGATTTGATCCAATGTTGAAGGTAAAATTTACACACACACACACACACCAAAAATAAAATAAAATTAAAAAGTGTGGGCCCCATTTCCCCAAATGTAAATACTCTATGATCTCTCCATGCAAACTGCTCGCCCCAACTAACCCACCCCAATCACTTCAACAACATACATACTTGCATTTCTTTTTCTTTTTCTTTCTTTCCTTTAAATATTATTTACTCTCTCTTTCTTCAAATTATTATTATTAATGATGGGCAGAGATTGCTATATTAAATTACTTATGATAAGAAAATTGGTGGTTTATTTATTTATTAGTATAAAGAAGTTGGAATTGGGGTTCATGCAAAGTTTGTGCCATCATTTTCAAATACTTATATAAAATAATGTATATACTCAATTATATCAAGGGATAACATTAATTATATATATATACTCAGAGATCAAATTGTAAGCATATATGACTCAAAAGGGTTGAATATACATGAATACGTAACGTATTACAATATATATTTAATTTTACTAGGATTAAATTAATTTACTTTGTGACAATGGAAGTGGGTGAACAAATTAGGAACCATCTTAATTCATATGAAGGAAACAAGCAGAAAAAAGAATAGATCCAATCTCTGCTTCAAAAACTTCTTCAAATACCCAAATTGAATTCGCCTTCTTCTTCTTCTTCTTCTTTTTGTTTTTATTATTTTGGCTAGGAGATCGATGCATTTAAAATACAGTAACAGTTTCTCGCCTGAAGTTAATTAGTTGCGAAGGAAAGCAAGGAATCATTGATTGATGTAAACAAAATATCATCAAATTTTTATAGAGTTTGAATTTCCTGAAAACAAAACGTCGATATAGACGTTGAGATTTCGTGTCAGTTAACAAATACTATGAGACTTGAGTTCCCTAATTTAAACAAATACTACTATATATATGTATGTATGTGGTTGCATTTGCTTGTTATAATTAAGCTAGTGAATTTCCAAAAAGACACGCATATATAACAATATATATATATAAATTGTTGCCTTGTCCTGCAAGCTGGGAGAAAATGTGTTCAATCCCTTTTCTGTAGGCATCAAACCAGACAGTTTCTAGGATTCAAGCAACTTGTGCTAACTGCCATAATTTATCCTGCTTCTTTGTCTAACTTAAGAGTTTGTTAGACGAAAGCAAATTCATTCAACTGAAAAAATAAAAACATACTTCGTCATGTCACATGAAAAATCAAAGTTGATGGGATATTCTAGTCGAGTTAATAGCACCCCCTACTCTCCCGAATCATTGGGCCAAATTTTATTCTGTTCTCCAATTTTTTTTAAAAAAAAAATTAATTGAATCCTTAATTATTCAAATGTGTATCATTTTAATCTTTCAATCTTAAAAATCATTTAATTTAACGTTAAATATCAGTTGATATCACATTAATTAAATATGGATTACACATGGTTCCAACTGACTGCTAACGTATTAAAAAAATCAAACTTTTTTTTTATTATTTTTTTTCATCTCTTCTTCTCTCACCTCTTCTTCCTCCACCACTAGTAAGGCCAATCGAAAAAAATGATCAAATTTGGTTCAACCGACACCACAACAATCTGCTTTCAGCCGATAATTATGGCATCGGCCAGGTTAGATTTGATGCTCACCGACGCTGATTAGCCGCTGCCAACATGAAAAAAAAAAAAAATGCTAAATGAAAAATTATTTTTTAAAATTTTTTTTTTTTTCAATATAATAACCAGTCACTTGACGTTATATGTGACTCACGTATTGTTATATGTGACTCACGTATTATTCACATGATATCAATTGATATTTACTATCAAATTAGATGATTAATAGACAAAAAAATCAAAACAATACATGTTTGTGCAACTATAAACCCAATTACAAGTCTTTAAAGATTAAAAACCAAAAGAGAATTAGTGAAATACTCAATTTAAGATCAAATCTTTGATGAGCTACTCATTTAAAGATTAAACTTTTGATTTATGCTGATCTAAGATCAAATGTTTTCGAAAGTTTATCATTAAGGATATATTTTGACAAAAGTTTGTACGTATATCACACGTATTATTGAATTGAATTAGATTAATAAATGATATTAATTTGTCAAATATTTTATGGATTTCATGCATATGACTAATTCACCAAAATATATATATATATATATATCTATCAAAATAATAATAATAATAATAAAGCAATTTATGTAAAAATTTAAAAAAATGCTTTTCAACTTTTTTTTTCTCTTGCTCTTCTTTCTAGATTTTTATTTTTTTAAAGCCTTAAATTTTCTCCACCTCAACGCTAGTTTCCCTTCAATTGTACAAGCCTTCTCTTTCCACCATTCGTCGCTAACAAGATCTGCAAGGACGAACTCAACTTCTTTTTCTTCCATTTTTTTTTCTTTTCTCGATTAAACTCCTCCATTTTAGTAAGTACTATGTCTCTTTAACTATAACTCATGACCCCAAGCAATGTTACTATGTTGATTGATCCTTTTTTGTCTCTCTCTCTCTCTCTCTCTCTCTCTCTCTCTCTCTCTCTCTCTTTTCCTTCTAACAGTTATATTCACAATCTAAGTTTTACTAGTTTTTAATCTATTTATTTCTTTCACTCTTTATCCAAGCATAGAACTAAAAATTTGATAAGTTGAAATTTTCATTGTAAGTTTCAATTCAAAATGATTGGACGATAATGAAAAAAAAAAAATTGTGTGATTTAGTTGTAGGTTTTTTTATATATTATGGGTATTATAATTTTTGTGGGTTTGTGATTTTTTTTTTTAATTTAGAATAATAGTGAGCAATTGAAAATTTTATGTTGTACAAACTAAAGCTCGTGGATGAGAAGTCATATTCAAATGGAATGTTATATATATATATATATATATATATTGTTATTTTATTTACAAACCCTAATCAATATAAAGAAAGAATGAAATAACCTTTTTTTCAAAAAAAATGAATATCATTTTTTAGATTACTTTTAATTTTATTTAAAATGATATTTAACCACTAAAAAAAGATGTAACCATTTTTTCTCAATTGTTAAATTAAAGAGTGCATGTAAAAACAACAGAATTTTTCGTTCAAATATTATTTTAATTGTAAATTTTTAAAAACTTTTGATTCTAAATCAAATATTTAACCCTTAATTAAGCAACTCGTCAAAAGTGTTTAACCAATAAAATTTGACATAAACCACAAGTACTATCAACTCTTTCCGGTCAAACCTTTACTTGTGTCTTCACCAAGGGCCTTCCAAAGCCCAAGGGATGTGTACTTGCGCTTCAAATTAACAACAGCTGGATGGATATCTCAGACAATTTTCTTCCAGTCTGAACTTGGGTTTGTCATTCAGCCCAATCTTAGTAGATAAAGTCTAAACCCAATGTAACCCTGCTCAAAACCCTCCAAATAAAAACCCAAAACAAAATATTTTTTCTAAAATAAAAAAAAAAAAAAAGAATTCCTCTGGACATGTGTGACAGCACATCAGCAGCGGCTCCTTCCAGACAAAATCTTAACAGAAAGGAACCGAGATGAGTTGAGCAGCCAGCGCATCACATGTAACCGCAATATCTTTCTGTTTTTTGTCGCAAACCCTCCTTTTCTTTCTGCAATTTATAAATTAAGCCATTAACGCAAGATTTCCCATTTCTGATCAATCTTTTCTCTCTAAATAGAACTCTTGAATGTTAGAACAATATCCTTGCTTTCCTCTTTGATTACTCGAATCGGATGGTTCAGACATATAAACATCTTCTTCCCTATCTAGTCTGCTTAAACACTAGCCCTTTTTTTTTTTTTTTGGTCGGTTTATAAACGGCACGCTCTTGTTTGTCTGACTTGGTCAAAGCTGACATGGAACAATTTCAGCTTTGAGTACCCATTTGGTATTTACTGGGAAAGGTGTGAGCTTTAAGCTTTTTCGCCACATTTTTATTTGCATAAACTGACCTAAAGAAAGCCCAAATTGGTGGTGTTACGCGTTAAGAAGCCGACCGAAAACGGGTCTATCACTTTCCCTTCTCTTTCTTTTTGTTTTCTGCTTCTAGTTTGGTAGAGAGTAGATAGCCAAATCTGCTTTTGATTGATGCTGATGGGATAAGCATCCCCAAATATCCCATGTGGTAAAAACTTTTCTAGATTTTTCTGTTTTGTTCTAGAATTAGAAAACGGGGGCTGAAGGTTTCAGATAGTATTGTTGCTGATTAGTTGGCTTTGGTTTTTGGTCTCATCTTGTTGACGTGCTGCTTGTGCTTTCTTGGAGGATAAAACGCTTAGCAAAAGCGTAGGCCATACACGGTTTGCTGAATTTGGTTAATACCACAGGTATAGACCAAGAATTCTTGAATTAGAAGCTTTAGTATTTTCAGTTACATCTGACCTTAATCAAGAGTAAAAGATGGTAGAAACTACCCAAGAAATGAAGCAGAATTTCCATGCAAATGGCTTGATCCAGAACTCCAATGGTTCGTTAGAAGAGAAACTTGACGAGCTTCGACATCTTATGGGCAAAGCAGAAGGCGATCCGCTAAGAATTGTTGGCGTTGGGGCAGGTGCATGGGGTAGTGTATTCATTGCTTTGTTGCAAGACAGTTTTGGTCACCTAAGAGATAAGGTTCTTATAAGAATATGGAGGAGACCTGGAAGGACAGTTGATAGGGTCACAGCTGAGCACTTATTTGAAGTGATCAATTCGAAGGAGGATGTATTGAGGAGACTGATTAGGCGGTGTGCTTACTTGAAGTATGTTGAGGCAAGATTAGGTGATCGGACCCTGTATGCAGATGAGATTTTGAAAGATGGGTTCTGCTTGAATATGATTGATACTCCGCTTTGCCCTTTAAAGGTTGTTACTAACTTGCAAGAAGCTGTGTGGGATGCTGATATTGTAATTAATGGATTGCCATCAACGGAAACTCGGGGAGTTTTTGAGGAAATTAGAAGGTATTGGAAAGAGAGAATAACAGTGCCAGTAATCATTTCTCTGGCAAAGGGTATAGAAGCTGAGCTGGGGCCTGAACCTCGCATATTAACTCCCACCCAGATGATCAATCGAGCAAGTAAGCTTCCTTCTTTGCTCTTTAACTTTTGGCAAGCAACATTAATTGTTTGAATTCACAATAAAAGTTATATTAATATGAATCTTGCTCCTTTTCTTGCAGCTGGAATCCCTATAGAGAACATTCTCTATCTTGGGGGACCTAATATTGCTTCAGAGATTTACAATAAAGAGTATGCTAATGCTAGAATTTGTGGGGCTGAAAAGTGGAGAAAACCATTGGCAAACTTTTTAAGGCTGCCGCACTTTATTGTGTGGGACAACGGTGACCTTGTTACTCATGAAGTTATGGGTGGTTTGAAGAATGTCTATGCCATTGGAGCTGGTAAGATCTAGTTTTTTGCAAGTAGGCTGAGTCTTGGACATAACACAATAAGTGGTATGGCAATTTTAGTTTAAAGATAAGGAATACTCCTGGAAAGAGACAACCGGATTCTGCAATTTAATGAATAGATCAACACAATTATAGCTAATGTATGATCAAAATCGGACCTATTAACCCAAAGTAAAATAAAAAATAAAAACAAGACAAAACAAAACAAAGCAAAGCAAAGGTATTAAGCCAATGGCCTACTTCCCTTATGTAGTAGTAGGTATTGTGATTCTAGACTTGTTTTGATCTTTAAGTGGTAGATATTACTTGATAATCTATATTCCATATTCTTCAAGATTCTAAAGGTTTACACACTATTTCCATGAATAACTCTTTACTAACAAATTCAGGATGCCAAATAACTAATCTTTGGACTAAACTAAATTAATTTAGCTTCAATTTGAGTAATAAGTTGAAATTTCAAATCTGTAGATGTAATTTCCAATAATGATTCCACAGGAATGGTAGCAGCTCTAACCAATGAGAGTGCCACCAGCAAATCAGTATACTTTGCACTCTGTACATCTGAGATGATATTTATCACTCATCTCTTGGCAGAAGAGCCAGAAAAACTTGCTGGGCCTTTGTTGGCTGACACTTATGTAACCCTTTTGAAAGGTCGCAATGCATGGTATGGGCAACAGCTGGCCAAAGGGGAATTAAGCCTTGAAATGGGTGATAGCATCAAGGGGAAGGGCATGATTCAGGTATGAACTTCTCTGTTCAGGAGCATCAAATTTGAATAAACAGTTTTTGTTTGAGTTGGCAAGAGTTGAGTCAATCCTTGTCTGACTTAAAGCGAATCCTATGATATGTTGATGTTTCGAATTTTTAAGCATCATTATATTGTAGATTGAGATGATTTGATGTCTGCTGAATGGCATGTGCAGACAACCTATGCTGCGTAATAGAAAAAAGTAGTGTTCTTAAAGCAACTATCAAGGAACTTTGGAAAAGAATAGATCTTCAATTAATTTGTGATATGGAAACCTACTGAAATATCTTTATTTCATGGGTATGCAGTGATTTGTGTCTTTATTGCTTCGAATAAATGCTTGCTTTCAAGCTCTAGAATGACTTTTGGAGTGCAGAGGCTCTTCATCTTTCATGACATTGTTTAAACTAAACAGGAATATCACTATTAATACAAGAAGTACTAACTCCTAAACAAGTTTTAGCAGATGAATAATCCCATAGCACTTCTGGACTTGTAAAGATCAATTTCCAATTGATTTCATGGCCACCTTTTTCTGCTACAGCCAATGTGTCAGTGTTTTTTTATTTGTTTTGTTGGGGTAAACTTTAGACAACCGCGTCTCCTTTTCTGCATCAGTTTGCAGCCTTCTTGGATCTCAACCACATGCTATAGCATAGCCATTGTAAATTGTTGTTGGCATTTGTACTCACTGTTTAATAATAAAACAAGATTCTGATTCTTCTTTTTCTTGACCTCCTATCTGATCCTGTCTTTCAATTCCTTCTACGAATATTAATCTCATTATTTTGGCAGGGTGTCTCTGCTGTGAAAGCCTTTTATGAGCTGCTTAGTCAGTCAAGCTTAAGCGTCTTACACCCTGAAGAAAACAAACCTGTAGCTCCAGTGGAGCTTTGCCCCATTTTGAAGATGCTATATAAGATACTCATCACGAGGTACTCAATTTCTTTTCCCCAACTGGCTAGATAATGTTTTTATTATTCCTTAAAGCTCCACCTCACCACGCCAAAACTAGAGTTGCAACCAGATACGTATTGATCCAGCTATAGTGTATATGCACCGTATTCTAGATTTTCATTCTTTCAGAAGTGAGCTCATGAAACTTCATTTTAAATTTCAATGTTCAGGGAGTTCCCATTACAAGCTATCCTTGATGCTTTAAGGGATGAAACCATGTATGACCCAAAAGATCGTATCGAGATAGCACAGACTCATGTTTTCTATAGACCATCACTTCTCGGTCATCAGCCTTGATAAATGATTCCACTTTCCATTCAGAAATTCTCGGCAGATGTGATTAGTTGTGAGGCTGTGTTCTTTCTAGTCCTTAATTTTTTTTTTTTTGTCTTTTTTTTGTGATATCCATTTGTAATAGCTGTTTCTTAATGTCAAATGTCAATCTAATCAAGTGACTAGGGTGTCATTTTATCATCCATTTATCCTTAACATAAATTTCGCACGTCTACCATGAGAAGAGTCTTTTCTAGGGCTACCATGTGGCAGCTCCATGTTGCTTCTTTTTTCTTTTACATTTTTTTTTGTTTTCTTGACTTTTTTTTTTAATTAATAAATATTTTAAATTATAAAAAACATACGTTTTTAAAAATTTTATTTTTTATGCATAAGATTCCCTTATATCAAATTTTCTTTTTTCTTTCTTTCTCTCTTTTCTTTTTAACTTTTTTTTTAAAAAAATATTTAATAATATTTTTAAAATTTTAAAAATTAATATATTTTTTATAGATTTTATTTTTTTATATGTGACAGTCACTTATATCAATTTTTAATTTTTGCTTTTTCCTTTTTACCTTTTTTATTTTTCTTTTTTTAAAAGAAATTTCGTTAAGGCTTTTGCTAGATTTTATTTTTTCGGGAATCGGCTTGATGCCAATAGTATGTCACTTTTTTTTATTCTTATTTTCTTTTTTTAAATATATTTAATTAATAATTTTTTATATTTTATTTTTAAGATCAATTTGATATCAATAGTATGTCATATGATAAGTCATTTAACATTTTTTTTTGCTTTATTTTTTATTTTTTGGTTATTTACTTTTTTCTTTTTTAAAAAAAGTTTAATATTTTTTTAAATGTTTTAAATTTTTTTAATGAGACTCATTCAATATAATTATTTAAAAAGATATTATAAAACACATTGACAGTGTAAGTTTTTTATTTTATAGGTAAGTTTAAGATGATGATATATAACCCTAAGTGTATACTTAAAAAATTAAAAAAAAATTAATTTAAAAAAATATAAAAACATGTGTTATTAATTAAGTTTCGTTTATAAAGTTAAAAATTTTACTATATGTGCACCAAATAATTTATTTTATTTAAAATATATTTTTTCTTTTTTCACTAATTTTTGTTTATTTGATAATTTTAATTTCTAAGAGTCTCACATTGCATTTTCACTTTTTTCCTTTTTCTTTTTCGCTTTTCGCTTTTTATATTTTATTTTTTTTTACTTTTTCTTTTAAACTATTTAATAAATATTTTTTAAAATTATAACAAAATATAACTTTAAAAAATTTTATTTTTTATGTGTGGGATCCATTTATGTCAAATTTTCTTTTTCCTTTTTTTCTTTTTATACCCTTTTAATTTTTTTTCTTTTTAAAAAAAAGTATTTAATGATATTTTTAAAAGAATTAACAAAAACCCTATAATATATATATATATATATATTTGTTAAAGATGTTATTTTTATATTTGGGACCACTTATACTAAACTTTATTTTTGGATTTTCCTTTTTTAACCTTTTTAACTTTTGCCCTTTTTAAAAAAGTATTTCACAAAAAAAATTTTTTACAATTTTTGGTGGGATACACTTTGTATTAATGGTATGCAACGTGTTGGTTTTTTTTTTTAATATTTCTTTTTTTATATATTTAATAATAATTTTTTATTTTTTAAAACATACTTGATATGAAAAGTATGTGATGCTGAAGTCATTTGACTCCTTTTTTCGCTTCTTTTTTTTTTGTTGCTTTTTATATTTTCTTTCTTCCTTTTTTAAATTAATATTTCGTAAAAATTTTAATTTCATTAACATGGGCTGTATTTGATATGATTATTTAAATATATATTTTCTTTTTTGGTTATTTTTTATTTTGTTAATTTGATGATTTTTTTAAAAAAAATATTTGCAAAAAAGCCGATGTTACACTAGGATTTGATTTGCTTTTCTTTTTTCAATCTTTTTTTATTTTTATATTTTTTAACTCTACAATATATAAATTTCAAGAAAAATTCATCATTTCATGTGCTGTAAGGTAGCTCAACTTTCACCTTTTTTTTTTTTTGGCTTTTTGTCATTTATGTTTTTCTTTTTTCTTTAAATGAGATCATTTTTAAAAATTAATATCTTGGGGCGTCCATATAATACTTTAATAAACTCTTTTCTCTTTTTTGGGTTTTTTTTTTCTTCTTTTTAATTAGATAAAATTAGAAAATAAATAGTTAATAGAGATGACAAAGCAAAAAAATTTAGTCTGTAATACTTTGTTTGATAAAAAATTAATATCTGATAGTCTCGATCAATCTCAATTAAATATGGGTATTTTTGTAAAAGTAATATCAAATCTGATGGGGTTTGTTTCTTGTAGAAAAGCAAAGACGAGTCAAAAAGCAAATTTATGGTGTCCTACCCTCAGCCATACCATGATATATAAATAAATATATATATAAATGTATATTTTATGATCAGTTTAATTTTATATAAATTTTGTAAAAAAAAGTTAATTGAGGTATAAGATAACATTCTCATTTCTCTATTTTTTTTAGGCTTTTACTTTTTTTAATTAGATCAAATTTACAATAACATAAATCGATTGATAAGGATGGCATCCGTGTCGATTTAATATTTTTATTCTTTTAAAATTTTTTAAAATTATAAAAATATATATATTTTTTAAAGATTTTATTTTTTTTTTTGTATTAGACTCATTTATATCATTTTTTCTTTTTTATCCTTTTTAATTTTTTTAAAAAATATTTAATAGTATCTTTAAAAATATAAAAAAATAAATATTTTTATACGTGAGATCCACTTGTACCAAATTTTTTTTTTCGTGGCTTTTCCTCTTTTTAACTTTTTCCTTTTAAGAAATATTTAATAAAGAATTTTCTTAGATTTTATTTTTTTATATGACAGTTTAAACTAACTAGAATGATGAACCCTTTTTCGTCGGGGATTTTTTATTTTAATTTAAATCATATTTTAATAGTTTATTTAAATAATTTTTATTTTGTATGTTTTAAGGTGTGTATATATATATATATATATATATATATATATATATATATATATAGATGAAAATGATTCGTCCGTTCTAGATCTTTTTTTTTCCTTTTTTTTTTCTGAACTGACCCTTGGATTTATTTTCTAACAAATCTCTTTATGTTTCAGATCTTTCCTGATTTATTTTTTCCCTCAACTCATCCTTAACATTCAGTAAAATCTAAGAAAAGGTCAGATGAATTTTTATTCATCTTAAATTTAATTTGATTTTATAATCATAAAATTCATATCTAATTTTATTTTAAATTAATAAAATATTATTTTTTAAATATAAATATATATAAATAAAAAATTTAAAAATAATTTTTTATATAATATCAAATCAAATTTATCTAAAATTTAAATTCGATTCGATTTTAATTTTTTTTTAATAATATTTGATCTGATTCAAATTAAAATTTAATTTTTTAAAAAAAATTACTCTATCTAATCGAATCAAAATCTACTGATTATGAGTTAGATTACTAACCCTAATAAAATCTCTCCCCTGTGATGTCAACCAAATAAATGCCTATAGTAAACATGGAGACAAAATTATATGACAGTAAGATTACAGGACAGCCTTTTTCCCAAATTTATCTTCGAATTTTTTAATGACATTGACGAAGTGTACAATAAATCACATCAACAAAAGTTGAACGACAATTTTAATTTGTTTTTATAGATTTAAACTTTGTAAATTTTATTTTTATATTTTTAAATAACAATAATCATTACATAAAATCAACTATAAACTATTTACACACTCAACACATGTCCTTTTAAGGAAGTGACTATGAACTTAGATTGTTGGTATTGATAATACAGAGCCCTCAACCATCTCAAAAAAATTTAAAAAAAAAAAAACTCAAAATAATTCAATTATGTAGCTGTGTTGTTGTCTTTTTTTTTTTTTTTTAAGTAACAAGAGATTAAGGATTGAAATATAATAATTTAAAAAATAAACATTAAAATGGAAACAAAATAGAAGATAATGAAATTTATGGTAAACTTTTTAGTCCTTGGAATTTTTAGCTCTTTTCCCGGTATAAACTGATTCAATAATAAATGCTCTAAGTGAATGGTGTAGAAAGTATGTGTACTTATGTTTTGATCTATCCTTTGAATTGGGGCTTTCATTTAACAATTTACAGGAACCCAATAAACGATAACTAGGATACCACAAATTTTAAAGTCCACCACACCAAAAGAAAAATAAATAGTTAAACATAAACCCACCTCTCATATCTCAAAGCCCACAAAACTCATAAATCAAGATAGCTGTCAACTCTCTAAACTTAAAGGGAAACTTTAAATGTATATAGTATAAATGGTATGTATGTGTTATTGTTTTTTATTTTTTACTTTTTACTTTTTTTTATGTTTTTTATAAATAATTTTTTATTTTTTATTTTTTTAAAATCACTTGATATCAAGAATATAATATGTGTTAAATTATTTTATTTTTTGCCTATTTAATTTTTTCTTTAAAAATATTTAATAATTTTTTAAAATATTTTAAAATTTTCTTAATGTGAGACTCATTTGATATGATTATTTAAAATATTTTTTATTTTTATTTTTTTTTTAAATAACGTAGGTGTTGATCTCACACCCAGATTTGATTTTTTTTTTCATTTTTTCGGTTTTTTTTTTTAAATTCATGATATAAATTTTTCAAGAAAAAATCATTACTTCAAATATCGTATGATAACTCTAACTTTTTTTATTGCTTTTTATCTTATTGCTTTTTTTTTTCTTTTTAACGTAGGATCATTTAAAAAAATGAATTTGTACACATGGCATCTTTTTTTTAATGTTTTTTAATTTTTTAATTAATTAAATTATTATTTAATATTTTAATTTAAAAAATTAATATTTTAAATTTAATTAAGATGTCTACATAGTACCTCAATAAATGCCCTTCTTTTTTTTTAATTACTCTTTTTACTTTTTTCTCATTTTTTTTGCATTTTATGCTTTTTATTAAATTAATTTTCTTATAAAAAATTAGGACAATGAATATGCCTACATAGCATTTCATTTGTCTTTTATTTTTTTATATTTTTAATTAGATAAATTTTGTAATAAAATGTAATGATTGATAGAGATTGAAACAATACATATACGACATGTTTCAATCATCTCTGTCTTTTAGGGGGAACTTTTTTAAAAAATTGAGATCAAATTCGGACATGTAGAGGTTTTTTTTTTTTAATGATATTAGAGCGAAAATGCATTTAAGGAATTTTATCTTAACTCATTTTGGGGTATATGTTGAAAATATATATTTTATTATTAATATAATTTTACATTTATATATGTATTACATTAACAAAATAATTATTTAATATTTTAAATTAAAAAATTAATATTTTAAATTCAATAAAAACGTCTCAATGGCACATTTTATGATTTTTTTCATTTTACAATTTCTTTTGTTTTTAATATTTATGTTTTAATTAAATATATTTTTTGATACTAGGAGGTTATCTACATGTCATCCTTATTTAGGTTTTTTTTTTTTTAACTTTTTATTTTTTTATTAGATAAAATTTTGAAAGAAAAAAGAATTGAATAAATATGGCAAAGCAAAAAAAAAAAAAAAAAAGCTGTTAATTTTTTTTTGTTTGATAAAAAATGAGTATCTAATAAGTTTTAATCTATCTTAATACAACATGAACGTATTTTATAAGAATAAGTATCGAATTCGAATATATTTTTTATAAAAAAATTAGAAATAAGTATAAAGTAAATTTAAAACACTCTATCCTAAGTCGTTTAATGGAATATATAAAAGTATATATTTTATCTATTTAATTTTATATAAATTTTGTAAGAAGAAAATATCAATTTGTTTTTTTTTTTTTTTTTTTAATATATTTTTTAAAATTAGATAGATTGTTCAACAAAATAAACCAATTAATGGAAAAGACAAAATGAGTAGTATTCAGTAAAATTTTATCTGATTCAATTCAATATGAACACTTGTGAAAAATTAATTTCGAATAAATTTGAAATAAAAGACAAATTTTATTATTCATATGTCACATTCATTTAAATATTTTTGTTCCTTTTATTTTAAAAAAAATTAAATAAATGTTTCAAAAACTAAATATAAATAATAAAATAAAAAAATTTTAACCCACCGCAACGCACGCCCTTAAAATTAATCATTGATGAAATCAGTACTGCTAATTACCTCTTTGATGTAGCATTTTTTTTTATTAAAACCCAAAGTCACTGCCAAATGCCAAATGGTCAAAACAACATCGTATGGTGGAGCTTCTTGTTGTTTTAAGTTTTTAATCTTCCAAAGTGCTGCGTTTTCGGGGCAGTCCTGTTCCAGCGCCAGCGGTGGTTAATTTGGCAGAGAGAGAGAGCGAGAGAGAGAGAGAGATGTCTCTGGTAGACTATGCATCCTCTTCAGACGACGACGTTTCAGACTCCGAACATGAACCACCAGCACTTCCAACCCAGCGCCCCCCTTCTCCTCGTAAAACCCTGTGAGAAGCATAACGTTAATTGATCCTTCAAATATATCATTTTTAATTTGTCACAACTTTTGAAGGTGGTTAATCTAATTCGCAGGCCATCTGGGTCGTCGTTGGATCAAAGGCCAGAAACTTTTGAGAAGCTTCCGGATGCTTCGGTGCTTTTGAACTCTCCGAGGGTGTCATTAATAAGCGGCGACAACCACGCATCTGTGGTAGCAGCAGCGATGGCGGAAAGTGCGTCGCGTAAGCGACACTCAGAGGGGATGATGGGGTTGGGTTCCAGCGTTAGCGTACCACCCCCACCAAGGGCTAAACTTCCCAGAGCTACCTTACCTCATTCCAAGAGCGTTCCTGATACGGGAGGTGGCACCCTTGTTCCCCCTCAGCTCAAAGGAAGGTCAAAATACTTCCCTTTTACTTTGTTTCCTTCTACGATTTCAAAGCCCTTTGTTGAAATTGATTTAAACTTCTTGTTTAGAAGAATAAATTGTAATTTTATGCAACACCTTATCTGCTTAATTCTAGTACAATTTTTGTTAGCATTTATGATTTAGCCCATAAATCTCAATCCAAGGAAAACAAGGAACAAATTTGACCTCAAACATAAAGTTTCAGCTCAATAGAGCAGCTATTTGTTCACAATCACTACTTTGCTTTAGGCCATTGCTGAAGGTTTTAGCCATGAAGCAAATGCATTTTACTTTGAATAACTCAAGTTGACACTAACCTTTGCTTCCTACAACTTTTTTACAAGTCTTTTTTTTTTTTTCACGGGCTTACAGCATCAGTGAAGAAATAGTACTAATGAATTCTTACTAGCCAAATCTTGATTTCTGTTTCTACGTCTTAATCACAAGAATTTGAGACTTTTCCTGCTTTGTTCTAATGTCTCAAGAAGCAAAACAGTGTGCTTTTCAGAGTGAAAAAGTTTCTTCTTATGCTTGATAAGACAACTATTTTCCTTGTGTTTCTTCTTTTCACCCGCAAATTGCCGCATTGCCTGGGGCCTAATACCATCAAGAAGCACACGATGGGCTGGAGAACTCCCTCATACTATCTACCATTTATATGACCTAAAGGCTAAAGTTCCTTGAACCCCATGTGGGGTAGTTTAATATCTTGACCTTCTTGCCAAATCATCCATGTCATGTCTGTTTTGGTTTGCTAATGTTGCATTCATTTATATTGGAGAAAATTTGTAGTAAATGATTCATGATTCAATTTTTGGCAGGAGTAATGTGGTCACTGAAGATATCAGCAAGCTATTTGTCAGCAGACATGCTGTTGCACAGCCCAGAGGACCTGAAAATTAGTCATAGTTTATTTCCTCTTGAAATTATTGCTTTATACAAACTGAAAACAGATGAACATCTTGAGGATTTTGATTTTGTATAAATATAAAGAACTTTATATTTTTGCACATGCTTGGATTCTCTAGTTTGGCTGAAGGCACGTAGCGGGTTCATATTGTTCTGTTGCAGAATTCATTGGTCAAAGTGGCTAATTGTTCAAATTAACTTTAGCTTTTATTTTTTAGGACAACTTGACAAACATGTGGAAATGCTAGTTTGAGTGTATGGCCACTCCATTAGATTTCATGTGCGTGTATGATTTCATATCATTGCATTTCTTTGAAGAGAACTACTATAACTTATTGGGTTACTGTCAAGTAAGCAAGCAGCAAAATTTTAGTTGCATTCTAACAGGGTCATTGTAGAAGTACAATGAGCTGAGAAACTGCAAAATCATGGCATCTTCTTGAATACTTTAAGTTAGCAGAAGTACAATGAATCATCAGAATATTCCTACTCTACTAGAAAAGAATTTTGTTGCCGCTTGTATTGGGCATCATTGTTTGAATTGATTTCCTCTGAGTTTGAAGCTGCATTGGCATTTCTAATAAGGTGGATCATTCATGCCATATCTGGACCACTTGGAAGTGGTTCGTAGCCATCATGGTGCTTGGTTGTGGCAGCTTCTTTGCTTTTGTCAACGGGTATGCATTTGAGGATAACAGAAACTATGAGGCTTCCTGCTCCAAGTAAAATGCTGGCTAGCCATAGCTCCCAGTTCAGTGGCACAGTGTTTGCAAAAGTACCCAAGAATTCAACTATTATGCTTTGAAAAGCCACCGTAGAGACCATCACCATAATAAATAGCCAACTATCAAAAATGCCTCGGAAAACATTGATCTTCTCCATATCCCTGCTATTGATTTCATTGAACACCTGAACAAAAGAAACAAAATGATGTAAAAATCTCAGTCCCCAGTCTGCAAAAGTCTTGTCTTCTGGGAAGATGAGCAAAGTACTTTTTGAAAGTGCATTATAAATTGAATGACAGCATGCTTAGAAAGTGAAGGAAAAGATGGGTAAAGATCGAGGCCCAGCACCTGGCAAAACACGAAGGTATTGAAGATGACTGTATTCAAAATAGCAGTAGCATCTGAACCAGAAAGCTGCAAAAGCCGTTTCCCTTCAAACTTGAGAATTGCAAGTACAATCAATTGATAAATGCTCTGGCCGATGATATTCCGCCACATGATCCTGGTAATGAAAGCTGCATCCCTTCCAATAGGAGGCCTTTTCATCAGGCCCTCGTGAGGAGGTTCCGTAGCCAATGCCAATGCTCCAAGAGTGTCCATGATCATGTTCACCCAGAGCAGCTGAACAGCCGTAAGAGGAGCAGAACCTGAAAAATTACTTCTCAAAGATGATTTGTCATCTGCATTATCTAAAGACAGGCTCAGGGTTTTAAGCTCAAACCAAGAAACAAATTTGCTACTCAATAAATGAAAGTACCTGAGATGCATGCAGAAATAAAATTGAGCATGAGTGCGACAATGTTAACTGTGAGCTGGAACTGTACAAACTTTTGGATATTGATATAAACTGCACGGCCCCATCTGTCAACATTCTGTATAGTTGTGAAGTTGTCATCCATTATGACAACATCGGCATTTTCTTTTGCGACCTGAAGGTGCGGTATTGCAGAAAGATGCTTAGCTAACAATGAAAGAGAAACAGCTAAGCGGACTAGGAAACAATTGATTGACACAAATGGTGGCAGAGATGAAAACAAACCTCTGTTCCGGCTATTCCCATAGCAAGTCCAATGTCAGCCTCATGCAAAGCAGGTGCATCGTTTGTCCCATCACCAGTCACCGCCACGACTTCTTTAAACTCCTTCCTCAAGTAAGTTACCAGCTTGTGCTTATCCAAGGGCAATGATCGCGCCATAACCTGCATATGCGTCAAGCATTTTATAGGGACTGCATACACATGCCACTTTGGTTCTGTTTTCAGCTCTAAACGTTTTTCTAAAATGCATAAATGAAAAACAATTTCTGATTTTTTTTAGTATAAACTGCATTTCAATTCTTAGAAAAACAGAACAAATTTTGGAAAGCGGAAAATCAAGTAAACTTTTTTACCTGGGCACATCTTGGTTGAGAAGAGAAAAGTTTTTCATTAAAAAAAAAAAAAACCCAAGTTCTTAAAGCAATAGCAAGACCTGGAGTTTTGGTATTGTCTCCTCCATCTGCTGTGGACTCATGTCACGAAAATCTGGCCCTTCAATTGCCAAACCACCATTTGTCAAAATCCCACATTCTCTTGCTATAGCTTTAGCTGTGTTAATATTGTCTCCAGTGACCATCCGCACAGTTACCCCTGCAGCTAAACAAGTTTTCACAGCTTCCCTTACCCCAGGTCGCACAGGATCCTTAATTCCAATCACAGCGATAAGTGTATAATTATCTTCAGGAATGCTATTGCTATCTACATTAGAAGTGCCTCTTACATCCTTGAAAGCCAAGCATAGTGTTCTTAGGGCTTCACAGGCAAAGCCATTAATCACATCAGTGATGCACTTCCTCTGCTCTTCCGATAGAGGCTCGGCCTTACCGTCAGCATTGATTATCTTGCTGCAAGATTTTAAAATTATTTCTGATGCACCTTTGCAAAATGCTCTGTGCCCACCACCATTAGAAAGGGAGACAAGGACAGACATCTTTTTCTTCACTGAATTGAAAGGCTCGACTTTAAGAATTTCAGATTCCTTTCGATGGATTTCGAAGTCATTCCCCAAAAGCAAACCAAACTCTAATATTGCTGTCTCTGTTGGAGAGCCTAAAACGTTATTCTTTCCATCTTTTCCCTTGACTACTTCGGCACCAGTATTTTGAAATATCGACTGCAAAAGTAAGTTGAATACTCCTCCAGCGATAGAGGACCGCAAAAAATCCTCACTTTTGTTTCCTTCAATTTTTATTGTCCGTCCACAGGTCCAAATTTTATTGACAACCATATGATTAGTAGTCAGTGTCCCGGTTTTATCGGTGCAAATGCTAGTGACTGAACCCATTGTCTCACATGCAGAGAGATGTCTCACAAGAGCTTTATCACTCATTAACTTTTTCATTGCAAATGCAAGACTTAATGTTACTGCCAGTGGTAATCCTTCTGGAACTGCAACTACAATGATAGTCACTGCAATGGCAAAGAAATTCAAGAGATTCAGTGCGTCGCTCACAGACCAGTTTGTAATCTCACCATGCAGCGCCTTTGTCACTAGAAACCTTATGGTCAGAACCAAAAATGTCAAAACAGAAAATGCCAAACCAATCTTTCCAATAACGGTCGCAACTCCATTGAGCTTCACCTGTAGTGGCGTTTCATCTTCTCCACCTTCACTTAGAGTAACCATCAGTCTTCCCCATTCAGTCCTCATACCAACTGTAGTTACCAACATTTTGCCAGAGCCATCTTGCACTTTTGTCCCTGAGAGAAGAAAAGGCCGCTGTTGAGTTATATTTACAGGTTCACTTTCACCTGACAAGCTTGATTCATCAATTGATAAGCTGTAACCAGATATAAGAACACCATCTGCAGGAACTTGATCTCCAATTGATAGATAAACAATATCCCCAACCACCAAATCATAGATAGAAATCTTTTGCCTGCACCCGTCTCTGGTGACCTGAACAACTATATTTTTCTTCTCTTTATCCAAGTCTTTGAATTGCAAGGACTGCTTGTAGTCACTTATGGCAGTAACCAATACCACCAGGAAAATGCAGAATACTATTCCTAGCCCATCATACATACCTGTAGGCCATCCTTCAGTAGCAATTCCAACAACTACAGAAACAGCAGCACATACCATGAGAATAATCAAAGTCAAGTCATGCAGGGCTTCCCACACAAACATCCAAAAGGATCTAGCAGGTTTCTCAGCAAATTGGTTGTAGCCATATATATTTTGCCTGAGTGAAACATCAGTTGGAACAACACCGTCGGTCAGAGATACAGAGACTTTTTTTGCTAAGCCTTCAACTCCTCCATGATCTTCGAAGCTCTTCATGTCATGGGACTGAACAATGAATGCTAGCTCATCAGCTCCAATGCCAAAACCAGCTTGCCTAACATCTTCCGGAAGCTTGTAGTTGTCCTGAACTCGCTTGCCTGCTGTTCTAGGCACCAGATAGAGTTAGATGATTGAAAAGGGAAATTTTAATTTGGATGGATAACGAGATCATCATCTAGTAGAGATTGTACCATCAATGAAATTCAATGCCGCTTTTTGCACGTAAAGAGCTACTCTAATTTTTTCCTGGCAAAAGATGATGAAAATATAATAAGTGTAGGTATATATTGGAAAACCAAACATACAATAGTCGGGGAAGAGCGGAAGCGTCCAAAATACATGAACTCTGTTTAGAATTTAGGGAACAGCACTAGTCTGCAAAAATGCTGGCGAGACACGATCACTGATCACAGATCACAGGGTCAAACTATCCTGAAATAAGCCTAGCGGGGGGATTATCTTTTGGTTGAAGCGTAAATATCAAAGTGCATTGATGTTAAAACAGAAAGAACATTGAAAATCTTTGGTTGCTGCCACCACCAGAATATACTAACAACACACATGACATCCATGGGTCCAAAAGACTGAAACTATTAGATGAGGATAATGGCAGCAAAAGTGGACAGCACACACTGACAGGGTTTCGACTCTATAATCTATAGCCATCATCATTGGCTCAGTTGTTTCACCAATCCGACTAAATATGGATATCTTTGTACCTCAAAATTCAATATTCCAAAAGACTTGGGACGGTAAATTTAAACCAAACTTATAAGGTACTAGTGGTAATGTCATCCTTTAAGAGGAGGTATGCCACAATTCGGTTAAAGCTCGGTTTTTAGAGTTTCATAAGTACTGCTTAAGACTTCAACAAGAAATGAAAGAATATCACATATGCCCTTGAGTAATTATGGCCCAGCAATATGATGATTTTATCTTTTATTTGTTTATTAGCTCTTTCAGTTGGTTATTTTCGACAGCACTGAACAAAACAAATGTAAGTCAATCATTGTTGGAGAAAAGACAATGATTATATATTTTAAAAAAGCAGTTGTATAAAATACTACTAGTTAACGTTTTGACCAACATTGTTTGTTTTAAAATCTTATGAATGTATCAACCATTCCACAAACAAGAAAACCAGAGTGTATCTAACTAATTTTGGCTAAATCTAAAGTGAAAGTTGTGTGAGTATTGATTGACAAGCTTAGTGGATTGTCCCATCTGGCAATGGATATATTGGAGTGAATGAGTGATGTTCCCTTCTTTGCTTCAAAAGAAATTAATTTTTGTTATCTGGTCAGGATTCTTCTCAACAAAATAATAATAGCTCCCTGGCTTTATTATGGCACCATTTCTTCCGATCATAATAAGAAAAAGAAGACTGAGTTGCAACTTGGTGGAAATTATGGAAAAATTATTGAGCCATCCAAGAGTTGAGTCAAATTGTTCTATTTAAGTGTTTTAAACACTCACAATTCACAATTTCCTTAACAATCTTATGCAATCTTTGTGCTCGTTTAAGTTCTGTGTGAATTTGGACTATTCAATCAACCTCCACATTCTGATCAATTAGAGCTTTTGATAAATAAAATTAAAAAAAAAAAAAAAAACCCACATATGACATCCATCAGACGATTTCTTTTTTACCAAAAGAAGTGAGCGGAAAGGGCTCCAACCTTTTTAACCCACATTCAACAAAATTCTATTGAACAAACTTCTTTTGGCTTACGTGAGATAACAAACGAAGATTCTAGTCGAAAGCAAAACTAAAGTTAAAGCTGCAGCCATCAATGATGGACTATTGGATGCATGCTGGCGTGCGCAGTTGGTTTTGTTTTACGCGTTTTCGACATTTCTAACAAGAAAGCCGACCATAACTAGTACTAGGAAATTGAAGACCACCTCCAAAATCAAAAGTACAACATGTGAACACAAGGACCACGGAGGCGGCCCCAATTGAAGAATTGTTTGCTTCGCATCTTATTGTCCACGTCATAAAACTAGTGCGCAATATAGTAGTTGACATAGACGATCGACTACCTTAGCTAAATAGCCTGCAATTTGTTTGTTTCGTGAACGAGACGATTCATCCAACACCACAGACGTCACAGTCATCGACTCGTCGTAGAGTGAAAGCAAACAACAGCGTTTCTTTTAATAACAGGCATTGACTGGCCTAAATTCAAAGGTAACGATTAAAACTATGGACGAGATACCCTGGTTATATGATCATCAAACCCTTCACTACGGGTCGTTTCGGTGGGGTGATGTTCAAATTAGAATTCAACCTAGTTTGAAATAATTTAGGCCTTTTTTGCTAATCCTACCTATATCTATCTTATTTTGACCAACTTGAAAAGGATAGAACAGGAGTTAAATTACTTGGTAGGATTGTGTTTGTGTTGGAAATTTCAAGTCATACCACGTTGGGTTAAGAAAATATAATTTCCTTTCAAATTCGGGTAAAAGAAAACTAGAATCGAATTCAGATTATTTCATTGTTAAATTAATTTGAATTAGAATCATTTTAAGTTTAATCTGGGATCATTTATATTTAATTTGTTAATTTTTAAAATCAAATAAATATAATCAAATTATATAAAAAAATAATGTTAAATTATTTAAAATTATTTGTTAATAATATAAAATTACGTTACATTAAATATAAAATTAAGTTTGTTCATGATAAAAAATTATTAATGATTTTTGTTGAATAATACTTAATATTTATTTTTAATATTTTATGTTTTACATATTAATTTATAATTAATGATTTATATTAATTTTATAAAATAATATTTGTCCACATTACTCATTAATAATGAATTGAAAATATATAAATAATTATATATTTAAAAAAAAATCACCACCAGAATTACCACTAAAAAGTAAAATATGTTATTAAGAGTACTATTGGTATTGATTATTTAATTGACCTAATGGTATTATTTCTAAAATATCAAAATTACTTAGAGATCTTATTAATTTAACTTTAATAATTGATCATTTGAATAACAACTGATACAATGAAAAATGAAAATGGGATATTACCTATTGTCTGTTGGTATGGTATGGTATGGCACGACATGACTTGGTTTGGTTTTAATTTTTTAAATTATAACATTTAGTTTTGAGTATTCATTTTATGTATAAACTTTAATTGCATATGAAGAAATCATACTATATATATAATCTTTTAAAATTTTGTTCATAAAAAAAACTTGATAATTTCATTTGTTTAATACAACTAATCTTAATACTAATTACTTATAAATTATAAGATTATTATAATATTTTAAATCTACTATTAAACTATATTTTATTTAAAAATGATATTTAATTTTTATATTTATTACTTATAAATAATAATAAAATAATAAAATTTGAGATATAAAATTAAATTAATTAATAGATCACTTTTTCAACGTTTTCTTTCCTTGAGAAAATGAAACTAGTTTAGAAGTTAAATTTATTACTTTTAATTACATTAATATTTTAAAAATAAAATTATGTTCAATATAATTTTGAATCATTTTAAAGAAGTATTTCAAGTTTGGATTAATTCGAGTTGAAATTACTTTGAGTTTGAATTAATTCATGTTTATATCAAATCGAATTTGGGTCAATTTAGAATCAAGCTGGATGAAATCTGCAGAATCAGTTTTTCTACCTCTAATCACAATGCAAGAAATGCATCAAATCCAATGGCAAAACTTTTTTAATCATAGTCATTGGCTTGATATAAAACTAATGTTGTTGGGAAAATTAGAAGATAAACAAATCAAGAAACGAAAGGCAATAGTATATAACACTAAAACAATAAAAAATACGTATCACTAAAGCCAAAAAAAACACACACACACACACACACAAAGGAAAGGGAATTAAAGAACCTGGAGGATTCGACGCTTGCGATCAGCTTCAGCACGTTTAGCAAGATCAGCAACCATGCGAAACCTGCGGCGAGGGTTCTTGACGAGGGAGACTGCACATCTCCATCTCCTTAAAGCGTCTTCGGATGGCCTTTTGTGTTCAACAGCAAAGTTCTTTCTCAGGTAATCCTCCATATATATATATATATATGTATTTAACGACGTACGTAGGGATGGATGAGTTATTGCGGTCTCTCAAATCTCAATAATTTGGATTTCTGAACCTGATCCTGATTTGCATGCAGGAGATGAATGAAGGACGGATACGTTTTTCATGGACTAGTACAATCTTTTGATTTGCAGAGAAGAAATGTTCAAAACCTGGCCGTGATTGGCGGGAAGAAGGAAAACAGACACATGATTTCTGTACATATGGAGGATATATGTATTATATATATAGCCTCCGTTGACATTCCAACTCTTTCTAAAAATTCAAATATCATAAACTTCAACATGCGTTTTATACTAAAAATATTCTTTTTTTTCTTTGTACATGCGAAATTCATTCAGTTTGAACTATGCAGTAGAGAGACACCTCTTTTTTTGTTAGCTCTCTTACCATTATCACATCTTATAAATTTCAACCATCCCATCCCTTTCTACAAATGATATTTTCAATTCTAACCATTTACACTTTTTATACTAGTATAAAAAGAATAGTAAAGGTGAGCAGCCCAGGCGGCCTGCTAGGCTCATTGACCGGCTGTTGGAGCTCATCAAACTTGACTGGGCTGATCAGCTTCTTCATAGAATTGAGCTGAAACTGGCCTTTACATCCATTTAAGCTTGTATTGGGCTTCTTATAAGGAAATTAATCATCCGCTCCTCTTAAATACACCAAATTTTCAACTAACTTGTGCTTCAAACATCTACTTCTTTGACGAATCTGATTCCCACGTTTGAATCTTGGATGTTCCCGTTCCTCAACTTCTATTGTTTCCCTTCTTTGCAAAACAGATGAAATTAATAGTTTTTCTCAACCACATTTTCCTTGAAATTTCCCTCCTTTCTTCCCACCAAATAGCCTATATCTGTAGTTCCCCTTTATGGAGATAAATAATGTTGGCTACATATGCAGCAGCCAGAACCTAACTCTTGGAATACCTCAAATTTTCTTCCTAAAGAAACAATTACTGCCATCATATGATCGTAAACGAATTAGCGGAAGAGTCTTTAATGCCCTAATCAACAAACTTTCCTGGCCTTTGAATACAGATTTCAAGGGAGGCCACTGTGAAGGTAGACAAAACACCCCCATAAGGAGAAAATTGAAGAAAAAATTTATTGCGACAATCGCAGAAGGAAAGCCACAGTCATGCACACAGACACAGCCCCAAAGATTCCCACTGTGCAGTGCAACCGTGCACTTTTGTCCATCGTGTGGCATCACATTCACGTCTTTCTTTTCTTTATAAGATCGAAGGGAGTGTACTCTTTTATGCCGCTAATAGCATTGCTAGGCAGCAATGACTCAGGAGAAGCCTAAAATGTTGCGTCATTCAGTCTCAGTCACATGGCTGAGTGCAGCTGGCATTAAGGACCCACTTACTTACATAAATTATTACCACTTTTTAAAACAAGAGTAGGACCCACTTCTACTGTCAGTGACCCACGTTCCGTTGTGTCTTGTGGCCCTTCCTGCATCTCCTCTGTGACTGGGAATCTCTAAATCCTGACCCCACCCAATAATAATTCTACCGCTATCGCTGTTGCGTTTGCTGGCGAGATTCCTACACGAGACAAATTCTTGTAATACATAAAGCTTAAAAACGGACAGAAAAAACCAATAGGATTAGAGTTTACAAATTACAACTCCTCTTTCTCTGTTTTTCTTTGATGCTTTTACTAGTAAAAATCTTCCGTCTCTCCTAATCTAAGGGATTGACACGTGTGTAGCAACTGGCTACAAATAACAACAAATACACAAGGTAACACTTTGAATTGAGATTAAACGAATGTCTGATCTTCCCCGCATCCCCCCAGACAGATGTCTCGCCCCCATTTTTACCCCCATACATTACACTTTGCATTTACCGTTTCTGCCTGTGGGTGTGCTTCCCTGCTTCTGCTGATGCTGTACAAAAAAGAGATTTTGATTGTACCCTAACATAGACTAACGAGCTAAAAAACCAAATATGGGATTTTCCTTGTTTCTTCCAGGGAAACCATCAGCACTGGAAAAGAGGAGGAAGGGGAAGAAATTACAGTTCGCAGGGAGTTACAACTACACATTGACTGTGTGATCCTCTTTTTCTTCTTTGCTTTTACCTGTGGTCCAAACTCAACTACCGAAACAATAGATAACAATATTACTAGAACAAAAGGAATGGCTAACCCACTTCGTTCACTACCTTTCTTTGTATACATTTTGTATGATAGTAAGTAGTATAGTCTTTGACCATGATAACGATATTGGTTGAGGTGGTTCTGATTGCAGTGTCTGTTCTCCACAGATCTATGATGTGAATTTTTTTTTTGTTTGGCTGTACTTTCAGTCTTCCTGTAAAGAGAAGCCAACCTCATCAGCAAAACAAAACCACAATTTCGCCAGCACATATATAGAAATCAAAACAGAAATAATGTATTAAAGAAAAGAATCCTAAGATATCCATTTACCTACGCATAGAAGCTAAATTCCAACAGGGCAAGTCGGGCCGCCAGTGCCCGCACACATACCAATGGTCCCATGTCCAGACGAGAACCTGAATTGAGAGGCACAGGTCGAGTTACAAATCATTTTGATACATGGTATTTCCAACCTTATAATTCTGTTTATAATCGTAATGATAATATTATTACAATAAGAGTCGTTCTCCAACTAACAATAATGTACCTGCGCATTTGGCAGTTGAAGGAGTTGAAGGATGCCATGTCTAATGCATTATTTGCAGGAAGTAAAGTTGAAGAAACCCAATTATTGTTAACAGAAGCCAAGACTGAAGCATCCTTATTTACTTCAGAATTGGAGATAACTGACAAGTACTCTCCAGAAGTTTTTGTAGGAGATGCAAAAGGACTATCAGGAAGGTTGTGCTCCAAACTGCAATTAGTTACAAAAGATGCATAAGTTTACAACCAATAGGCTATTTGATTGTCCCCAGAAATTGTAGGTTATTCTCAGTTTACTCCTGATTTCAATCTGAATGCACAAAGTTCCTTTACTTGTATACCTTACTGGCAGATCACCATCTTCACAATGAAGGCTCTCCTCACCACTACCATTATCTTCAGTACTGGCCGATTCTTTACCGAATGCAGTAGCAGTACTGGCTGCTTGTTTCTCAGGAGTAAAGACAGACATAGCCGGCACAGGGCTAGAACAATTCTCTGCAATGAAAGATAGCAAGTAATCTACTCTTTCCAGTATAGAATGCCGATTCATATGCACTAGGCAGATGATCATACTAGATTATTGAGTGTTGTATTTGAATGGAGGTGTACCTTGTGGAGCTTCTTGACTGCTGTGAAATTGAGGAAGTACAAGAGACTGGCTGAACAGGCTTGGTGAGTGAGTAGGTGATGGAATGGGACTGCCACTAGAAAGGGCCATGTGATGGTGATGCTTCTTGACATCAAGGAGTTGCAGACTCATCAACCTTCTATTCTGAAGCTCAAAAGCTTGTCGCAGATCAGCTTGCTCCTCCAGCTTACCCCTCCATAACATGTCCCGTGTATTGTAAAACATCCTTGCTCCTAATTGCACACACAGATTTTTAGGCATATATAACACAAAAATATATAAATGAGATGTTAAGATTTGTGGAGTCTACTAACTCTAACGCTAATTATCCGTATACAAAATTTTACAAGTAATAATATTAAAGGTATTTTGAATTTTTTGCACGTATAATTTGATCATTTTAATTCTTACTTGTATTTAAAAAGCCATCAGTTTAAGGTTGATTATCACACTTTATAATCCCTCTTTTTCATAGTGAAATTTTGCAGTGGCTGCAAAATAGGTTGAGAGTGACATATACTTATTTATTATTGTTTTCTAAAAAAATACTAGACAGAATAGTAGATGTAACTCTTATGTTGAAAGATTTTTGCACTTGTTTATTATCTCTTTCTGAAAAAAAAAAAAAAAAGGGACTTTAACCCTAACATGAGAGACAATTTTGGTTTCTTGGCTTCTGCTTACCATGGTCAAATGGGTCTCTAGAATCAAGGCCAGTTGGGGTAACACAAGGAGAGTACTCTCCTCTTTCCACTTGTTGCTGCTGCTGCTGCTGCTTCCTGCAAGATAACAAGAAGCACTAATAGATCTATACCAAGTTCGCAAGTCATCCCCAAATAAGATTTTTAAGTGTGCGAGAGTGCCTGTACTTGTCTAGGACTTTTCCTTTCTCCTTGTAAGGCTTCACCAGAACCCGGGCGTCGCAAACAAAATGAGGATTCCCTTTAGCCAGAATGATCTTCACGGTCTCAGGATAAACAAAAGTAACAAATCCAAACATTCTCTTCTGCTGATATGGTATCCTCACATCTTGAACGGGTCCATAAATACTTCAAGGAGAAGAACAATAAGTTTAGCAACAAAGTGAATTTCACCTAACTGCATAGACAGATGTGATAGAACCTTATAGAGTACATCATTCAACAAAAACCTGAAATAATTTGACACGTCCTCCTCTCTGAAAGTGCTATCAGCTGGGAAAGTCAAGTAGATCTGTCTTGATGCCGGGTTAACCATTCCTGCTTCACCGTTTATTGAAAAACCGTTCCTTTCAAGCTTGGAACGGTTAAACTTGTTCATATCATCACCCATCATCAAAGTAGCAGCAGCTGCAGCCCTATAGTTTTAACCAAAATGAAATCTTTTAACATTACCACACACCAAAGAATTAAATCAAAGCTCAATCTTCAACTACATACCAGATAGCACAAGAAGGAATTAATCACTAAGTACCTCTGAGTATCATTTTGTTGCTGTTGAAGAAAGAAATTCATGCACTTTGGGGAGTAAGGAAAAGAAGCAGAACCCAGGAACTGAGAAGCAGCAGCCAACCTTTGTTGTTGAGCGGATTTAGATCTAAGTAACTCATGGCACTGGTCCATCATCTCAATCTTGTTAGGGGACCCAACCATGGTGGCACCTTCTGCACCGACAACCATTGAACCAGACTCCCCAAGCGCTCCATGAATAAATCTGCAATTATTCCCATTTTTACAGTACCCTCTAGCAAAATACAAGCAGGGTCTCCACCCAAACCCTGAAACCGGGTCATCAGCTCCTAAAATATCGCTCGCAGAGCTACTCCTGTGAAAGGAACTTCCCCAATATGAGGGGAAACCCATGGCGTCAGTGCTACCGCAAGCAGCTGCAACTGAACTCGAGGACATGTCAGCTGCTTGCGGGTAGAACAAATCATTGTTTTTGGGGTTAAGCTGCGGTGAGCTTTCATTGAGGAAAGATAGCTGGTCTTGAAGTTGAAACTCATCAATCATATCAATACCTTCTCCATTTCCATAGAAAGGTAAAGAAGAAGGATTTATAGACCCACTGCATGGACTGATCAACTCATCCGGGTTTGGAAGCTCAGATAAAGCACTCCAAGAAGAACTACCAGAAGAAATGGAAGGTTTTGTAGGGATCGAGAGAGAAGATGGAAGATTGACTCCAGCGTTCCCTAGAAGCCTGGAAGCATATGAGCTTTGTCTTGAAATAGTAACAGTATTTGGGTTGTCTGCAAGAAAAGGAGAAGGAGATGATGTTGTTGAAGGTGTAGAAGGAGAGTTAGTGGGAACGCGGAGCTCCTTTTTTGCCTTGAGAATCACTGAGTGAAGTAAAGCTTTGGGACCAAAGGCTAAACGAATCATCTCCTTCTCGCCATGATCTTGAATGAGCAGTAGACCCATGATTCTGGAAGCATTTTCTGGCTCTGACTCTTGGATTCTTGAGAACACAATTCTTGTTGCTTCATAGCCATCCATAATTGAAAGCACACCAACCCCGAACGCTCTCCAAATATTGTTTAGTTGCTGTATACTTCACTTTTCTTGTTTAATTTTGAGAGAGTGAGTAATGGAATGTTTTGAGTAAGGTATGTGTAAGTAAAGCTTCTTTCTCAACCACAAGCTCTACCTACCAACTTGGGACCAGTTAGCAGCAGTCAGTGTCTCTATCCTTCCCTCTTTCTCTGATTCCTGCAAAAGAATAGAAGCCCCATAGTGCGGAAATGTAAAGAAAATTAATTTATAGAACAGAAAGGAAAAAAGAGAATCAAAAAGAGTATTCCCGTGTGGAGATTTAAAAGGAAGAAAAAGAAGAAAATATGGTGGTTGAATTTCTTTATAAAGCAAACATCAGCAAAAGTTGCAGACGCCAAAGGAGAAAGAGCAACAACCCTTTTTCTTTTTTTTTTCTTTTTCCTTTTCCTTTATAGATAGAGAGAGCTTCCTTCCTAGTTTTTACTAGTTACTTCCCTTTGAACGTTTTTAGTAACTAAATTTGAGAAAACAGTTTTTGGGTAGGAGAGTACGGGCTTTACCCATTAAAGAGAGAAAGACTGGGATTTTAAGGTCGTTGTCTCGTTGATCTTTCTCTTTTTTTTTAAGACAAAGATTTGCGAAAGAAGAAGAGAAAGGGATCAAAGTGAAGTCTATTGTTGGTGTTTTTTGTGTCTCTGAATTAGCGCCTTAAGCCAAACCACCGCCTTCTTTCATTCAAGCCAGTGAGCAGAGCACAGGGAGGAGCAGCAGCAGTAGCAGTAGCAGTAGCTGAGGCACTAACAATTGCTTCTCTGTTGCTGCTTTGTTTTTTGGGTTCTAGAGCTATTTTGGGCAGACAAAGCTTAGGGCTTTGGAGCTATCAATTTCAGCTCTCTCTGTCTCTCTCGCTATCAAGTCTCAGCAAGTGGAGATTGCTTTCTCTCTCATTTGAAGCTAATACAAACAAAACAAAAAGAATGGTAAGCGGCAGGAAGAGAAAGAAAGAGAGAGAGAGAGAGAGAGTGGGGAGTTGGGGTGATATGAGTGGGATCCAGATGCGTTCTTCAAGTACTGTATGTTCTCTTGCCTCAATGCTCCTCACCCGGGTCCTGACTCACTCACGCTCTCTGTTAGACTGGCATTTTGACTGTTAAGCATTAACTTACTCAAATCAAACAAAAAAAGAAACTCCCACAATTTCTCTCTGTCATACTCACCCTTCTTTCTTAATCTCGTTTAGGGCTGAGCAAACGGAAATTTTGATTAATTCGATCGTAAAATTTAAATAATTAATTTAATTTACAATAAAAATTAAATCAATTGATATATATAAAAAAATTAAAAAATTTAAATCGAATTAAGATCATCAATTTCGATTTTTTTTAAATTAATCGATTTTAATTTTAATTTTTTACATTAAATGTATTTACCTCATATAATTGAATATACTTATATTATATTTTTTAATTATTTATTTTATATTAAATTAGATATTTTAATTTATTTGATTTAGATATTTTAAAATAAAAATTGATCATTTTAATTATTTAAATTAAAATAATAACTAAAATATTGATATAACTTGAATTATTCGATCATTTTTTTATTTTTAATTTTAATTTAATCAAATTTTGTTCAATCCTAATCTTATTTTGATACATGTTACTATAATAATACAAATCATTAATCAAATTAAATAACAATGAACGCAAATTAAAACAACATGAAGAAGTGAAGATAGTGATATAATCCACTCCGTTACTGTTGCGAGTATTTAATACGCGCCAATGGGAAAGATGTTGCAGATTGAGGTACCCATTATGGATGATGATTGGAGAGTGAGTTGCAGGCGCTGCTGGCCCTTTGCCCAAGCATCGTGTTCATTGTTCAATTTTTCATCTGGGTGGGGCGTCAATGTCCCTCCAATCAATTGCTCTCTCTCTATACAACAGGAGATCTCCCACCCCCCTCGACATCTTTTCCAACAATTCCTTTTGATTTTTATATAAATTTAATTTCTATAAAAACATTCATTAGCAAAATTTTATTACAAAATAAAATTTTAAAAATAATTGGGATTAAATTATTGAATTTTAATTAGATCTAAAATTTAAAACATAATATAATGATATAATATAAAAATAATATTATTTAAAATTTTATAAAATTATAAATATATTTAATAAAATTAAAAAATTATATTTTATATTTTTATATAATATAAATTATAATACGTAATTTTTATATAAAATATAATATAAATATAATATTTTATACAATTCAATAATACGAATTATCACATTTAATTTTAATTAAATATTGACTTGAGGATTTTCTTAGATATGTACGGGGATTTGTGATTTGCGGATCGGATTTAATGATGAGTTTGTGGTTTGGGAAATAGTGAGTAATGTTCCAAACATATGCACCCTATTTTTCCCTTGGAAGGGTTTGCAATTTATATTTCTTGCTGGCTCTCCTACAAATAAAATAAATGTTGTTATTATTAGGTGATGGTTATGTTAGCATATGATAATGTCCAAATATGCATGTAATAGTAAGAGAGAGAGGTAGGGCAGAAGAAGTTTTTGTTGTTTTGACGGTATAACTAACGATGGGGAACGTAATTAAGTTCCCTTGTAGGATTTGAATGTGGATTATGAATTGAGATGAGATGCCCCACAGGCCAGGCCACAACCCACAACAAAGAAATGATGAGTGAATCTCTTGAGAGACCCCCAAACCCACCTCACCAAGAGCAGACTAAAGTCATTCACTCACTCATTGTAAGTCACAGCGCATATGATCTCAATTATACACACACCCCTTTTATCTATGTTTATTACTGTATGATCGATGTGTAAAATAGATAAGAGAGAGAGAGAGAGAGAGAAGGAGAGAGATTGTTGCTTAGTTGGTTTGCTTCTTCCTTCCGAGCTCCCTCCCCAGTCCCCCTCCGCGTAGATGCAATGAGCAACAAAAGAAAATTTCAAAATTGAAACTTGAAAACGCAATGCGTTTGTCTTCTCCGCATTCATCGTTCACATAAGGCAGAGGGAAACTACCAATTACGTGTTCATTCATGTCACCCAATCTCTCTTAATTTTAGTTTGTTTGAAGCTTGAAATTCACCTTGTCAATTACAATCTCATTTATTTCAAAAAAAAAAAAAAAGAAAGAAAATCAAGTAATTTTTTTTCATATGTATCAAATATAATTTTTTTTATTAACATTAATATATGTATCAAGTATAAATTTTTTTTATTAACATTAGTACTTAGTATGTAAAAAGAAGTCCAAAAGCAACCACCAATTTTTCTCCTTTACCTGCATGACATCATTCATTCAAAGACCATATTCCATGGATAAATATACGGAGAGAGGTAGGATCTCCTTGATGATTATTGATGATTATCCTTTCCTTTCCTTTCCTTTCCTCTTACACCGAGGCAAGCGGGCGCAACTGTTAGTGAAAATGAAAATCATTTGCGACTTACATATATCTATAGATGCTTTTCCTTTCCCAACCTGGGTCCAAAATCATGATGATTCTGACGCAGATTTAATCAGGTGGAAATCAGCATAAATAAATATATATATATATATATATATATATATACGTAGTGGGTATCATTATCATCAATTATTATATAATGACAAAATCATATTGAGCCATGAAATTCATTTCCAGTCTTCCCTACTCAAAATTCAACTCAACTCATTATCCAATTAGCTTCAAGATTTGTATCACTAATAAAACAGAGCAGCACCAAACTGCTCCTAGCGAATACAAATTTATAAATGGATGGTTCACGTTAATGAAACAAAACAAAATTATACGACTTTTGACAGAGTATTTGGTACGCAAGAATTTTGAGATTTATTTTTGAAATCTTATTTATTGGTATGTGATTTTTATATTTAGTTTATTATATCTTATTTTTTGGAGTAATCTTAAATTCTTAATAGTATTAAAAAATTTCAGAATAAAGATTTCATCTTTTCATAGGTTTTTTAATATTTTGGGAGAAAAATTACTTTTATCTCATACTCAACTTCAATAATATATTTTTTTCTTTTTATTTTATAATTTTAAAAATCAACATAAAATAAGTTTTTTTTTACAAATGTCAACTATTACGATTTGTTGAAAACAAATACAATAATTGTGATTATTTTTAGCTAAAACTTTTTTAATTAAGTAGTTTTTTTTTTTTTTGTAATTGAGTAATATTAATTATTATATTTATTTTAATATAAACTCAGTATTTGACTTATACTTTTTTTTCACATTGGAATATTGCGTATGTGTGCTTTATAATACAATAATTGTTATTATTTATTGCATTTATTTGAAAAAAAATGCAGTATTTGATAACTTTTAAATTTTGTCATTTTTGCCACTTGGATATTGCGTTTGGTCGATTTGAAACACAATAGTATTTGACAATTAGTATGATTTTCATTTTTCACTAAAATGCTGCAATATGAGGCTTAAACACAGTATCAGTGATTATTTATTGTGTTTCTTTCAATAGAACATAGTATTTGAGAACTTATAATAAATTTAAATTTTTTCTCTCGAAAACTGAGTTTCTGATATTACAAACATTCTTATGTCTTATCAAATAAAGCCCAATTGTTAATAACAATCACGACGTTTATAAGAAATACCATATTTGGAGTCTTTAACTTTGTTGAATAACAAATAGCACTTTTTTTTTAAAAGACAACATTGTAGATCTCTAACCAAAGACTTTTCTATTTTAACCAACATTAGCTACAATATTCATGATTTTATCTTCATCCTATTAAGTTTATCTTTTATTTTTTAATAAACAGTGTGTCTACTATCTGTTACATCATTATCTGTTCTTAATAATATGTTTTATTCAAATGTATTCTTGTTTTATTTTATTTAGATCTCATTTAGATCTTAATTAAAAAAATGTAGACCTATTATATGTATTCTTCATTTTCGTTTTAGTCATTGATCCACAGATGTTTTGTTCTTGGTTTTTTTTTTTAAATTTTTTCATTGAATATGTCTTATATTCCTTCTACAAAGTGCACATATTTGCTTTCCATGTTTTCAACATGAACCAAAATGTTTCTTCTAAATAGTTATGACTTGTTTATCATTAAGAAAGAAGATGTAATTGATAACAGTACTTATTTTGCACTTGAACTAGATGGAGACTATGTTACACCTATTACTTATTATTATTGTGACATTACTTGTAATGAAACTTAAAAAAAGACGTAGACTATCTTATACTGATAGCACATATGTTAGGCTACAAATTAGAAAGTTAAACTTAATTGCAATATTTTTTGAAAACGATAGATAGTGTGTAGATAATTATAGAATAGATATGAGAGTTTTTACAAAATTATGTCATTTGCTTCAAACACAATGGAGATTACAAGTATCTAGACAAATGTCAATAGAAGAACTAGTTATTAGCTTCTTCCACATCATTACCCATCATATAAAAAATAAAATTATGAAGTATCAAGTAGTCAGATTTAGAGAGACAATTAGTGGATAATTTCATATTGTGTTGAATTCTATTTTGATACTCCATCCCTTATTGTTTAAAAAACTCGAATTGATATCGAAGAATTCAACAAATAATAGATAGAAATAGTTCAAGGGTTATTTGATTACCTTAGATGGAATATATATATATATATAAAGATAAATGTAAACTTAGTTGACAGGCCTAGATACAGGACAAGAAAAAATAAAATTGCTACCAATATTCTTGGTGTTTGCACACAAGAAATGTAATTCATATATATTATACCTGGTTGAAAAGGTTCTGTAATAGATGACAGAGTGTTAATGGATGTTATTATATGGAGAAATGGGTTAAAGACCCCATAAGGTATTAGCTTGAATATTTTGATTTTAGTTTTGCGTCAAACACATGTTTGTTTTTGGCCACCTTATAAAGGTCAAAGATATCATTTGAATAATTAGAGGTTAGGACAATAACCGACGATACCCCAGAAATACTTTAATATGAAACACTCTCACGTAAGAAATTGTATTAAGAGATGTCAAATGATAGGCAATTTTAAAAAGAAAGTCATTTTATCCAATAAAAATACTGTGTAAAATCATTTTTGCTTGTTGTCTTTTCTATAATTTTATTAAGTCTGAGATTACAATTGACCCAATTGAAGTTGATGTTGTTAAAGGGAGTAGTAGTTAACCAGATAGATCTAAACATCAAGATTTAATTAGGCATATTGAGCCAAGTGATACTTGGACTTAGTTTAGAGACAATTTGGCATAAAAGATGTTTACTAATTGGTTACAATCCCAATATTAAAGACATTATAATTTTTTCTCATTTTATTTGTTAAATTGATGTTCGTACGATATTGTTAAGTGTCCAATTTGTTTTCTACCTTTCTTAATATATATTTTCTTTTAATTTTTTCTTGATAAGTGTTAGATATAGTTAACTATTATTTGCAATAATTTTTATTTTATTTTCATGCCAATTAGTTTACTACATGCAATAATTATATGTTTATCTTCATTGGTATTAAATTTGATATACAATTTGTTACATGATATCTAATCATATGATTAGAATATCAAAATGTCTTCATGTGGTACCATTCCTAGACATCTTGTAAGAAATACTTAAAAAAAAAGAACACAGAGCTCATCAATAAGTAACCATTCATGGACAAATGAGGAAGATGCATATCTCGTCCAATACCTACATTATTTGGCAAATAATTTTAAATGGAGAATAGATAATTAAACATTCAAAGTTAGATATCTAGGATATCTTGAAAAGATGTTGGAGTCACTAATTCCTCAATCTCAACTTAAAGTCAACCCACACATCAAGTCAAGGGTGATTTAGTTGGAACGATAAAAAAAATGTATCACTATGAAAAGTTAATTTTGATGAGTAGGCTCAAGTAAGTAGTTTACCATAACATATAAGTTATTTTAATGCTAATTTTTGTTCAAAATATTTGGTATATATTTAATTTAGCTTTTGTGTAGGTTCATCCATATGTTAAAGAGTTAAGAAATAAACATTTCTCTCACTTCAATGATTTTGTTACTATATTTGGAACCGACAGAGCAGCTAGTTAGAAAGCTAAAATAGCAACTAATGTAGTTGAATCATAAATATTGGTAAAAAAGCTGACTTTGACTCTTTAAATATTGAATCCCATAACGTACATGAGAGAGAGAGAATAGATGAAGATGAAAATGAAGAACTAGGTTCATCTTGTGCGATAAATTCGACCAACACAAGAACATTATCAGGTAAGAGGCGTTTTAAGAGTGACAACAGAATATCTGACTTGCTTGAAGCTATAGGCAATATAAGGCATGAATATTGTGAGATTGAAACTGAAATCAAGAGTATTTCATCTTTCTTCAAGAAAGAAGCCAAAAATTATGATAAAATAATTTTGCTTTTCAATAAAATAATGTAAATCAGTGATTTCTCGACTAATGAAATGTTTTTTGCTAGTAAATATAAAACGAAAAATACTCATGAAGTAGATTTTTTCTTTGCACTTCCACATACATTAAGAAAAGATTACATATAAAAATAGTTACATGAATGTAATGTCTATCACCATATTTTGACTTTTTTCCTCTTAGATACATATAACTTATTTGTAATCTTTACGACATTCATATGTTATATATTGTTGAGTTATAGTTTTTAAACTTATGTATATAGTTTATAGCTTGAATTTGGATTTGATGCGACAAATATAGATTGAGTTATAATTTTTTTTTATTTATGTTTTGTATTGTATGCATACATATAATGTCAGATAGCTTGAAATTGGATATGACAAACATATATTGAAATTGGATACAAGCCACATATGAATAACAACATTTTATCTTGTATAAATGACCATTTTGTTATTTTTATTTATAGAACATATTTAGACTTATGTAAATGATAAAATTTATACTTGTATGTATGAGCAATTTGTTCATAGTTATATAAATGAAATGATTATGAATTCTATTAATGAAAAAATATAGATTCATATGAAGTACAAAGAATTTGGATTTCTATAAATATATTGTATCATTGTTGACTTATTGTCCTCAATGCTCAATGTGCAAATGTGGATACATAGTTACACTATTTATTACGGACTTAATTAATTTCGTCTTGCGTGAATTGTTCCTTTTCAGCCCATTATGAAAAAAACTAATGAATGAATGTTAATCAATTTGCATTTCATAATATGGTTAATAAAAACAAGTATTAATAGTTCAAATAATCTCTTTCATGAAACAAATGACATAATATCCATATTCTATTGTTCCTGCTTGATGAAGAGCCTACAAAATAATTGTCGGTTAGTCAAAATGCTTTTAAACAAATAAAGAAAATAATATATTTGACACTTTTCGAAAATATAACCTAATTTATTTATTTTTTCTATCAACAAGACCTAATCCCCTGAAACAACACAAAGAAACTCGCAACCTCTTTATTATATTAACAAGCTTAAGTTTAAACTTTGACCCTTCTTTTCCTAAGTCAAAAAAATAGACCATAAATGTTGCGTACTCAATGATAAGTAGTTACCAATAACACTTGCAAATCTTAGTCATTTGAAATGCTAGAATGTGATATGAGTAACAATTATAAAGTAATTAACATACCTCAAATTATAAGATGCCAAAAAAAATTAGGAGTGTTTTTGCATTACTTAAGCAAAAAAACCAACACGAACATTTATAGTGACACACCATTACTGATACAGTTTAGGTTAATGAATCTGTAAGTATCAATCATTTGTTTCTCCTTCACAACTTTGTAAAAAATGTTGCATTATGAAAAAAATTCAATTATTATACAATTATACACAATATTTGAAAACATATTCATCATATATATTTAAATGAATATATAAGATAACTCTATGTACGCAACAATTTCAACAGTTGAGATCTCCCTCATCTCACAAAATCTAAGAATCCCCTCATGCCTAATCTAAGATGTCAAGGGATAATTAAATAATCAATTCTCAACATTGATGGTAATGATTGATCTTCTTAGTAAATGCTAACGTGCATAATTAAATAGTGCAAGCATATTAGATTCTGTATGTGGGGTTACTTGAGACTAAAAATCTGTTACATATAAAAATCAAATAATTTTATATAAAAGCAAACCCAATAATCTAACAAACAATTATACTAACAAAAAAAAATCCCCATGAACGATGATTACTAGAGAAGGGGTTTGCTCAAACAATTGATCCATAAATTCATTTCTTGAAATGTCGGTAAAAAATTAACCTAAAATCATGTTAGTTTGCATTGATGCCAACTATGCCTCCAATGCAATAATCCATTGCTATTGCTCATACAGTTATTGCTGTTATTGCTCTATTATGGCTATAAAATTAGTAGTCTTAGAGATGTAGGGTTTAGGTTATGTTTTGAAATAAGTTTATGAAGAAACTAAGCTCTCAACCCCCTTAACATGGTCGGATTTATCTTTTGAATCAAAAGCTAAGGTCATAACATCTTCGCTATTACTAGTGGGAATTTCATCGGATATGAATCTTAATGCAATGTCATCCTAAAACACAACATGCAAACATCAATAAATAAAATATATTAACATGCATAAATGGAAAACTAGCAAACAAAATATAAATACAAAATAAACTTATAATTTTTTTAGCCATTTGTTTAGTTGCTTCATTCCCATATGTTCTAGATTTTGACATATGAGTTTTTTTTTTAAACATCTCATCTTGATATTTCGTTGCCAAAACTGGATGTTTCCTGAAACCATATGAAAATATAAGTTGACAACTTCATTGTAATCCAAAATCATGCATATAATAACTAGTAAAAAATACTTACAAGTTCATATTTTACATTTACATACCCTTTTTCGATGCTCGACAATAATACACTTTTTGGGCCCGTATTTTTTTAGGCTTATTTTATTTTTTGTAAAAAATAAAATCGATAACACAATAATAAAGATCTCACCTTAAATAATGTATTATAAAAATAAAAAAAAGAATGCTATGCATATGCTAAATTCATTTGATAAATGAGCTAAAATAAACTTTATCCACTCTTCATCATTGATAACATCTAAATATGTTAGTGAGGGACAAGCCAACAATTTAGCATTGTCAACATTTGGTAAAATATAGTTTATTGTCAATCTACTTTTAAAGTCTCTTAATTTTAATTTAACAGATTGTAACATAACCTTCTTATACTTAATTGGGATGTCAAAGATTTCTCAAAATATTAAATAAAGATATGTCAACAACAAGCATGCTTACATTACATAAACAATACACATAAATGATCAATAAGTTTCTATATGAATATTATAACTTACTACAACTGAATCCCATATATGGTTCTTTGAATTATCTAGAACATTTCTGCAACTTTTGTAATTAATAGATATTGTTTGTTAAATGACACATCCAATATTTCTAGCCATCTTTGCTACACCACTTAACACAAGTTGCCTATCCGCATTGAAGTCAGCTTGTAATTTTTTTTCAGTTGCTTCAAGCAACTTACCACATCTTCTAGCTTTTTTTTTCAAAAAGGATGTGTCAACTAAATATTTTTCTTCATGCTCGGAAGAGGATGACATGTATTCGTCAGAAGCCATAATAGCAACTAATTTATATGAATTTAAATATAGAATAACATTAGCAAACAACCAAATTTGAACATAATGATTTCAAAATTATTATTTTATTCACCAGACAAAGCATATTGTAAACAAGCATTCACCAAGCATTCAAAAAATATGATTAACTAATATATTCTTGATGGCATTCAAAAAATCACTAAGCATTCTTCTCAAATGATTGCCTAACATTGTCTATTACATATGCTATTGCAAAAAACCAACCTAATACTATTTTTTTCCTAGTAAGTGCCAAAAACAACCTACTGGCAACTATATTACTTTACCTAAACATAATTAAGAAATCACCAACTAAGCATATAAAAAATCATTAAGCAAGCAATCAAAAATAAAAATATAATTATCAAATTATATTAACGAATAATTAAACAGTTAAATAAAGATAAAAAATCAAAATTTTACCTCAATCGATGACAAACGATGATGATGGTGGTGATAGTGATAATGACGAAAACAAAATGGCTTAGGATTTCTCATATAGGTATTGTGGTTCAGGGTTTGATCGAATGTCAAGTTTAATTCTCTGCAAAAAGGTTAATCAAATAATAGGTAGGATTTTTGTTGTATTTACCAAATAAAAAGATCATTTACTGTGTTTATAAGCTTTGAAATGTAGTAATTGATAATTATAATTTAATTACAATGATCAATTGCTGTGTTACTTTGTTTTATAACACAGTAATTGATCATTGTAATTATTTTAAAACATTCAATTACTGCATTACTTTGTTTTATAACATAACAATGATAATTGTAATTGTTTTAAAATAATCAATTACTGCGTTGTTTTGTTTTATAACGCAACAATTGGTAATTATAATTTTAATCAAATGATCAATTACTGCGTTGCTTTGTTTTATAACACACTAATTAATCATTATAATTTTTTTCAAACAATCAATTACTACATTGCTTTATTTTATAACATAATAATTGATCATTGTAATTGTTTTAAAACAATCAATTACTGCATTACTTCATTTTATAATGCAATAATTAATCATTATAATTTTTTAAAAATAATCAATTACTGCGTTACTAGTCTTTTCAACGTAATAATTGTTCATTATTTTCTACATTTCTTAGAGGAACTAAAATTAGTAATTTTATACAAAATGTTTTTAATTGGCCACTAGAATATGCATTTACATGATTTGAAACTACTTTATTTGTCAATTATTTTATTAAAAAATTGTTATGTTTGCTATATAGTAAAGGACATAATAGTAAAAATATTAAATTAAATAATTTGACTTTGCCTCCAACCAAATACAGGAATATAACAATCTTATGCCATTAAGAATCACCCCTTACTAAGAATCCACACTTTCCCAAATATCACAACTTCTTCCCATAATCTAAGATTATACGACTAAACGTGCCTTAAAGGTTATTGATATCTAACAATCTTCAGCAGCCTATGTAATTAACTAAAAAATCATATATTTTTATAATTATTAAAATTTAAATTTTAATCACTAAAATTAAAAACTTAACATTTTATCAACAAAGTATACAGAGTGTTGGCAAAATCACAAGCTTCTTTACTGTATCACAAATTCATACAACTTGAGAAAAGACAACTTGATTTATTCAAGCCATATTGTTTGTATGAACAATTACACAATGTATGGGAGGTTCGAATGTTAATTCAGCCAACATCTTATGTTATCATGTTTGTACTTTGTAGCCTATCTAGATTAAATTTAGTGATTGTTCAAAACATGATAAAAGAGTTTTCAATATTTAGAAGCAATATGAGTATGATAAAAAATTTTCATTTCCAAGCCCAATTAAAAAAAAAAACCCTCTCACATCTTCAGTTAGATTAAATAAAACATTAGATATTAATTTTTTTATTTTTTAAATTATGATACTTAAATTTGAAAATTTTAATTTTAAAGCTAATTTTAGTACAACTGAACATGCATTAAATCGTTAATTTTGAGTGAGGAATATTGAGGTACAACTAAATAACTACATTCATTATTGAAATCATTACTTTAGCAATAGCTAATGATTTATTAAGCAATCTTTTTTGAGGAGTTAAGTTGTAATCATAGAAATTAATTAACCTAGGTCGCAAAAGGGTAATATGCTACATGGTTGCTAAAGCATTTTAAGAAATGAAGCTTAACCCACAAAATTTGCTCAATTATGTAAAGAAATTAAAAAAATAAAAAAACATAATAGTGCATGAAGTTACATAGTTGTCTCACCCCTAAAATATATATACTAGTTTTTTGCACATACATGATGTACATATAATTTTTATCTCCAGAATTTTATTTTAATAAATAATTTTTTATATTATGATAATAATGATAAGTACTAAAATTTGATTTTTGGTTTGGTATATATAAGTAAAATTTGATAACCTTTTATATAATTTTAATTTTTGATAATTTTTTATAAAATTTTGATAACTTTCGATATTAATTTAGAAACTTATGGTATAATTTTAGAACCATTGATACAATTTTGATAATCTTTAATAAAATTTTGGTAACCTCTTAATATAATTTTATTAACTTTCGGATAACTTATGATATACTTTTAATAATCATTATAAAACTTCTACTATCATATATTTAATAATAGATTTCGTAGTAAAACGAGGCTTTAGTTCTAATATAAGATAATTTTCTTTTTATATAAGAATATTAATATTTCATTCAAATTTAGATTTTTTTCATCAAATTTTTTTGTTGAATAGGTTCATGGTAGGTTTATCTTCACTTTTCAAGATGAAATTTCTAACTTTTTTTCTACTAGTAACCAATATTCAAACAATTTTAAGTTTAAACAAATTTATCAATGATTAATAATTAAATTATCATTAATTTACTATTATATTATCAGCGATCTATTATAAGCTATTAATGATGTACTACTATATTATCAATAATTTACTACTAATTTATAAATGATTTACTACTAAATTATTAATAATTTACTACTAAATTATTGATGACTTACTACCAAATATTTATGATTTATTATAAAGTTATAACTAGTTTACTATTAAATTATCAATGATTTATTACAAAGTTATCAATAATTAATTTATTACTAAATTATCATCAATTTACAATTAAGTTATTAGTGGTTTACTGTTTAGTTGTCAATAATTTACATCTAAATTATTAATGATTTACTATTACATTATTATGCATTTCCTACTATGTTATCATTGATTTACCACTTAGTTTTCATTTATTTACTACAAAATTATTATAAATTTATTACTAATTTAACCATAATTCATTATCAAGTTATCACTTATTTATATTAAATTATACATGATTAACTATAAATTATTGATAATTAACTACTACTAAGTTATATTGATTTACTACTAAATTATTTATTATTTACTAATAAGTTTATTAATTAATTACTATTAAACTAAAATTGATTTATTATTAAATTATTATTGGTTTATTATTGAGTTATCATTGATTAAATACTAAGTTGCCACTTATTGTTTATTAACCTATTATTAATTTACTAATATGTTATTATGCATTTATAATTATGAAACATGGAATTTACAAAGTTCACTAATAATATATGAGATAAATTTCTTTTTATATAATAATGTTATTGTTTTATGCAAGTTTAGAATTTTTTTTGCCAATTTTTTTATTGAATATGTTCATGGTAAGTTTATATTGGCCCCCAACACAAAAGTTTTGACTTTGTTTCTGCTAGTAATCAGGTTCAATTCCTAGCAACTTCAAGTATAAAAAAATTATTAATGACTGACAATTAAGTTATCAATGATTTACTACTAAATTATTAATGAATTATCATTAAATTATGATTGATTACCATTAAGTTATGAATGATTTCTATTAAATTGTTAGTGATTTACTACTATGTTATTGATGATTTATAATAAAATTAAATTTGATTTATCATAAAGTTATTGATGATTTATTATAAAGTTATAATTAACTTACTATTAATTTACCGATAATTTATTAAAAAGTTATCAATCATTAATTAATTTACTACTAAATTATCACTAGTTTACAACTAAATTATTAGTAACTTATTATTACGTTATTAGTTATTTACAACTAAATTATCAAAGATTTACTATTATTTTTTATATACTTACTATTATGTTATCATTGATTTACTGCTTATTTTTTATTATTTACTACAAAATTATCATCAATTTATCACAAATTATCTATGATTCACTACCAAGCTATTACTAATTTATATTAAATTATGCATGATTTACTATTAAGTTATCATTAATTAAGAATTATGTTATCAATGATTTACTACTAAGTTATAATGATCTATTTTTAAATTTTCAATAATTAACTATTAAATCATCAATTATTTACTACTAATTTATCAATGATTTATTACTAATTTATTTATAATTTACACTATCAATTAGTTATTATTTAACTAAAATTGATTTACTATTAAATTATCACTAATTTACTATTAAGTTATTATTGATTTATTAATAAGTTATCAACAATTAACTACTAAGTTATCACTTATTTTTTGTTAAGTTATTCTTGATTTAGTACTATATTGTTATGCTTTTACAACTATATTATAATTGATTAAACAATTTATCAATGATTAACTAATTTATTACTAAATTATCTCTAATTTACAAATAAGTTTTTAGTAATTTACTATTACGTTATTAATGATATACTTCTATGTTTTCAATTTACTACTAAATTATCAATGCTTTACTATAATATTTTTACATATTTACTATTATTTTATCATTGATTTATTACTTAATTTTCAATTATTAACTATGAAATTATCACCAATTTACCACTAAATTATCTATAATTCACTATCAAGTTATTACTAATTTAAATTAAATTATTCATGATTTATTATTAAATTATTACTAATTAACTATTATGTTATTGATAATTTACTACTAAGTTATACTAATTTACTTTTATGTTTTTAGTGATTAACTACTAGATCATCAATTATTTACTACTATTTTATTAACTACTAAATCATCACTTATTTACTACTAATTTATTATTAATTTACTACTAAGTTATTTATAATTTTCACTATCAATTAATTACTATAAACTGAAACTGATTTATTATTAAATAATTATTAATTTACTATTTAACTATCATTGTTTTATCACTAAGTTATTAGTAATTGACTACTAAGTTATCACTTTTTTTTTTTGTTAAGCTCTCATTGATTTAGTACTATATTGTTATGTATTTACAACTATATTATAATTGATTTACTATTAAAGTATTATGCATTTATTATTATATTATTACTAATTTATTAAAAAGTAATCAATTACCTACTACTAAATTAATTATCATTCATTTACTATTAAGTTATCATTGATTTACTACAAGTTATTGATGTTTACTATTGTTAGCTCAGAGACTTGGAATAAACCAAGAAAGGGGTGAATTGGTTTTAATAAAATTTTCAAAGATAATATTCAATAGTCACAAATTATCAAAATAGATAAGCACAATAGATGAATATAAACAAGAGATAGGGTTAGAGAATTTAACACCAAGATTTATAAAGGTTTGATCCTTTCTTAGGCACCTACGTCCTTTCCCTTAGCCTTTCTTGCTAAGGAGTTCAATCCACTATTTGATGAAGATTACAACTAAACTTTCACAAAGCTTTACAAACTCAACAACATACACTCTTAAGGGTTATCATTTCCTTTAAGTTTACACACTCACAATATAGAAAATTTAGAAGTATTTGACAAACTTTAAGAACCTCACAAAGGCTAGGTGTTTGCTAAGTTGAAGTACATAAATGTATAGATAAGAAAGTAGAGAAAAACTTATATGAATTTTGGACTTTTTCTCTTTTTACAGCTTTGAATGCTTGAGCAGATTGGTAGGTGAATAGCAATAAGTTTTTTTAGCTCTTGTTGCTCTTAGTCTGTAGTGGAATGCTTGATTTATAGTTAGAAAAAAGTTAAGACTCGTTGGAATGCATTTAATACTTCAAACCTGTAAAAATTTCAACAAAAAAATAGCCATTGAGAGTTTCTGACCTTCAGGGGATCGATCCCCTCCCTTAGGGATTGATTGGTTCATGTTTGAGAACGCTCGATTTTATGCCTATTTTACCTTACCCGATCGATCCTTTGCTTGAGGGATTGATTTGTTCTTTAGGTGATCGATCCCCATGTAAGGGGATCAATCCCTTTTCTGGGTTTCCATACTTGAGAAGCATTCTGTTTGAACAAACCGATTGATCTCTTTAAAAGCATATCGATCCCTTGCCTTAGGTGATCGATCCTCTATGTGAGGGGATCGATCTCTTTTTTGAAAAATTGCACGAGAAAAATATTCTATTTAAAAAGTGATCGATCCCTTGAATGAAAGGATTGATCCATTCAGCTAACCAATCAATCCCTACATGGAGGGGATTGATCGATTTTTGTCAAATCTTGAAAACTTTCAGTCTTGGTTGAAAATAAGATCGATCCCTTTTGCTAGGGGATCGATCTGGTAATAGAGGAGATCGATCCCTTCTATCAAAACTTGCATAAATCATGTTTTGTTCCAAGATTTAAGTTATTTTGGTTCTCAAATGAATTTTGGCAAGATAGAAGGGTGGAAAAATGTTCAATTTAAGCTTAGACAAGATTGAAATAAGTTTGGCAAATTTTTATTTTGTCAAATCAAAACTCTTAATCAATTCAAGGCCAACAACTATTAACTTATATTGATTACATTTAAATTTTCAATGATTTATTATTAAGTTGTTAATTATCTATTACAATATTACAATTGATTTATGTATATCCAAAAAGAAAATAACTACAGTGTATGCTAGATGTTGTAATTTGTGAGGTAAAAAAAAGAAGAAGAAAAAGCTCAAGTATAAATAACTTTAAAAATATGAATAAATGCTCTTAATTACTATTAGTAGTTTAACATGTAATAATAAGTTAAATTCATAATTTTTTATACTAATACAAACACTAAAACTAAATTAAACAAATATATAAAATATATGTTAAATTAATATTTTTAAGATATTTTTCAAATGTTTTGATTTATGATAAAATAGTATATATTAAGATAAGTTTTATTGATGATTTAATTGAATTATTAGCATATATATTTTCATACCTGTTTAAGAAGTATAATCGAATATAAAGTTGAAAATTTTAAAATGTTGTGCCAATAATGAAAGTAATAAATTTTGTCTTATGTTTCAATATTTAAATATATAATTTTGAGTAAAAATTTTGTTTTATATGATAAAGTAATGATAAAAATTTACTAAATAAAATATAGAGAAAAAAATACAACAATTTTAAAAAATATTAAGTTAACAATAATTACCTTCATATTCTCTTTAAAAAATTTCATCTATTCAATGAAAACATGTTATATTTCCAATTGTTGGTTCATTCTTATTAACATAATTTAAAATGACTTTTTTTATTTTTTAGTACGAATCAACTTCTTCATTTGAAAAGAGTAAAAAATATTACAAAGGAACCATACAACTTAAATAATATTTAACTATGTTTTATCTTCTTGAATGAGTATGAATTGTGATATTTCTTTCAAATGAAATGTTTAAGTTATTACCCTCAATCTATATAAAAGCAACTTGATTAGCAAATGATCAATTATAAACTTATTGATTTATATTAACATTTTTGCAATGATCAATTATGTGCAAATATATATTAACATTTCAACAAAACTTTGACATAAGAATTTTCTTCTATAATTATCATTAGTATCTCTATCACTTTTATACTTAAATTTTCATTGAGATGTATTCTCATTTTATTTTAAAATTTATTACTAGTGTTATAAAAAATATAGCTAAAATAATATGGATTAATCAACTCAAACTTGAAACAATTCAAAACTCAAATTAAATATAAATAAATTTTTATTCATTTTAATTTAATTAAAAATAATATAATACACATAATTATAAAAAATAAACTAACTTGAGTTGATTTCAAAAGATTTTCAATTGATTTTAAAAAGTCAATAATTTAGTAGTTATTTAAAACCCGAAATAATTAGATATAACCAAATCTAAATTGAAATAGTAACCCAATTAAAATCTAATATTTCTTATTCAGTTTTTGTAATAATTTAAAAGTTCCTTATTTAAGTTTTCTTCCTTCATCTGCAATGTCTTATTTTTATTGTCTTTGTGCTTGAACTAATTAGTTAATTTTAAGAGTATTTCTAAAGTGAAATTGCAATATAGGTAATTGAGTATATTTCTTTTTTATTTAGATTTAAGATGATTTGAATCTAGTTTTTTAAACAAAGAAAAAAATTCAGCAATTATTGAGTCAAATTTACTTAGATGCCTAAGTAAATAATTGAGTAACTATGCATAAAAGTAAATGATAAAACTTGACTCAACATAATTGGTTGCTAACCTTAAGTTTAAAATCTAATTCAAAATTATGAAAAGTCAAAATTTAAAATGATTGAAATACTAAATACACAATTAAATAAAGATTTAATCAAAAAATGTCGCTAATTAATACCCTTAAATCACTTTTAAGTTTAGTTAAGTTATAATGTATATTAATATTTTATGCTAAATGTAATAATGATAATTAATTTGATGAATTTCAATTCTTTTGAACAAATATTACCTAATATAACAACCTTGAATATTTTGATTTAATAGTAAACATTTTTCAACTGATATAAAGGAGAAAATGAAAGAATATATAATGGTGTACCAAATAAAAGAATTCATATTAATCTTAAAGGTGCATTTGGAAGAGAGATTTCTATGTGAGATTTTATTTATAGAAAACTTTCTTAAATTCTAAAACAAAATTATCTTATTTGTTAAAAATAAAAATTAAAATTATCAAAATTTTTGGAATTTAAATGAAAATGTTTGAAGGACTCAAATTCTCTTTTTAAATTCCACCTAATGAGGTAAATTTGTGAAATTGGTAAAAAGTCAACATTTACTATATTTCCTTTTTTTACGCAACTTTTTTTATTCTATTTTAAGTACAAAAACTCATTATAAAATTTATTTTTTTAATTTTTTTATTGTTAGTAATATACACATTTTTACAAATCTAATGACCTTCATGTTACATATATTTTTTTTAATATTTTGCTTTTTTATCTCTAATATCATTATTTATCTATCATAATTAATTTTTTAGCTTATCAAAAATTTTCTCTTTAAAAAGTAATTATCCAAACAATACAATTACAAATTCTGTTATTTTGAATTGATGCATTTCAACATGTTAGCATTCCAAAATTTCTCATCCAAATGTACTCTAAAGAAATTTGAAATCAAAACATCTATATATTTTTCATTGAAACATCACATAGCACAAACCTTCTGTGTCATATGGAGAAAATAGAGTTATGCATAAGTAATCAATTTTTTGTCTCATTTTTCTGCTTAAGATAATTTTTCATTAGTGTTTCCATCAATTGAATGTAATTATACGTTCTATCAATTGAAAACTTTTTTTATTTAAAAGACTTTATTATACATAAATTTTTATTATATAAAAAATTAAATACATAATTTTAAAATTTAAAATAAATTAAAATAAAATAAAGTTTAACCTTGGTAATTGTCATGTTTTTTTTTTAAAATTCCAATTCTATGAACAACAAACTTGTTATCTAATATCTATACAATTTATAAGAATTTTATTTTCAGCATTAATAACTTAAATTTTCATGAATAAATGTAATTTTGACATAAATATATTCAAAAGATAGTTTCAATAAATTTTGTCACACCTTGAAATAATTCACCAAAAATAATTAATTTTACTTCATTTGATTTTTTTACTTGGAATAATTCATGTTAGGTCGTTTAACCACTTGGATTAAAAAAAAAGTGAGCAATTTAATACAATTGAGAAAGATTAAATAAGTTTGAGATATAAATTAATCATATATATATGCATATTAAGATAAAAATTAAGAGAAAATTAAATCAATTATTATTTCAATCAAGGCGAATAATTCTTATATCAATTTGAACGGACCCAATCTTAAACTACTTATAGCTCCACCACTTGTTAAATCATTTAATTCTACATGTGAAAAGTCTAATTAAAGTGCTCAATAAAACACATAGTGTTAATTGTTGATGTAGGAGATGCAATTGATTTACATTTGATTTTATATTAATTTTTGTTCTTGGGAATAACAATTATAAAATTTCAGAGGAAAAAATATAAAAAAAATTAATTATAGGGGTTAGACTAAATTATAAGAATGATATATTGAATAATTATTTCAAGAGATTAAAAAGATTTAATTATGTTATCAATGATCAAATGATAAACTCATAAAACATATAAATAATAAAATCATTAACATACATATATAGTTAATATATTAAAACAAAAAATTGAAAGACAAAAAATAGAAAAAACTTAAATATGTTTCAATGACTTAGTTATAATAATCTTTAATAAATTTATTTATCAATATAAATTACATATACAATTGTTTTTACAATAACTAAAAAACAAACTCTATATAATTGTTTTACTCTTACGCATACTAAGTTTTGATTTCATTTTATTTATATTTTCATTTGATATGAAAAATCATTCTACTTATAAAATAATATGTTTAACAATAAAAAAAGTTATTTAAATTAAAATTTATAAAAAAATTACTAATGGTATTTTAATCAATCACTTTTAATATTTTTTGAATTAAAGTTTTATCTAGGGTATTTTAGTCAATTATTTTTAGCAATTTTTTAGTCTAATTATAAAAACATCTAATAATAAAAAAAATCATTTAAATTAAAATTTATAAAAGCATTTACCAAGAATATTTTAGTCAATCACTTTTAAAACTTTTGAAATTAAAATTTTAAAATTTTAAGTAGTTTAATTTTATATAAATTCTATTTTTAATTTTAGTTGATTTAGATTAAATTTAAATAAATTTATTAAACTTATATATTTAAAGATAAATTTATTAGTTAAAAAATTTATAAATGTATTTAAAATTAATTACTTTTACATTTTTAAAGTTCACACTTTTATATGTAAATGATATATATATATATATATATAAAAGAGGGAGAAAGTTGAAGTTAATCCAAAATGCATGGTAAACATGAGTGAAACTAAGCAAATACTTGAGAGAGTAATAAGAGGAATGAATAGTCCCTAAAATAAATTGCAAAAAATATTGACATAGAAAATAGACATTGCATTTGTGTTCTTTAGGAAAACAGCTTAATTAGTGAAAAGACATTTGGGACTCTATAAACCGGGATTGGTTTATTGTTGGACGAAGATACCTTGTCTGCCCCTTAATTATTCACGATATCAAAGCCAACCAACCTTTTTAATTTTCAGGCTTAGTATTCTGCTTGTTTGATTATTTCCCTGCCTTTCCACAAAGTTTTTTTTTTTTTTTTTTTGTTATTGCTATGCTCTGTCTCCTTTTCTGCCAAGTGAGAAATTAAGAAATAAGAAAATAACGTGGTAATCTTATTAAGTCTTGTGAAATTAAAAGCTTGGGATTTTTTTGAGGTGGGGATATGTAAATAAAAATAATAATTTTTAAATGTAATACAATAATATTATATGAAAATTATATAACAAATATAAAAGTAATATAATTTAAAATTTACAAAAATTGTATATGAATTTAAAATATATATTTCATATTTGACATGCAATAAAATTTATGATACAATTTTATATTTTATATGTATTTACAAGATATAAACACAACATAAATACATAATTTATCAATAATAAATAATAATTAATATTAATATTTGCTACATATATGTAGATGAACATGGTTATCAAGAATGATTAATAGCAACGTAATCTCTAAACTTTGATTCAAATTTTATTTTGATCCTGAATCTTTAAAAATTTCTAATCGGATCTTTAATTGTCCAAAATTGTCATATTATAGTCATGTTAATTGAAATATAAATAACAATTTAAAAGGGAGGTGAATTGGATTGTTTTCGAATTTTTTCCCAAAACTAAAATTTCAAATAAATGTAAATAAAAAATTAAAAATATAAAAAAATCAAAATAAAGCAAAAATAAACAAAAATGAAAATAAAAGATTAAGAGCATTGAGATTAAATACAATGATTTATAAAACTTCAATCTTTCTATAAATACATCTACGTCTTTTTCCTTAACTTTCCTCGCCAAGCTTAAAATCCACTAGTAGAATATTGTTTTACAAGTTACAATCTCTACATTTTCATGGCTCAATATAGCAATCTCTACCTTTTGTAAGATTTTATCCAATCTCACTATAAAACTCTCAAAATGATATCACACCTTTTACTCTCTAATCCCCTTTATATGTCAAAGGAATTTGCAAACTATGAAAAAAACCTCTAATAGGTAAATGTTTGCTAAGGTTAAGTACAAAGATAAAGGGACAAATGAAGATTGGATACAAGAATTACAAACAAAATATGGAATTGAAGCACTATAGATTCTAAAGTTCATGATTTCTTGATTTAAAACTCTTAGTTCGTCATTTTTTTATTTAGAATGTGTTGGAAGCTTCTTTTTATAATGTGAGATCATCTCTAGCTGTTGTGAGTCATTAGAATTGAGAAAGAACCATTATTTCCTTCAAATTTCATCTGTATTTAAACTTTTTGCGTGAAGGCTTCCAGATTAAAAAATATAACCATTAGAAATGAGGGGATTGATCTTGAGATCAAATTTTCTAGCTTGAAAAACAAGGGAGAAACAGTCTGACTTGAGATGATCGATTCTTTAGCTTGAAAAACAAGGGAAAAACATTTTGACTTGAAAGGATCACTCCTAAGATTAATCCTAATGCTTAAAAAACAAAGGATAAGCTTTTGAAAGTGAGGGGATCGATCTCTTCTTTTCAAAATTACATATTTTGACATTTTTTACCTAAGAAAAAGTGTTGATTTTTTTAAACTTATTTTTACTAATAATATTCATTTAAGAATGTAAATTGTTAAAAAAATTAATATCAATAATATTTAGTAATTTTTCAAGAATTGATTTAAAAATAATATTAAGAAAAAATTACTATATAAATAAATTTAAAAATAATAAATTTAACTTAATGTTTTGTTACATTAAGACCTTAGATCAATTCGAAGTTAATTAGTCTTTTTGTCCATAGAATAGTTTAAATTGATGATAAATGTCAATTTGTGTCATGTGATGATGTTATTTGACATATCATGTAGTAAAACAATGACTAAAATAAATTTTTTTTCAAAGTTTAAGATCATAAATGAAACTATATCTATCAAGACTTAAGTGGTTTCTCTATGCCCAATGGTTGCCCCTATATGCTTTATAAATAAGTTTAATTTCCTTTTATGCTACTTTATGTAAAACATTTAATACATGAATAACTTTAAATTATAATAAAATAATTACTATGGTATTTAAGTTTTAAAAATCTCTAATAATATATTTAAATTATAAATCTGTTAATTAAAATGATATTTAACTAAATTTTTTGGCCTAATGATTAAATAGTTCTAAAAAAGAAATAAAAATCTTGATTTTGAATTAAGATGTCCTTCTCATTCATCCATGGGCTATGTCTATTATATTGTTAGGGGCATTTTTGAGTCATAAAAGTATAATTATTTTTTACCTTAAAAGAGTAGCTCATAATTAGATCAGAAATATTTTGATCATTTAATCCAAGTTAACTTGTATAAATACGCTCATTCCTTCTAAATAAAAAGGGTCAATTTTACTTTTAATTCTCTCATTTGGGCTATTTTCCTCAACTCTCTCATTCTTTATCTTTGAACTTATCTATGAGCTTTTCTTCTGATCTGAATTTAACACAAACATATATGTACAAAAAAAATGATAATCATCTTTAATACAATTAATTTTAAATAATAACAAAAAACAAATGAACATCTGTAGCTTTCTTTCCCCAAAACAAAAATATGACATTTACTATTTGCTGCATCGCTAACGAGTAGTGGCCACAGACCAGTTAAGTCATGAGTCACCACTTGGTTTGGTTGTTTATTCTTTTCCTGCTCGATCATTGCAAAAAGGAAATATAAATTTGAACCAATTTGTTCGATCATCACTTCAATCATTATGTCCGTTGTGGTGAGATGAGATCCATGGCTAATCCAAAAAAGTAAGGGAAAATTTCAAAATAGGGTAATTAGGAGTGTTCATTCAGTCGATCCGGTTAATTTCGAATCGAATTAATCAAATTATATTATTTTATTTTCGTTAATCGAATCAAATTTATGAATTTTTAAAATTAATCAATCGAATTAAATTTAATCAGTTGGGTTAATTTTTTTGATTAACCGAATAATAAATATTTTTAAATTAAATTATATTAAACTCTTAATTTCTCATATTTTAAATAAATTAAACAAAATTATCCAATAAAATATTTAAATCTCAAAGTATTATGTTAAAAACTCTAACAAGTTATGAAATTTAATGATTTATTTCATATATCTTTCAATTTATATTTGGATTATGTTAAATTTCAGTTAATTTAATTTTTAATTGAATTAATCAAAAATTAAAAGTTTTCTAAAATTATTTTCATTAACTGATTGAAATTAATTCAATGACTGATTGATTAATTTAATTAAATCGATTCGATCAGTTAATTCAATTAAAATCAGATTATGCACACCCCTAAGGGTAATCAATCCGAATTATTCAAAGTTAACTGCCATAATGATAACTAATTAAAAAATAAAAAACTTTTGAAATTGACTAGTAGGAAAGGGATTTTATTCTTTTATCTTTTAATTTTAATTTTAATTTTTTTAAAAAAAATTAAAAAACGAAAAGAGGAGAGAAGGGAAAATATATATTTCTTTTATGAGAGATTATAAAATTAAGACTTGATTTAAGTTCTATTTATTTTGCAAAAGTTGACTTTTAGAAAATAGTTTTTTTAAAATTTTTATATTTTTTGAAAATTAGAGATTTTTTGTTGTTTAGATGAGTTAATGAAAAATATTTTTTGTTATTTGATTGTTTTCTAAAAAATCTTTTTTTTCAAATAATATTAATATAAATATAAAAATGTTAAAAATTATTTAGTATTAAAGTATATTTAAATTATTTATTATTAAAATTATTAATATTTAAGAATAATTATATTTTAATAATAATTTTTAATATTCAATTATTAAGTTCATACAAAAATACTTAAAATAAAACTATTTATTATTCTTTATATTAATATTTTAAAATATTTAAAATAATATTAATATTCTTAAAATATTATTTTTATTAATATTAAAATAGTAATATTTATTGCTAAAATATTTCTACTTATTTATTACTAAAATATTTCTACTATTAAAATATTTATATTTTTATTGAAAGTATCTATTATTAAATCATAAAAAAATCTTTTTTATTTATATTTATTATTAAAATAGTAATATAAATACCTTAGTAAATAAAAATATAAAATTATATATTTTAAACAAAAATAATAAGAAATTATTTAAAATATTCATATTAAGAAAATAAGAATATTATATTATTTAAAATTAATTATTAAAATAATAAAATATTCTTAATAAAATATTATTATATTATTATTAAAATAATAAAAATATTATTATATATGTTATTATTTATTATTAAAATAATAATATAGTACTATTTATTATTGAAATATTAAAAATATTTATGTCTAATAACATACAAAATAAAATATTTAAAATTGAAATATCAAAAGAATTTTAATGTTAATATTTGAATACTTTAATTAAAATTAAATAAAATAATTTTATTAATATGATATTTTAAGTCGAATCAAATCAAGTTTGAGCTTAAAATATTATATTTAAAGTCTTATTTGAGTAAAATTATAAAAATATTTAAAATTAAATTATTAAGAGACTTTAACATTAACATTTTAATTTGTAAAATAAAATAAAATAAAATATTATTTATTAATATAATAATATTTTGGGTTAGGTCAAATTAAGTTTACACTTAAAAAAATCATTTATAAGATTAGATTTGAGTAAAATTATATTCAAACACATTGATAAATAGTTCTACTTAAAGATAATTCTTTTTTTGAAAATTATCTTCCCTTTTTTAAATGAGAAGATAATTTCCAAAAAATTTGCTTAATTTTTTATTAACCAATAAATCATTTTCTGTTAATTAGTTAGTTTTCTAACAAACAAATATATGAAATGCAAAAATTATTTTTTACGAAACAAATGATTGAATTACACCTGCAATGAAGTGCAATTAGCAACTAAAAGAGCACTTTTATTTTCAAATGCATTGACATTGAGGTGAGATTGAACTAAATTTACCATGCCATATTTTCAATTTGCCATTGAACCTTTTAGGTTCTGTAAATTTTTTTTGTTTAATCGCAGTTTTATCATCCAATTTTATCCATGCTGTTTTTTTTTTTTCTTTTCTTTTTTGCTCATATGTTATAGGAACTTTTTGCCATTTGCTCGTTTGTTTTTTAAATTTTTTAAATTTATTTTTTAATTAAAAATTTTAGATAACTTTATTAATTCAATGCAATAAATAAATTTTATTGTAATAAATAAATAAATATCTTCATAATTAAACAATTAATTAAAATAAAATAATTACATAAATAATAAATAATGAAATAAATAAACATTATTAATTTTTAATTTAATATGAGTAAATAACATTAATCTATATTATTATATTCAAACTTTAAATAAATTTATTATATTCATATTTTAATTTAATGTTTTTAACTGTCAAATTTTTTTATTATAGTTATTAAATATACTTCCTCTTTTCCCCTAAGTCAATCACACAAGGAAGTACAATTGATTCGTCTTAATCCTTTTTTCAAAGAAAAAAATTGTTAATTAATTTAATTTTATATTTAATCAAAATTTTGAATAATAAATACTTGGATAATCGACACATAAGACAAAATTAAAATAAGATTATTCATAAAAATTTATAATTTAATAAATTTAATTGATCAATCAAATCACACCATAAAAGACTAATGTTAAAATTTAAAATTTATAAAAAAGCAAAGATTTTAAATAATTTTGATATGATATTAATTTAATTTTAAAATTTGATCAATTTTGAATTTTGAATAGGAATCAAAGCTAAATTGTCTTTCATGATGTGATTTGCTTATTAATGTTTTATATAAAACATCAAATTCATTTTTATTATGTTTATATAAATTATTAAATATACTTTCCCTTTCCAAATTTCTTCCGTCCTTTGATTGGTACCCACGTGACTTCTGACAAAAAAGATAAATCCGATGGCCCTTAATTAGAGGGCCATATCGAACGATCAAAACTAGCTGAATGTCACTGTAAGAGATTTCACTATAAAAAATAGAAAGAGTAATAAAAAATCGATTGATTTAAACGGTTATAATTTTTTTTTTTTTATGAAAAAATTTTGACTTATTTTATTAGTAATCATTTATTAAAATTATTTAAAATATATGATTTATAATTATTTATCTTAAATTATTAAATATGATATATTTTATTTTAATTTAAAAAATTAAATAATTAATCTATTCAAATTTTACTTAAAAAAAAAAGTAGAAAGCGTAAGAAAAAGAATGACGACCCCTTCCATTCCATTCCAACGTACAAGTTCCCACAATGATTGATTAGTAAGTATATATAATATTTAAGCAGCGAGTAAGGGTCATCATTTAACCAATGGGTAATTAATTACTTCTGATTAAAGTTAGAAGTGTTTAATTATGTACTTCACAATGGGTTTTGTTTTTAAATTCTAAAAAATTATTAATATTAAAATTTAAACTCTAAAATTTAGATATGAACTCTTAAAAATAGTTATATAAATTAATTAACATCTAATTTTATTTGTATTAGCACTTAAATTAATCCTTCCTGAGTAGCTAAACAACAATATAATTTTATTTGAATTGATACTGTAGGCTTTCAGAAGTGAAGATATCCAAAGACGAGTGGGGAGAGTAGAAAAGGAAATGTTAAACAACAATATGACACTGGTTGGAGCCTTGGAAGGCTAAGGGAATCTTGTTTCTGAATCATGAGATCACAATAATACATTATATATATTTTTTAAAGAAAATGCAGCCTAAGAATCAAGATATTGGAGAAAAATAGGGTAAACGAAAGAGGGACAAGTGGAAGGAAGGCATGATTTGTTTGTTTGAAATGAAAGGCAAACCGATATTTTAATTTTATGTCCTATCTCTCGTATGACAGTGAGCGGCAAAGCATGAATCTCATTTTGGAGGCATGGGGATGGGGTCCCCACTCCTGGCTCCTCCTTTTCCTTTCCGGATGTAACTCTGCACTGTTCAACCTGTCTGTTGACATGCCTCTTTTCAATCTTACTTATGTCTTCTTTAATTATTGCTAGTAGGAGTATTAAACCAATACTAACAAGTAAGAGTTCTTGGAAGAAATTTTGATTATTTAAAATATTTGATTTGGGTATAGAGAGTCTTTCATCTTAACTTCAACCGATCCAGTCCAAGGGATTGATTTCTTTCAATAGGCCTGGTTTCAAACGATAAAAAAGACAGCCCACAGTTGGCCTTAAGCTGAAGAGAATTGGGTCCAATGGTCCAATTATTATGTTTGTAATTCTAAGGCTCTACCCGATCCAGCTGCATCACTTTTTGGGAGCTATGGAGGAAAGTAAAATGTTTATGATGCGTATCCACTCTAACCTCTTCTTGTGTTCCTTTCTATACCAGTTTAATTACCCATAGAGTTGCAGCCGTGCTCTTCACAAAAAGGAAAATTATCAATTCCATTTGCAAGGACAAAAAACAGTTATATTTTTATGAGCAATTTCAATGTAATGGTTGGACAACAGTTGACAAGGAATATTTTCCAGGTGGTCGTAATTCAAAGACAGCTTGCACAAATGAAATGCATTAATAATAAGACCTAGTAACAAAAACTATCAGGCAAGGTAAGTATCAATTGAATCATCTCGATTATTAACAATTAAAATGCCGGTAAAGGTGTGCAAAAGGAAGATTCTACTTAGATATGCTAGTAGCTGTTAAGAGATCAAAAGAAGATGTTATGTTCTTGACTACATGGTTCTGTCAGCTATGTGACATACATGTGCATTTACGGTGGTAATCAACCTAAAAACACATCTTCCATTTCTCACTTTCCACTAATGCTAGCCTGAGATGATGGTCCTGCATAGCATGACTTTTGATGGCAGTGGGTGATTTAAGTTACGGTGGCCAAGTTAAATAACAACTATAATTTAAAAATTAATATGTTATTATTTTATCAAAAGTTACAAAATTTTTTAAGTAAAATATGAGATTCCATAATATAACCATAAATAAAATACATAAAAAATTCAAGTTTTGAAATAAAAAATTATAACTATTTAAAATAGAAAAACACATAATTTTATTTAAAATTATGCAGACAATCTTTCATAAAAAGAAAATTATTAGATTAAAAAGTTTTAATAAATTTTCTCTCAATGTAATTAACAAGATTAAGTTGTGTGTTTGGTTTATGAAAATAAAACTGTTTTTCATTTTCATTTTCACATAAAATAAGAAATGAATTAGAAAACTTGTTAGGTTGAAAAAATAAAAATATTTTTTAGAAAATGAAAATGAAAATAGGTAAAAATTTGAAAAAAAAGTTGTTTCGATTATTTTCAATGAAAACAATCAAGAAAACATGAAAAAGTTGAAAACACGGGGGTTTTTAAAGTTTTTATTTATTTTGAGACAAATACATAAGAGATTTAGGTTCGAATAATTAGGTCTTCAAAATAATATCTCTACAATCATAAAACCAAAGGACAATTTGCTTGCAAGACTCAATTATAGACTTTCCCTTTCTCTTTCTAAAAAATTTATTCCTCTGCCATATATCTATTTTCTCTGCCTACCATCCCCCTTTGTTTTGCAAACTTTGTGTTGGTTTCTTTTCCTTCTTTCACTGGCTCAAATGGGTCAAAAAGACTTTTAAAGAGAGGTGGTCTTAAAGTACTAGTAGTACTTAAGCATTAGTGGATGTTTGTTTAATGGAAATATATTGAATTGAATGTACCATATCTTATCTCTGCTGTGATCTACCATTCTGCATCTATTTGTAACCACCAAATACTTGTAATGACAAAGACACGTTAACATTGAGATGAAAAAAGAAATTAAAAAAGTAAAGAAACAAGAGCTCCACTGTCGGGTTTCACCTTGCAATTAAGCTGAATCATTTGCACAGAAAGCAGGTTATGTATGTTGCATGTGATGTTTATAGATAATTTGTGATTTGTTAGTGTTGAATTGATTTTTATTTTGAAATGATAAAATATTAAAGTTAAATAAATTTAATTAAAATTTTGAAAAAAGATTTATTTAGTACATGTTCTTAAGTTTTATATTTTGATACTAAATAAATAATATGATTTTTAAAGCTTAAACAAACATTTCTTTATTTTCATATTTCTCAAACCAAATCTATCTTTAAAGATTATTTATTTGAGCTTAAATGAAAGTTCAATTATTTTTTTAAAGTGAATTATTTATTTTGGACTTAATACAACTTTGATAATATTGATTTTGAGAAATAAATTAACTTAAGAAAGCTGTTTTACAATAATAAAGTTTTCCAACATCGAAATTGTTTTATTTTTCTATATTAATTCACAAAGGCTTAATATTTGAATTTTATATGGTTAGAAAGCTCTTTGAGTCTACTTTCTAATGGATCAAACAAAATTCAAATCCAAATTTTCTAAGAAAAGATTTTGAATTTTTACTAGACACTTTGCAGTTATCAAAATAATTGCACAAGGCATAACTTTAAAAATTCACTATAATTCGTACACAGTGAATTAGGTGATGAACTTTACATGGATAGAAATCACTTTAAGTCTAGTTTCTAAATCTTCAAATGATTTATGATTTAGATTTGTATAACTCAAGTTATGATCAAATTAATAAGTAGAGTGCAAAACAGGAAACTACCACCCAGCATGGACAGGATCGATCCCTTCTAGAAGGGATAGATTGGTTTTCAAACAAAATGCTCCTAGAACCAAAAATCCAGAAAAGAGATCAATCTCCTACAAAATTGATTGATCGGTTAGGCTATTTTCAAAGAAAAATTGGTTCAAAACATGAACCAATCGATCCCCTGAAGGCCAAAATCATTCCAACGGCTACTTTTTTAATTTTTCTATAAATTGGGCATCCAACACATCAAGAAGATTGATGAATCAAGAGAGCAAGAGCCAAGAAATAATATTTTCATTCTTTCAAATAATCAAGAGTTTTTAGAGCTTCAAAGTCTATATCTTTGCATTTATTGTATCCCAATTATTTTTGTTGTTCATTCATCATTTTCTTGTCTATACCATTGTATACTTCAAATTAGCAAACACCCAACCTTTGAGAGGTTCTTAGAGTTTGCAAAACACTTCAAAAAAAATTTGTATTGTGTGCTTGTAAGCTTAAGGAAAATGATAACTTTTAAGAGCGTGTAGTGTTAAGTTTGTAAAGCTTTGAGAAGCTTGTTTGTAATCTTCAACACATAGTGGATTGGAGCCTTGGTGTGGACAACTAAGAGAAATGACGTAGGTGCCTTGTAGAGAAGGACCAAACCTCTATAAATCATTGTGTTTGATTTCTTTATCCTTATCTTTTTATAATTTATTATTGTTCATATTTGATTTTAAGTTCATTAATTGTTATTATTTTCATTTTATTTTCATCAAAAGGGCTTATTGTCTTAATTTTCATTCAACTATATTGAAATAATTATTTGAGAAGAATTTGAAGAGATCCAATTCATCCCCCCTCTTGCATTACCATCTAACCTATAAAGCTAACAATTGGTATTAGAGCTTTGGTCTCTTTTTGTAGGTTTAACCACCTTGAGTAAAGATCTTAGGCTCAATTTTGGTTCCAAGATGGTGAAGAAGTCCTCAAAGCTCTTATGGTTGATAAATTTGAATTTTGTGAATGGAGAATGAGGATGAAGGTGTTCATTACGGTCCAAGATTTTAGAGCTTGAAATGTGATTGAAAAAGGGCTTGGAACTCCTTCAAATGATGCAAAATACATAAGACAAGTGATGGATGATGTCAAGGCCAAACGCTTACTATATGGAGCTCTTGACTCCCATAAATTCAACTTGGTATCTAAGTGTCCAACCTCAAATGAGATATGGGAGAAATTGGATGAAATACATAAAAGACAACAATTCAATCGAAATGCATCATGTCTCATGGCTCTTGAAGATCCGAAGGTAACCTCTAATTCTATTGATTCAAATTCATATGCTTTTGATGAATTACAAGATGCTTATAATGAGCTATATGTTGAATGTGAATCAATGAAGAGGAAATATAAGAAAATGATTTCAAAGTTGAATGTAGAGAATGAGTCTTTAATGAATGCAAAAAATGCTTTGAAAAAAAAATGAAAAATTGAAAATAGATTTTGAAACCTCTCAAAATAGGTATGAAATTCTAGAAAAAGAGAATTTAAAATTGAGAAAGAAATTTAAAGTTTTGATGAATGAAAAACAAGAGCTTTTAAACAAGAGTTTAAGTAGTAAAATGATTAAATGTAATTTTTGTAATTTTCATAGTCATACTACACATACTATTCCTATTAGAAGAAAAGTCCAATTTAAAATTAGGCAAGTATGAGTTTCAAAAGGAACAAGAGACTTGGTGACTAACTCTCAAGGACCCAAAGCAATTTGGGTACCAAAAATCAAATGAGATTGTCTTTTGTAGGTGTGTTAGAGTAAAGAGCTACAATGTGAGATTGAAGATTAAATACTCTAGACACACAATGGAGATGAGTAATCTTTAAACTTTTATTTGAAGAAGATTTGTATTTGGTTACCTATTCTTGATGAAATTTGGATGCTTGATTGATTATGAAAAATTTGGTTGCCTATTCTTATTAGACATAGGATGCTTAATGGATATTGGTATATGCTTTATTGATATATCTTGAATATACCGATTTTACTTGAGAAAATATGAGCTTGAATTGAACATGCATTTATTTTGCATAAATATATTTATTGTAATGATTTTAACATGAATGACCATGATGTTTAAAAATTACTCAATTTGTTTATAGTGTTTGGATCTTGTGAAATATTATTTAAACTTGATTATTATATTCTAAATTGTTATAACTCTTGATTTATGAATTTATGAACATCTTGTGCTTAAATTATAAATATTGTTGTTTGATTGTTCATCTTTTGATTTCTTATGAAATAGTCTTGAAATATGCTTTAATTATTTATCCTTATTAATTCAAGATTATTTCTTCTCTTGTGTTGATGAATTGATGAACATTATGTGCTTAAATGGAATATATTGATTCTAGGTTCATCTCTAGTCTTGATCAAGATATATGCTTTTATGATTATTAATTCAATTTGACCTTAATGCTTGTGGTTAAAATGCTTCAATTATTTATCTCTTGACTGTGAAAGATATTTTGTGAAATATGCTTATTTTTGTGCTTAAAATATTTTATTAATTTGTGAAATATTTTGGATCTTGTGCTCAATTGATATATTTCTTATTTGTGATTTTAAATATGATGAACTACTTACTTGTAAAATGATATGTGTTATGTTCATCTATTATTCTTGTCAAGTGTGTGCATATATGATAAATGTGATTTCTCTTGACTTGACATGCTTGTAACATGATTTAAGTAAGTGATTTTCTTATGATGCTTATTTTTAGCTTAAGTCATTGTTGATTATAGCCTATAATTTGTGTAGATATATTTATGCTTTTATGCTAAATTTTTTTTTGAATATGTTTTTAATGATAAATATGTCTTCCTTAAGTTTCTAGTTTTAATATGGCTTAAAATTTATTTTGGCATATTGTTTGGTGATTTATTGAATATATATGAATATTAAATATGTCTTCTTTGTGTTCAATTTTTCTAAATGATTTAGAAAGGTTTGATTTTTGCACATTACATGAGAGCTTTTGGTTTAGTGCCATTATTGTGCTATTTGATATTTAAATTGATATATGGCCTCTAGCTTAAGTATATATCTTCCTTGCAATTGACAACTTATGCTTAGTTAATAAAATTTTTTTGCCTATAATGACTTAGAATATGGAATTATTTTTTAACAATTGATATAATTTTGATTAATTGATTTTCTTGATGCTTCTAATAAAAATATTTTGTAAAAAAATTTTTCTAAGTCTATGCTAGGAGAACTTGAAATGAGCATAGATGAGCCTACATTTTTAAAATTTCAAGTACAGCAAGCAAAGCATGTCATCCTCATCAATCAAGCCCAAATAGATAAAAGACTAGGTCATATGATGTGGATTGGAGGATTCAAAGCATCACTTAACTACAATGAGCACAACAACATAGCTTGATAAGGATGTAGGTAATTGTATTGAATCTATGCTATGTGCCTATGATTTATAATGTTTAATGCATGATTTGATAAATGCTTGCTTTTATAGGTGCAAAAATGAGATATTGTGTTTGAATTTGTGAACACTTTGCACAAATTAATCACCAAGCTACTTGATAAAATTTATCTTAATATTTTTTTAAAGCTTGGATTGATTAATTCACCTTCATTAATATTCATGCCTAGTTCTTGATTGCTTTGATTAATAGTTTTAATTGCATGAATATTCATTTGAATCTTTGGACATGGACATGAGTTAAATAAATTGATTTCTTTGAACATATTCATTGATCGAGTCCATTGAGATAGCATACACCATATTGTGTCTAAAGGTTTGCATTTTTTTTGGTATATTGCTATACATGTTTTGAAACATTCTTGCATATGCTTATGTGATTTTGTTTGAAATAAATATATGTTTGATTACTTGTATATGCTTAGATTAAGTACATTGTTATGCATAGAAATAATTTGGATTATAATTGAACAATTATGCTTTCATTATTTCTTTGCTATAGCATATGTGCTCATCATGTTTGAAAAATCATGCTTATATAATTTTTGTTATGACATGATGATAATTGAACCTCATTGCTCATTAATACTTATGATTTATTATATATATATGAGCTTTTGGTTCTTGTTTAGATATGATAGCTTATGAAAGATTACTATTATCATTTATGCATGTATTGAATGAATCTTTCATATGCTTAAAGTATGTTTATTCTATGAAAGTTGTTGAATAAGATTACTAACAATTGGTAACAATTGATATCAAAATTGTTAAATTTTTTTTTAACTTTCATAGATGCTTATTTATGTGCCTATGCTTGATATAGCTTGTACCTCTCATGCAAAATTGTGTGTGCCTTATATTGATTATTCTTTAATTTGAAAAGGAGAAAAAATCTTAAAATACAATTTTGCTTGATTTATTTTGTGATAACAATTGGTATGCTTTATCATAACATATCTTTAACAATTGGTATCCTTAATAATTGGTATAAGCTTTAATGCATATGCTTGAATTTATGCATAATTGCTATTGATCTTTTAGGTTCTAAGCACATCTTATGATAATATGATTTATGAGTAGATTTCATATCATTCATTATCCTTTGCTCATAAATTTCATGTAGTAAATTTGATGACTTGTGCTAAAATGCTAAAATTGGATACACTTATGCTTTTGTGCTTGAATACATGTATGTGAACTTCATTATGCATATTATACTTGATTACATGCATTCAAAATACTCTTGATATTATTGGTATCAAGCATTTTATCTTATGCCTTGAATTGATCTTTTTTTCTTTTGAAATGACAAAAATAAGGAGAGAGTTTAGATATATTTCTTCTTGTATGCTTTTTGCAATTGATATAAGAGCTTAAACATTTGGTATAAAGAGCATAAACAAAAAAGAGAAATATTTTATGAATATATTTGTTAATGATGCCTCTTTGTGTTTATTTGCTCATTAATTTGCTCATGCCTTTTTGTTATGAAAAAAAGGGAGAGAAATATCATATAGACAAATTTGCTTGTGCTTGACATGCATATGTTTGATTATGCTTATTTCATATATTTGACTAGCATATAAGTTTGTTAAGTTGTGTTGGATTAGGATGCATAAATTAAGGAAAAGTTTTGCCATTGGATTAGGATGCACAAATTGAGGAGGAGTTTTGCCATGCATTGTTTAAGGGGGAGTTTTCCAAAATGTCTTTCAAAATCTTAAATGTTTCAAAGAAAGTTTTTCATCAAGCAAATTTATCTTTAAGTTTTGTCATATCAAAAAGGAAGAGATTGTTAGCCTTGAATTGATCCTTATTTTGAAATGAAAAAACATTAAAGCTAAATAAACTTGATCAAGATTTTGAAAAAGGATTTATTTAGTACATGTTCTTAAGTTTTATGTTTTGGTACTAAATAAATAATATGATTTTCAAAGCTTAAACAAACCTTTCTTTGTTTTCACATTTTTCAAACCAAATCTATCTTTAAAGATTATTTATTTGAGCTTAAATGAAAGTCCAATTGTTGTTTTTAAAGTGAACTTATTCATTTTGGACTTAATACAATTTTGATAATATTGGTTTTGAAAAATAGATTAACTTAAGAAAGCTGTTTTACAAGAATAAAGTTTTCCAACATTGAACTTGTTTTATTTTTTTGTATTAATTCACAAAGTCTTAATATTTGAATTTTATATGGTTGAAAAGCTCTTTGAGTCTACTTTCTAATGGATCAAACAAAATTGAAATTCAAATTTTCTAAGAAAAGATTTTGAATTTTTACTAGACACCCTGCAGTTGTCAAAAAAATTACACAAGGTGTAATTTTAAATATTCACTATAATTCGTACACAGTGAATTAGGTGATGATTATATGGATAGAAATCCCTTTAAGTCTAGTTTCTAAATCTTCAAATGGTTTGTGATTTGGATTTGTATAACTCAAGTTATGATCAAATTAGTAAGTAAAGTGCAAAATAGAAAACTACCACCCAGCATGGATAGGATCGATTCCTTCTAGAAAGGATCGATTGGTTTTTAAAGATAATGCTCCAAGAATTGAAAATCCAAAAAAGGAATTGATTCCCTACTAAAGGGATCGATCAGTTAGGCTATTTTCAAAAGGAAATTGGTTCAAAACATGAACCAATCGATCCCCTAAGGGAAGGGAACGATCCCCTAAAGGCCAAAATCATTCCAATGGCTACTTATTCAATTTCTCTATAAATTGGGCACTCCAACACACCAAGAAGATTGATGAATCAGGAAAACAAGAGCTAATAAGTAATATTTTCATTATCTCAAATAATCAAGAGTTTTTAGAGCTTTAAAGTCTATATCTTTGCATTTATTGTATCCAAATTATTTTTGTTGTTCATTCATCATTTTCTTGTCTATACCATTGTATATTTCAAATTAGCTAACACCCAACCTTTGAGAGGTTCTTAGAGTTTGCAAAACACTTTAAAAAAATTTGTATTGTGTGCTTGTAAGCTTAAGGAAGAGGATAACTATTAAGAGTGTGTAGTGTTGAGTTTGTAAAGCTTTGAGAAGCTTGTTTATAATTTTCAACACATAGTGGATTGGAACCTTGGTGTGGACAACCAAGAGAGAGGACGTAGGTGCCTTGTAGAGAATGACCGAACCTCTATAAATCATTATGTTCGATTTCTTTATCCTTATCTCCTTATAATTTATTATTGTTCATATTTGATTTTAAGTTCATTAATTGTTATTGTTTTCATTATATTTTCATCAAAAGGGCTTATTGTCTTAATTTCCATTCAATTATATTGAAATCATTATTTGGAAAGAATTTGAAGAGATTTAATTCACCTTTCCTCTTGGATCACTATTTAACCTATAAAGCTTATATGATTCATTTAGAAAACAAAAACATTATGTAGAATTTGTATCTTTTTGAAAATTGTAAGAATTATGACTAGTTTTTTAGTGGGACTTGGCATTAAATGGGCCTATATCAAGTACTTAAGACAGTTATTAAATTTCATGTCAAAAGCTATAGGGGTGTCCTCGAGTGACATTATCTGTTCAATAATGTTACAACCTAGGTGTGAAGAGTTGGTGCTTTTGGCCTCACCTTCCACGTTAGTATTTCTTTTTGCATCTTTTTCCTTTTCTCTTTAGCATGTTTATGGCCCTCCTAGTCAATACAAAAAATTGTTATTTATTATGATATATTCTTTTTAGTTTTATTAATTCCTTTAAGTTTGGAGTTGCTTATGTTGTACAAAACTTCATTGCTTTATTGATGATTGATTTGTATTACAAATAGTAGTTAGATGGAAGAAAGGGTATAGATGTTGATGATGCGAATGATTGGCCAAAAGTAAATGAGGAAGCATTTATTCATCTTTTAATTAAAAAGGTAAGAAAAGAAAAGCTGCAATCATCTATGTTTGAGAAAGAAGTATGGTCAAAGATAAATAATGAGTTGCATGATAAACTGGAGTAGATTATGATATTGAAAGATTGAAGGGTAAGTTCAATTGATTACGTACAAAGTATTGTCATTTTTTTGAATTAATTGGGCATATAAGAATTAAATGGATGTGACATCCAACACTGTTAATGCAACACAATAAGTTTGGAAAGATTTTTTTAAGGTGTAATTAATTTATATTTTTTTCATCTTATAGATTATAATATATATTTATTTATCTTATGCATTTTTTATGGCATAACAAAAATAAAAATTTTAAAAAGTTTAAAAAACAAGGTTGTGTAGATTATGATTGCTTACTGAAATATTTAACACAATGATTGCAATTGAAAAACTTCAACAATTATCCTTTAAAGATCTATTATCTCCCATTGAAGAAAGACGCTTAAAAGAAGAATTTTTATTTGGTATGATGCATGTTGATTTAAGTGACAGCAATTCAGAAGATGAAAAGGATCAAAAAGGTAAAAAAGGTAATATTCATTCAATTCCTAATGAATGTTGATCTGGTAAGGTGAATAAAATGGATTAGATGGATTTATTTTTAGAAAAGTAGATTATTACATTGAGTGCAAAAGAAGAAACTGCTAAGGCCAAAGTTGAGAGATATAAATCATCTACTAGTAGTAGAAGTACCACTTCTAATTTTTCTTCTGACCCTTATTCTATAAGTATATGCATGGGCCTTTGAAAAAAATTGAAGGTATTTCTTTATGTTCTTATAATAAAGTAATAGGAATATTCACATTAATAGAATGGAACAAATTTTGTTGACATGTCCGATGTGAGGAAAAAAGATTAGGTTGATAGTCTTAATCTTTGTTTTTTATTTTTTAAACTTATCAATAATTGACATCAGTTTTTATGTTATGTAATAATATTCTAACATTCAAATATGGAATGTATGGAGTATGTGATGATATTTTATCATTATATTTGGAATTTATAGATATTGAATGATTGTTAAATATTTTTTCTACTCTGTTATAGTAACTAAAATTGTTATAGCAAATCTAATGCATTAAAAGAACATTGATATTCGTCATTTTTGCATATAATTACAATGATTATTAGCTCTAGTTTAGAAAGTTCGTTTGATTTAGATGATGAAATAGGGTAATTTATACTTATAAATTCTATCTATAAGTACTACAAGGCCAACGTGCCTAAGATGCCATGTAAGACTTCTATATTAAGTGAAAAGGCATATGTTATGGAGATTTTAGATGAAAACCCTACGGTATGTAATATCATATGAGAAAATATGGATTTTTTTAAAAAATTTTGTGATACATTAAAAGTGGAACATATTTTACAAGATAAAAAATTGGTTTACGTGGAAGAAGTGGTTGCAATGTTTTTATATATAATTGGTCAAAATGAAACACAAAAAGTTACAGCTGATCGATTTCAACATTCCACTGAGACTATTTTTACATGGTTTGAAAAAGTTTTAGTTGCTATTTCTAAATTGGAAACTAAAATTATTTATCCTAGAAATTGAGGTAAGGTTCAATAAAAAATTGCCAAAAATCCTAATTGGTTTTTATATTTCAAGGTATGTTATATATGATACTATTTTTATTATTTTTTTTTGGAAAGTTTTGTTTTATTTAAAATAACATAATTTATATATTTATTTATTTTTATTAATTAAGAATTGTATTGAAGCTATTGATGGCCTTGAAATATCTATTTGAGCTTCCATATCAAAGTAAGTACCATTTTGAAATAGAAAGCAAAATATGTAACATAATGTAATGGTAGCTTCTTTTTATGACATACTTTTTACATTTGTGTGTGCTGGATATGAGGAAACACCTTATAACATAAAAGTTTTTGTTAATGTAGTACTAAGTAATTCTACTACACAAAATTCTTTTCCAATGCCGAGCATTGGTAGGTTTTAACTGATAAAATTATTTCTAAAAACTACTTAATTGGTTAATGTTGTTTATGTAATTTTCGTATTTCTTATCGTATTGTAAATAAATATTACGTAGTGGATGCCGAATACCCAAATATACCTAGATTTTAGTGCCATTTCGTGGACAAAGATATCATGTACGAGACTCTATAAGCAGGCACCAACCAAGAGGGTAGGAAGAATTATTTAATATGAGGCATTCTTCTCTTCTAAATGTGATTGAACGAAGTATCGAAGTGCTGAAAAAAAGATTTGCCATATTGAGGGATATGACTAACTATCCTCTTAGAAAACAATATCATATACCAAAAACATGTTGTACTATACATAATTTCATTAGATTGGAAGCCAAAAAATATGAATTATTTGAAGAGGGTGAAAGAGAAAACATTTAGGAATTTGATAACATAGAAGCACCTTATACTATTTCGACCAATGAGCAAATTACATTTGATATGTCACAAATAATTGAAATAGCTTAAGTTAGATAAAATATTGCTACATCTTTATGGAATAGTTATAGTCAAAATTAAGATTTCAAAAACTATAACAATTAAGAGGTGATGTTAGTTGTCATATATTAAATTATATTTTATTATTTTTATTAACATTATGAATTGATTTTTGTTTGAATTTTTTATTTATTTTAATTGCAATTTGCTTTTATTATTTAATTACATTTTTTTCAAAAGATGGAAGTTATTTAATTATTTAATTATTATTTTCATATTTTTTTATTTAAAAAATGAACATACCAAACACATTTTCACAATTTTCATTTTTGAAAACAAATTTTCATTATGTACCAAACATGTTTCTAAAATTCAAAAAATAAAAAATAAAAACTTTTTTCAAAAATGAAATTAAAAAATAAAATGAAAAATATTTTCATTAACTAATCGTAGCCTAAGGTTTTCTCTCAACGAATATTGATAATTTTCTCATATTTAAAATTAAGAAAAACTTATAATTTACTATTAATAGCTTCTAAATAAGAAGATAAAGATGTAATGGTCTTATTATGGAAGAAGTTCCGATCATTTTTTTGTACCATCATTGTAATTGGCTTTCTAAGAAGATAAGAATACGCCTTCTTTTTTAATAACTATAATGACTTGGTGCTAGATTCAAGCTTTTAAGAAACAAGACTTAGTAGAGGGTTTAAGCTTTTACGGAATAAGATTTACATCTCTTTCTAATCTATTAATCTCACCTTTTTATATTTTTTTGTTAAACTTCTTTAACTAGTTTTGACTTTTTAATGTGGGTCGTATTTAACAAATATATTTGTTTTTTAATTTTTTAATGAAAACTAAACTATAAATTTTAATACTTCTTACAAATTAATTAGAATTTGAGAATTAAAAATTTTTTATCTTAAAAGTTTCTTTTTTTGAAATTACAAGTACAAATTACAATTATAATTAAGTATTACATAGCATAATAATCAAACAAATAACCTAATCAATAAAATAACATAACTAAATAAATTCAACATAAAATTGAATCAAATCCACATACAATGAAATTTGAACCTAAAATCTCAGGATTTTAAACATTTATAATTACAAATAACAACTTTTTAGTTTTTTAAGAAGGCAACTTTTAATTTTTTAAAAGAATACTTATAAATTATATATATTATATAAATTATATCAATATGTATTAGAAGGCTTGAAAAATCTTTAGGAGCTATAACCCTTTTTGGTTTTAATCTAACTTTACCACTAGTTAATGGTATTTTTAGGTGTTTTAACTAGAATGAGTTAATGAGAGGTTAAGAATGAAATGTCTTAAACCAGCAGCCAAAAAACATGATCAGAGGGCATCGAAGTTGGTACTTCGGGATATGCTCTAACACATAAGTCAGTGAGGTATTTATGGTTTTAAAAGGAAAAAGGTGAAGTATGTAAAGAAAGCTTCAATGGAGGTATAATACTTAAATCTTAAATTTTTACATACCTAACTCTTCTCCTTACCATGTTGTATATGAGATAAAGGTGGTGACTTAACTAATATAGTTAACAATTGATGGTAAATCTATATGAAGCTTGAAAAAGATCCACGTGGGTGATTATGAACTACATTTAATGATCTCAAGTAAGCATAGGTTACATTTAATAGTCTTAAGTAAGTTGAAGGTCAAGTGTTCAATTCTAAAGTGATGCCTTGATGGGACATCAGTGGGGATATTATGCGGGTTTTTCCTTGACAAATAGGAAGTCGATTTTTAAAATTAGATGATGGATGATTAGGCATGCACTAATCGGGAGCCTAAGGGAGTTGACTATGTTAATCGAGTAAATGGCATAACAATCACCCCTAAGTCTAAGAAGGGTTATAAGGTGATTACCCTCAAACCATTGTCTAAAGTCTGGAAGAACGTGCTTTGGCAAGGAGAAAATGTTAGTTTAGTGAGATGTTTTTAATGATGTGTCCCTATAAGGTGAGGAAGATACCCTTAGTGGGCTGTGTTGTTAGTCGAGATATAAGACATAGTAGGTAGGGACTTAAGAAAATTATGACAGAAAAACTAATGCTTTGTGTTGAGTGTGTGTGGGTAGAGAGCATTTGTTGAGGTAATGCAGAGCATGTGACCATATTTTTAAATGGTGCAGCTATTTAGAACACATGGTGCACAATGATTAGAGAGTGCTCAGGCATAATTAATAGTCTTAAATTTTAAAAATAAATAGATTTTGTAAGAGGAAATGGATGTGTTTATTTTGAAATAAAAAAACTAAAAGGTCAAGTTTTAAGGGAGATTTGTTTAAACCATTTAGGAATCCATTGAAACAATTTGAAAATGCTTGAAACAGTCTTAATTGGTATTGTTTCAATCATGGTGTATGGCTGGGTATAAATAGAACACTTAGTAATTTTTAGATTTCCTTTATGCCATTTGTTATGAAGAGGCCTTGTTGTAAGTGCTTATGTGTTTACTGTAGTTTTTATGCTACTTTTGAGTTTTTGGTAAAAAGTTTAGTGTTTGGTAAGGGAATTTTTTTTATTTGTTTGGTATTTTTATTGGTTATTTAAAAGAAAAAAATGGCACCAAAAAAAAATTATTATTAAGAGCTTTAGTGATTAGGAAAGAGCTAGGGCATTGACTACCAACACTAGTGGCTAAGGTAGAGAAAAAACTCAAGGGGCTTAGAGTAAAGGAAAAGGGTTAAAAAAAAGCTATGGGGGCCGAACGGGGCAAGGTAACGGAGGTCATAGGTACGTTATTGTAATTAGAGAGGTAAAGGCATATTTGGTTGATGTGATTACCCTAGTAGTTATAAAAAAAAAGGGCAAAAAGGTAAGGGCAAAAAGGTAGTGTTAGAGGAGCTTAAGGATTTCACTTAAAGGACATGGCTGCCAGGCGTGTATCCTTCCTATGCAATATTGGTTATGGTAAAGCCAGTGTTGGATTACGTAGCCTTCAACCCTCGCGATCTCATGTATAAGATATTGTTGTCACCTCTAAGCTTCACCATCTATCAAGTGGGTGACTTTGAAGGAATAGCAGGGTTCTACTTATATAATTTCAAGCATGAGTTCCATTTTTCATAACATTCGTTCCTTCACCTAGTTCTAACCACCTTCAACATCATGATGTTTCTTATAGTACCAAATGCTTATATGATTTTGGTCACCTATTTGATTGATTACAAGCTACAGAAATGAGTGCCTTTGATGAATATAATCCCAGTGCTATACATGTTATAAGAGATTAATGGCTAGCTTTACTATCTCTAAGCACATGAAAAGTCTTGCATAGTGGAGTTACCTTCAAATAATTACTTCTATTATGACTGGTATATAGTGGCACATACTAAGATGCCAAATGTGAGGTTTCCATTTAAAATTAGGTGATCTTATGCTAGCCTACTAACCAGAGGGGTCCTTGAGCTTGGAGATAATGAAGCCAACAAGTTAATACCTTGAAAGATGTTAAATTTTCTATCATAAGCTGGCCATGCATGAGAATATTTATGACTATTGCTTGATCCCAAGAGAAGACAAAGCTTTGGTTATTGTTGTCTAGGGAATGTTGGATAGGGAAAAGGGTTGGAAAAAAAACCTAACCAAGGACAAGAAATAGGTGGCTTCCCAAGGCAAAAAGCGTAAGTCCATCATTTACTTGTTATGTAATATGTTGTTATTGTGAATTGTGCTATTTGTATATTTTGCTTTGTTGGCTGACTTATGTTGTTATGTTGTATTGATGTCACTTTATTATTTGTGATTTTATTATTACTTTTGTAGTGAAAAATGTGGTGAAGTCCAAGAAACCTAAAGTTTATCAGAAAGGTCTACCAATTGAAGTATGCAATAAGTGCTTGAGGTAGTCCCTATTGGTATGTCAAAAGGTTGAGGTGGGCTAAAAAGTTTAACTGGTGGAAGGTGTTAAGGAGATTAAGGGTTAGTGAATGTAACCATGCCTACCCTTAGTTTGCTAACCATTGAGGCCCTATCTAAGGGTAATTGTTATTTTTGTTGTAAATTTTGTATGCAACTGATTGATTCTAACTACTGTGGTTTGTTTTACAAAGATAGACCATACTTTTAAATCCAATGGGTGCTTCAACAAGAAAGGAAAAAAAGAAAGAAGTCTTTGCACGCCAGTCCCCCTCCTATCAAAAAACAAGTAACAAAAAGCTTTAACATGCTCATAATGTTATGCTTGCCACAATTGCTTTAACCCCTGCCACAGCAACTCCATGTGCTTCACTTTCACCTCTTATTCTTATCGCACCCATTGTATCCAAGCTTTTAACAAAGGTGGTTAAGCCTAAAGCAATTATGCTCAAACTTATAACAATTATAGCTAATTTTGCCATTCTAATTCCTGTTGCAGTGCTTCCTCCTCCATTATCAGTTAGCAAGCCCTTAGTGGTGATGAACACTGATATTAGCAGACCTACCAATAAGCAACTAGAGGCCAATATGAAGGCTGCTACCTTGGCTGTAAGGTTTTTTGGCTACTATTTGGACAGAATGTCTTCTATAGACTTCGCTACAATAAACACAAGGCTAACCACATTGTTTCTTACAGATGCTACCTATCAGTGGGCTACCACCAACCTTTTTAAGTTTGCTAGAAAATGAATGCAGTAGTTTTTTCTTTATAGTTGCTTGCAAGTTGAGTTGTGTTTGATCATTAAGGTAAAGAACCTAACAATAGAATGTTAAGATTGTGCTATTACATGTAAAATTAACTAGTTATTTTTTACTTATGTTTTTCTTACAATCTTTGACAAAAAAAAAATAGGCCTATATGAGCAGATAAATGTGTTGGTGAAATTGTAAGCTAAGGTAAAAGACTTGTAAAATGAGGTAAATAAAAGGATTGCCCATGAGATGTTAGCCATGAAAAAGGACACCTTTATTAAAGGGTTAGAAACTCTCAATGCCTCATTCTTAAAAAATATAAAAGAGTCAAAAGCTCAGCTGAAAGAGATTACAAATAAAACTTGGCCCTGCAATAGCTGTTAGATGAAACGACACCTACCTAAAAGAGGTAGATAGAGAAAAAATTAGACGTAAAATGAGTATATAGTGGCCATTGCTCACATTAACCAAATGTAAGTAGCATGAGATCAAGTATTAGCCGCACTTTTAACTAAAAGAAGAATTAGCCAAGTTAAAGATAGACTTAGATAAGAAAAGAGTCGAACCTTCTAAAAAATTGATAAAACAAGATGATGAGCAATACAGGCTCTTAACTTTGTATTAGGTGTAGTTGTAGGTGGGACTTTTAGACTTAGAGGGTGGATTCTTAAAAAATGATGATGCCATAAGAAGGTTTCGACATGAAATTTCTACAAGACCTAGCCTTGTCGGAAAGAGTCAGAGTATTTGAAGAAATGGGTCAAGTCTCAATGGGACCTAACTTGAATGCCCTACCTATTTCAGTTGGTGATTTTAAGGCTAGCAGCTTTTATGTAGGGCCAACCTCTGTAGGTTGTAATGTTGAGACTAATGTGGTAATTCTTTCTACTAAAGTTGCTATAAAAGTGTTGACGAAGATGCCTTTGCTTTTACTTTTATTATTAATGATGGCTTTCCTTTTATTGTTTAGGATTTTTTTATTTTGTTTTTCGTACTTATCTATTTTTTTATCAATGAAAAAGAAATTTCATAGCAATTGATTATGGATTTATTATTTCTTTACTTAACTATTTTATGGTACTTGTCATCACATAGAAATGGCCAAATAATTTTTTTTTAATAATTCAACTTTGCTTTTCTACTTAAATGATTTGATCATAATTGAAAACTTAATACAAACACAACAAGCCAAATTTTATCCAATATGTGTGCTTTGGACTTAATTATGTTTTAAAACACTAAGTGTTTGATCATACTAATGAATGTGGAAATCGAAAATACCAATGAATGTGAAGCTTTGCTTAATTCAATAAAATCATTAAGTAACTTGGGTAATCATTATGAGTCAATATGTGTTGGAAAGGTTCATAAATCATAAACTAAATTGTTTTCAAACTGTCAATGATGTATATGTACTTATTCACCTTAATATGTTGAGTATTTTAAGTACTAGAAGGGTCATGCTTTTTGAATTGTTCTTACTTATGTAAAAATCTACTTACTTACTTCATAAAATGTACCATGATGCTTATAAGATTGAAAGAAATTTTGTTGGAAGAAAACTATAGTGTGAAAATACTTAAGCATATTTACATAAATGAAATAACTTGTTAAAAGTAACTAGTATAGGTACCTTTTATGAGGTAATTCTTTTGTTGTGATATTTTATCTTAGCACATGACCCTCATTTAGTCGTGTTGGCGTAAAAGTTGTATTGCTTAGATAAAAATGAAATGTGGGATGTATTGGGCATGTTGGGATAGCAACCTTAATACTGAGAGATATGTGGTGTGTGAGGCGCATTGTTTAGGCATAAAGCCTTAATGCAATAATAAAGGCACACAAGAAATGTTAGGTATGTTGGTGTGGGAACCTTAATGCAATAATAAAATAGCATATGGCACATTGGGCATATTGGCATTGAAGCCTTAACATAATAATAAAGGCATATAAGATGATTTGGACATGTTGATATGAAAGTTTTAACACGATAATAAAAGGTGCAAGGCATGTTGGGTGTATTGACATGAGAGCCTTAACGTAGTAAATAGATGAGTTATAGAGCATAATTGGAGTAAAATGGTTGGATGCCATTTTTTCTTCATTAAAATTTTCTTGTATACAATTTCTTAAAAGAGAAAGATGAGGTTAAGAAATCCAAATATACAATTTAAAGAAAATAAAAATAAAAAGAATAACTCATAAACTTAAGAGACCTGGTAGTGGATGTTGGTAAAATGTTTTACTTCTTCAAATGAATGGCATTCAATGTCATTAGTGTGGAATTATCTTTATGTCTTTTTATTTATGTGCTTTGAACCCAATAACAACAAAGATTCTGTATGGTCTCTCTTAATTGGGTGATAATTTTTTTTCTCCAGTTGGCTTGATAGTTTTATAATTTCTATATACCAGATGGTCTATTTGAAAAAACCTATGCTTAATGTAGAAGTTATAATATTTGGTGGCTTGTTGGGCCCTACAATGATCTTGACCTTAGCAAGGTCTCTAGTTTCTTGTAATAAGTTCAGGTTAATCCACAAGCTTTTTCATTCTAATTAAAATCAAAGTATGCTATTCTAAGTGTGTTAACACCTATCTAAGTAGGTATTACTGCCTCTGTCCCATAAGTTACTGTGAATGGCATCTTTTATATTGCTGAATGGTTTATGATTTTGATTACCTAGGGGCTTTTTACACCCAAGCCCCTTTGTCTTTATCAAGCTTCTTTTAAGCAAGTTAAATCTTCTGATTCATGGATTTTACTTGGCCATTAGTCTAAAGGTAGGCCATTGAGCTGTAAACAAAAGCTATCTTGAAATTTTGGCAAAACTATTTTAATTTGTCTATTTAAAACTATGTCTCATTATCTACCATGATAGTGTGAGCAAGGCGAAACCTACATATAATATACTTTTACACAAAGTATTTCACTATTTTGATAGTAATGGTGGCCATAAGTTCTGCTTTATCCTACTTGGTAAAGTAATCGTAAGCTATAATCATGAACTACTTCTGGACAATCATCACAAGAAATGGACCAAAGATGTCAATACCCCATGGCACTAATGGCCATGAGCTAAAAATTTGGTTAAATACTTTTGCTGGCTGTCGAAGGACTTTGTTAAACTTTTGACTTTGTTCATATTTCTTAACAATCTCAACTGCATCTTTTTTCATATTAGGCTAGTAGAAACCTCATTGTAGTGATTTTTACACAAGTGCTTGCTTGTGGTGATTGCACACCTTTTCATGAATTTTTCTTAGGATATCTCTACTCTAAATGAGGACAAACACTTGAAAAAAGGAGCTAAAAAGGCTTTTTTGTATAAAATGTCCTCTAATAATGCAAATCAAGCTATTTTTTTCTAGACTTTCATGCATTCTATGATTTAAAGGTACTCTTCTTTGATGTAAGCTTTGATAAGGGTAATCTAAGTGTCTTATTCTTTTATACATAAGATAGGAAAACTTATCAATAATGGGGTGCCGGTGTATACTTCAACAAGATTTTCTCATGCTCTTTTATCTCAATAAAAATCATCAGCTTAGACAACGAAGATGGTAAAATCGAAGATGGGCCTCAAGGGCATTAGATTATTGTTTAAAACTTCCATCAACCTAAATACTTGTTATTGTACTAGATCCACTATGTTTTAACTGTCCATTAGGATTTTTTGTACTTGGTAAATGGCAATAGTCATCGAGACCATTGTGGGATCATTGCCATTGTCAACCAGAATATATGTATTCTCTTATAAGAATTGTACTTGTCAATCTTTCATTTTTTACCTTTTAAGTGCCATGTCAATGGCCATGACACTACTCAAGTGGGGTTTACGCTTTGATTTGCTATTAGCCTAGTCTTCTATTACCTTTACAATAATAAGGATGATTCTTTAGACTAAGTGTTTGCTGGTTGCTTTTGCCTGGCAGGTATTTTTTTTTTGGTAAGATAAGCCCTTGCCCTGTTAACGAATGGGCATATCTTGTAGCAGGTGAGGTAGTGGATTATTGTGGTTCTCATATTGGTGGGTAGGTTTGTTGTTAATAGGCCCTTCAATCTTTTGGTCTTCTTTTAGAAGGCTATGCACTAATTAGTGGAATGTCCCAAATCGAGTGATAGTTGCAACGTCTTTTCATAAAGGTTGGTTATCAGGTGTTTTGGGGGTGAACCTTGCCTGGTTGGGTCTTTGGTTGGATTTTTCGGTAGGTCGTTAGGTAATAGCATTAAGGTTCAATTTGAATTTAGTAATGGTTAGGTTATAGCTAAGAGGTGCAGCTACTGTTACTCTACCAATCTTTTCTTTTAGATTGGTTGTAAGTTTGGCAGTTGTTATAAAACCACTGGCTAAGGGTGTTTATCTACCTATTATCACCTTATGCTTCTTAGCTCTATCTACAACCTTGATTTCCCCATCTTCAATTAACTTTTGGGCATTCTTATAAAGCTGGTTCAATTGCTCAAGCTCGATATCGGTTAAGAAATACCTAAGTTGATCACGTTTAAACCAGAAGTAAAAGCCTAGATGGCCCACTCAGTGTTGAGGTCCTGCTACTTAAAAAATGAACCAAAAATTACTTGCTAAAAGTGTCGAAACTAACAATAGTGGCTGGAGCCATGGAGTTGAACCATATACGAGCTCTTTTTCATAGAATTGTAAGGAAACCCTATATTTTACTGCATTTAAGGCATTGTGCAAATCCATGAAAGTTTTGAAATGATCCAAATGGTCCTCTAGATCGGTGACCCTTTTGTAGGTTTCTTTAAAAGTTTTAGGGAAGTGAAGATATCGACTTGTCTAATAATGAGGGTAAAAGGGTTGTGATCATCTTCTACCTACTGGAGGTATTTGTTTTTTTCTATTGTTTAAGGTCAGTAAGCTCTTTATGCAAGGCGGCCACTTGCGTGGCTAGTTCTTTCTCAAGGTTAGGGTTTATATGGGTTTGGTTCTATGTGATGGGGTCATTAGGGTAAACATTATCTTTGATAGGTTGGGGGTAGCTTTATTTAGGGTGGGTAAAGTTTTGTGGTGGCTTTTTAAAGGTGAAAACAGAACTTTCTCTTAGGTATGGTATCTTTTGTGAATGTTATTAGGTAGCTTATTGATACTGTTAAAGTAGCCTTTGTTGGGTGGCTACTTAAGCATTCTAAAAGCTAGATTTCAATCATTAATGCCTAGTAAAAGTTTAAGAAGGTTATTACATGTTTGGTTGGTATATTGGGATTTGTAAGGCAGGAAGTGAGACATGTATGGTGGATGTTACAAGGAGAATATTCTGCCAATGTGTGACATTAATGGATTGTAAATATTGGACTTGTGTAGGAGGTATTTAGGATGTTAGGTTTAAGGGTCTAGCATCAATGGTGTGGATTAGTGGTTGGGTTAATATCATTTTTTGATATAAAACTCTATCAAGTTTTGATAATATCTCAGAGGTTATGTAGTCCATGCATTTAATGAAAATGGGTTACGGGGAATAGAAAGATGGGCTCATACATTAGATTTCATGAAGGAAGTTTCGATGATATGATTTGTGAGGGGTTGATAACATGGCTACATCATAAATAGTTGCTGGTTGGGTTGTTACATTTATAGTAAGTGTCGTTGTTTCATAAGAGTGGATAGTGAAATATGGTTGTTGGTTCCCACAGATAGCACCAATTGTTGATGTTATTTTTGGGAGTTTTAGCTGAAAAGAATTGGTGAGAGGTTGAGGGTGAAGTGGCCTAAACCTACAACCAAAAAACATGGTTAGAGGGCATCAGAGTTAACTTTTCGAGGCACGTTTCGATGCTCCAATCAATGATGTATTTAGGGTTTGAAAAAAAAAAGAGGTGAAGTGTGTGGAAGAAGTTCCAATGAAGGAATAATGCTTAAATCTTAAGTTCTTATGAGCCTGGTTCTCTTTTTTCTCATATATTTGAGATAAAGTCAATGACTTGATTGAAATAGTTGATTATTGATGATAAATTTACCTGAAACTCAAGAAAAGATTACATAAGTGATTGTGAATTATATTTAATAAATGTAAAGAAGTGTGGATCGTATTTAATGATTTTAAATAAGTTAAAGATTAAGTGTTTAATTTTGAAATAATGCATCGAAGAAATGATAGTGGATAGTTCTCGAAGAGGAAAGATGTGACGACTGCATTGACTACGCAGCCAAAAAAGTTGACCAAGTTGGCGGAATAAACGGGCATAACAATGACAAATCGGTGACATTGTAGACCAATTGTCTCACCAGTGGACTGCATCTCTATTCGCAAAGGCCTTCTTGGTTTCAAAGTAGATGCTGTATCTCTTGTTCCGGTGATTATCTTCTTCAGATGCAATAACTTGGGTATGTCAATGTGTGTGTATCATCAGGGCCGGGTGGATTGCAAGAGTGAGTGTAAGTACATGTTCTGGTATAATCATATGAAGAAATTGCCAAATCCGAATAACAAAAATCAAGGGATGAGAGAATTCTCATAACTGTAAGAGAGGAAAAAGGACCCACTTCTCTAATTTAGTTTGACCACATTTATAAAAAGATAAATAAATAAACAAAATTAAAATTGAAGGAAAATTGAGACAGCTCCTCCACTTTTCACTCCCACAAGATCGCTTCTTCTTCTTCTTCTTCCGCTCTGCGTGTGTTGTCGTTGTTGTTGTTTAAGAGTTACTGCTTTGCTGAAAAAAAGCATAAGAAAAAAAATGTCAAAGTTTTGTAATCAGACGAGAGCAGCGACGTCTCTCATCAGACGCCTCAATCGGAGACGCATCAATCCAACGTCTCTCGCTCGCCCCAGATGTTTCACCACGGCGGAGGGTCACCGTCCCACTCTCGTCCACAAACGCAGCCTCGACATCCTTCATGATCCTTGGTTCAATAAGGTATAACGCATTCTCTATCGCCAATTACAAACTCCCTGATTTGGGGTTTCCACAATATCAATTTCATTCCTCTATGCCTTTTCAGATTCAATTAGCTTCGAAGTTCATCGATTTTCTTTGTTTAAATGCGTTAAATGTTAGGGAACAGCATTTTCCATGACGGAGCGAGATCGTCTGGATCTTCGTGGCCTTCTTCCTCCAAATATAATGTCTTCCGAACAGCAAATTGAACGCTTCAGTAAGTTTTTTTATATTGGTTTGGGACCGGTATACTGCAGAGGAATAGGAAACCTTTCTATGTATGTATCCATACATAGTTATTTGCATTTCCATGATTTTCATTTTTTTCTAATTCATTAATTAACAGTGGTTGATTTGAAGAGGCTTGAAGTTCAAGCTAGAGATGGACCATCTGATCCAAATGCTCTTGCCAAATGGCGGATTCTTAACCGCTTGCATGACAGAAATGAGACTATGTACTATAAGGTAAAATTTATTTTATCTGCTCCGTACGGATCTTTAGATAAGAAGCTACTTTTTTAAGTTTCTCCTCTTCCATTCCATTTTTCAATAAATGTTTCTATGAAATTCAATAATAAGACTACTATGAACTACTGGGCTAGGCCGCAACCCATGTGATAACATCCATCTTTCCAACAGTCTTACATGAAATTATTTTAAGTGTCGAGAGAAAGAATCACACATGCTGTTAGTGGCTTTACACGTGCATGTCATTTCTTCGGCACATCTCTCACAATATGTATTTTGTTATGCTGTGAGCCTGTCATCTTCCTGGTGGTATAACTGAAATATCATTTTATTTCCAACTTTGACAGGTTCTAATTGCTAACATTGAGGAATATGCTCCTGTAGTTTATACTCCAACCGTCGGTCTTGTTTGCCAGAACTATAGTGGTCTGTTTAGGAGGCCTCGTGGAATGTACTTTAGTGCAGAAGATCGTGGAGAAATGATGTCTATGGTTTACAACTGGCCAGCTGATCAGGTCTGCATTCCATATCAATGACGAAGTTAATAGTACAACTTCTTTACTTAGTTGAATTGATCCCACTTGTGGACCTATGTCCTTATTTCTTTGTTGCATCGCAACCTATGACATGCAGATTTTTGTCCTTTGCTTTAATAAAATTTTGACTTGTTATTTTTCCCTTTATGCACAAGAAAATGTCTCTTTGCATTTTGCTCTATGGCAAGCATAACTTTCAATTTAGATTACCAGCAGGCTTAATGGGTGATTTCTTACGGAGAATTTAAATGTTCGACAGCTGCTCTTGAATTTTGGAACTTAGACTTCCAAGTTTGTTATTTATACAAATTTGTTTTTGACTCACTGCTTTACCTCATTCAATTACCTGTACTTCAGGTTCTAGCAACATAATTTTGTCTTTCTATAGCAACAAAGTAGTGCTGGATTCTTCTTTCTTTTCAGATCTGGTATAGTTAGTATCTTTTATGAATTTTGGTATCAGTATTTCAGAAATACTTTGGTTTTTTATAGACAAGTTTTGGTCAATGATAATAAGCCCTTGAACATATATTAACTTTGCAGTTTGATAAGCTTCCTGTTTATTTATTTAGTTTTTATTGAGTACAGGTTGATATGATTGTTGTTACGGATGGAAGCCGAATATTGGGTCTTGGAGACCTTGGAGTTCAGGGAATTGGAATTGCTATAGGGAAGCTGGATCTGTATGTTGCTGCTGCTGGGATCAATCCTCAGAGGGTATGTCATTCTTTTTCTAATCTTGTACCTTTTATATGCTAGATATTTTTATTATATCTGTGTTTTAAAATGCAAAGTATAAAAGTTACTTTAGGAAAGGGATTTACAATTATTCAAATAATTTTACAGTTATTCGAATAAGTATAAAAGAAAACATGGATCTGTTGTAGTGTTCTTAGTCCTTATGCCTGCATTCTGATGCTTGAATATTGGAATAAGGATTTGTGTGATAACATCTATAAATATTCATGTTCTATACCCATTTTCTTTGTTTCTTATCTCCTTACTTTATATGAGATTTACTCTCTGAAAATGGGTACGAGAGAGTGGGACTTGATTGTGCATTAGTGGATTTTCATGTTTGTGGATTCCTAGCAAGTCTCAGTTACTTAAGTTTTCTGTTTTCACCACTTTCCAACCTTATAAAATGGCAGTTCATATAATGCTAATTTTTCTGGTGTTGCTCATTTTGACCATTTACTGGGAATTTTACAAATATTTCCTCTGTTTTCTCCCTTGCATTAGGTGCTTCCTGTCATGATTGATGTTGGAACTAACAATGAGAAGTTGCTTAAAGATCCCTTGTGTAAGTGTTCATCTGCCAATTTTGGGGGAGCCTTATAAAGAGTAACATTATTGTGTGATAAGTAGCAAGTAGTATTGCATTCTAAAGTTTGTAAACATGGTGCTGTATCAATAAAGGAAATTTCAGGTGCATGTTTGGCAAAAAATCCATGCCAAGCATGCCAGTCTAGGTGTGGCATTTTCCTCGATCATCATTGATCCCTTGCTTGTGTTAGCTTTTGGCTCATTTGTAATATTATAGGATAGCATATGGGGTTTGGATGAATTTGATGTTTTGGACCTGTAGAATAAAGGCTTAAGAATGCAATGATACATAAGAGTGATGCTAGAGTCACTCATGTAAGCTTTTGATCTATCAGACAAGATATTAGAGAAATTATTAGGCTTTGGCTTCCTTTCTTGATGCTTGTAGTCTGTGGTCTAAATAGCACCAGCCCAATTTTTGTTAGCTTGTTGTTTTGTACTTGCACGCTTTTTGAGGTAATTTTATGTTCTGAAAAAGAAAGGTGATTACATATTTACATAATTTTGTCAATAGATCTGGGGCTTCAACAACACCGTCTTGATGGTGATGAGTATATTGCGGTAATCGATGAATTCATGGAGGCTGTTTTTACTCGTTGGCCGCATGTGATTGTGCAGGTATATAGATAGATATACCTATTTTGTTAACACAATCTTGTCTTGAATTAAATTGGAATATCTTTATATAAGAGCTACGAGGAGACTTGTAGATAGATATGTCTATACTTGGGTTTCTGCAGTTTGAAGACTTCCAGAGCAAGTGGGCCTTCAAGTTATTGCAGCGTTACAGAAATACATACAGGATGTTCAATGATGATGTCCAGGTATTTGATTTTCACTTGATACAAGATAGTCCATCTTGACTTGATTTGTCAGTGCAAAACATTCCATTTGTTTTCACCTGTTTCTTTGGATCTCATATTTTAAGTTCTGTTTGACTGATGTATAATGTATTCTTTCAAATATCACTGAACCAATTTTGTGCGGGGTTCTAATTTAATGTCAATCAACCATGCCTCTTAAACTCTGTTTGATTAATTTATGGAGTTTTAATTGCCTTCACATTTTGGCTTTATTTTCTACAAATTCACAATGCAGGGAACAGCTGGGGTTGCAATTGCTGGTCTTCTTGGAGCTGTAAGAGCACAGGGAAGGTCAATGATTGACTTTCCTAAGCAAAAGATCGTTGTTGCTGGTGCTGGAAGGTTAGCTTTGTATCCTATCCTTGAGGTTTAGTTCTGGATTATCATAATATCAATATTATGGAAGAGATAATATGGCTATTATTCCTATATGTGGCGGTCACTTGTGGTGCTTAGACTGCTTTCCTTTGGCACCTGATTTACTGTGGACTTAATAGTTCCTTCTCTAATCAGTATTTTTTTGAATGGAAGGGTGAAATTCATCGCTTGTGAACTGCAATTGGGTTATAGCAAGTTGATTATACTTGGGTTCTTCTCCCACAGAAGAACTAACCTGTTATCATTTGTTCTCCCCGTATGTTTGAAGACAAATGAAATAAGTGATTCCACTAAATGGAAAATGAGATATTACTCTTTGTTGGCTTATTATTCTTCTTACTATATGTGGAAGTTTTATGTCATTCATGCTTAGGAGGTCTGGTTATTTGTTTGCTTGTAGCTGGATTGCTTTTCATTCCATCCGACATTTCCATGAACTTGTTGAAGCAGCTGATTGATTTGTTTGCTGTTTTTTAGTCTTCTTAGTGTTTTTCTGTGAAAATTAAAATGGAATACTCTTGATGCTAGTAGGAGATATTAGTACTTGTTTCCATAATCTTTATACTGCTGCAGTGCAGGAATAGGGGTTCTCAATGCTGCAAGGAAAACAATGGCCAGGATGTTAGGAAATAACGAGGCTGCCTTTGATAGTGCAAAGAGACAATTCTGGGTTGTTGATGCCAATGTGAGTGCAAAATCTCTGAAAACTTGAAAAATTTTCAGTTAGTGAGTTCTGCTTTCAACTTTCAAGGACTATTTGTTGTTTTCAACATCACAGCATAGTTTTTCATCGAATATTTCCTCTTGAAATTGGAAAGCTAATGAAGAAGGTAATAGGTAGAGGCATAGGCCAGGGAGATAGAGCTGGTGAATTGGGCTGGCCATGAGCTATTTCCTACTAAGTTATGACTGCCCAGCTTTCAATAGGCAGGACCATCATAAGTAGAAAAGATGGCTACAACAACTATTTGATTGCATTCCTTGTTATCAATATCACAGCACCATTTCTAGTGGTGCTTTAGAGCTAAAATAACAGCTTTGTTCTATGAGTTTCATTTATATCAATGCATTACAAAACCATTTGAGGTCATTTTTACATTATTGCTGCTATGAATTCTGGCTGTTAGAATGCGATGGTTCAATGGAACCTTTTGCGTAGTTATCTTCCCATGAGGGAGACCAATTTGCATTAGATGTACATTCTAACCAAAAGTGTTGCTTTTATCCAGGGTCTTATCACAGAGGAACGTGAAAATATTGATCCAGAGGCCCTGCCATTTGCAAGGAAAATCAAAGAAGCTGGTCGTCAGGGATTAAGAGAGGGTGCAAGTCTTGTAGAAGTGGTTTGTAAAATGCTAGCATAGTAGCACTTTAACTCTTTATATTCTAGTAGATTAAATTGTAATTTTATTCTTCACATGTGAAATAATGGAGTCCTGTTGGTGAATGACTTTTGTCTCATTATGGTCTTTTGTTTTAGTTTTTACCAGCTTCTAAGTTTTGTCATCAGATACATTGTCATGTCTCTGAATTTCTGTTCCAATTAAAAAGACCTTTCTTCAATCTGGCTACACAGGTGCAGCAAGTGAAGCCTGATGTGCTTCTTGGGTTATCTGCAGTTGGAGGATTGTTCTCCAACGAGGTATAAATTGAATTTCCCATATCAAGCAGGACATTGCTCCCGCTGTTTATGACAATATTCAATCTATGATCTCAGTTTGAACCTCATTTCTACTAATTGGCAATTTGGCAGGATGTTAATCTATTATTTAAGAATTTAACACCTTTTCATATCCTTATGATAGGACTGTGTTACCTGTAAAGAAAAGATTCACTATTTTCATTTCTTTCTCATATATTTAATTTTGAAGAAAATGTTCTGAGATTGTACTGTAAAAATTTGGTAAATGGATTCCAGATCGCAGAACAATTATTTTTGAGAATTTTTAGGCTTAGTTTTGTTTCTTAGAATCTGTGCATTTCATTAACCTTCCAGCCAAATATTTTTTGCTAAGTGGGTAAAATGCATTTTCTCTTTCAGGTGTTAGAAGCTCTCAAAGGTTCGACTTCAACTAGACCAGCCATCTTTGCGATGTCAAATCCTACAAAAAATGGTATATTTATTTTAAATATTTTGGGGATAAATAATTAGGACACCTATATTTTTACACAAATTTGTCATGTTCTTTTATCCTTCTCTTCTATGTATTACAGCTGAGTGCACCCCAGAGGAAGCTTTCTCAATTGTAGGTGACAACATTATATTTGCAAGTGGAAGTCCATTTAGAGATGTTGATCTTGGTATGTACCAAGGCTACCTTGTTGAACATTGTCCGCATAGTAATTCTTTTAAATTTTATAATTCTTTGCCAATTTGCTCCCATGTGGGTTCTGGTTTAAAGTTATTTTGCAATCAGCCCAAGCTCTGTTTTTTATAAATGCCTAAACTTGTATAGAATTATAGATACTTATTGCACAAGCTGCTCATTTCCCACCTGAATTTCTATAGCATCTTGATTTCAATACAAGTTCCGAACAGAAAATTCTTTCCCTAATATTCTCATTTGAGAGTGAAAGGTTTACTGGTTGTAACTTTTCAATAATTTAGGAAGTGGCCGAGTTGGGCATTGCAATCAAGGAAACAACATGTATCTCTTTCCAGGGTCAGTCTTTCCAATTCATTTTGCAAAGCTTTCTTTCATTAATGTTTCTCTAATTCGTCATCTATAATAATTTACTCATCTTTTATGCAGTATTGGACTTGGAACTCTTCTATCTGGCTCTAGGATCATTTCAGATGGCATGCTACAGGCTGCAGCGGAACGGTGTGTCTTATTTGTCTTTTATTTTTGATAAATATATTTAAGAATGTGGAGTTCAGAAATTTTCACCTGTCAAAATGGTTAGGAGCTTAAATAGAAGATTTCATGACGAAATTTTAGTCATTACTATTATCTATGAAATTTAGCTAGATTATGAAAATGCAGTGGGCAAGGCACTAACTTCATCCCACTCACTCAGAACCACTTCAAATTCTGCTTCAAGAAAAGTAGGGATTAGGATCTGTTTGTTGTACCTTTCTAATCCTTTTAATCATATTAGGCATTTTATGAGTTACTTGTGGATTAAGTCCTGATTTATTGTAATATTTAATTAAGTTACTAGAATCTTTTTAGTTGTCTCAAATGGTATGCTTGGTTACAATGGCATTATGCCAGGAGCTCTCTGATATATGGACCTGGGTCATTGATTTATTTCTTTTGCTCTTAAAATTCCTCCATCAAATGATGTAAACGCTTAAACAAGATGATTTGGTGCTTTAGTCACTGACTTGGATACTGACTCATATACATATGTTATGTTCTATTGACAAATGCAGTCTGGCTGCATACATGACTGAAGAGGAGGTTCTCATGGGGATCATATACCCTCCAATATCAAAGTCTGAGATGAGGCCTTTCCTTTTTTTCCTTTCTCTCACCTGCTGAACAAAGTTGAGAGGTTTTAATTTAAAGCCATTGGCTAAGTCTATTAATATTGTTTGTAGAATAAGAGATATAACAAAGGAGGTAGCTGCAGCAGTGGTTAAGGAAGCTTTGGAAGAGGATCTCGCAGAAGGATATCGTGACATTGATGCTCGAGAACTCCAAAAAATCTGTCGGAGCCAGGTGATCTGGCTGTTGATCTGAAAATATTGGAAACTTCCAATGTTTCCAGCACTTAAATTGGACAATGACATGCATGTTTGTTGTGTTGCAGGAGGAACTTTTAGAATACGTGCAGAACAACATGTGGAGTCCAGAATACCCGACTCTAGTTTACGCGAAGGTTTAGTTGGCTGACCCCAATCAAAAGAGTTTCTGCACCAAATAACCAGCAAAGCTATTAATGAAAGAATCAAGCATGCGGTGTTGGCACTTAACGCTAGACCAAACAAGTAGCAGCTTTCTTCTACATACTGCATCTCTTTGGTCAGATAAATTCATTAGATGGTGTGTGATACATTAATTGTGCCTGTGGGCACTTTTTATGTTGTATTGAAAATGAATACAGCTAATCGGCATTGAATTTTTAATCTCCCATCTCATCCCTATTATTGGACAAACCCTAAAACCAAATAAAGAAATAGCGAGACATTGTCGTATTTGTGCAAGAAATTTCGTTAATATAGCGGCATAATTTATATATTCTGATTTCCTTTTTGTTTTGGTCATTAATACTGGGATGGGATCATAGGGTTTCAATGATGAGTAGTTGTTACAATTACAATAGTTTGGTTGTCACGATTGTACAGTTGGTTTCCCAAGTGATACGAGATGGAAATTTCGGTGATGGGATAGATTAGAAGATGGCTTCGAGGAAGTAGTAGAAATAAGATAGGAAAAGAAATTTTTATTTAAGACTAATTTCATGTTGTCGTTGAAAACAAGTTTAAATCTTGAAATTTGTGTTTAAAAAGTATTTAAATATATGATAAGAAAAAGAATGATTAAAAATTTTATGTATTTGATATTGTTATAAAAAAGTCACTTGATATAAAAAAAAAGGGGGTCAAGTGTAAAATTTTTTATTTTTTAATCATTGATTTCGATAAATTTAAAAGTAAAGTTTGATATTTTTTATAAGATCATTATGATAATGTAATTACTAGGGTGAATTTATTATTAAGATGATTGTAACAAATTATTTTGTTTAGTTAAAAATAATTAATTCTTAGAAATAAAATATCACTGCATTTGGTATTAATAAAAATTAAATATTATTTTATTTAAAAATATGAAAATAATCATGCATATTGTAATGATTACATAAATTAATAATTTTATGGTTGCTTAAAGACAATAATTTATAAAATATTAGTAATATTTATTTATTTTATAATAAAATATAATTAAGTTATTAAATTAATAAATATATTTATTGATAGGTAATTTTATTTTTATAATATAAATTATGAAAAAAATATTTAAATTAGAAAATGAAACCTATCTATTAGATTCATAATAAAAGAAAAAAAAAATAAAAAATTATATTACATATAAAATATTAAAAAAATAAAAAATAAATATTATTTTGAACTTATTATAACGAATATTAATTTAAAAATATAAAAATTTATAATATAAAATAATTACAATTTTATGATGTAATAAATTTTAATTCACATATTAATAAATAAAATTGACTATTATTAATTTTACATATCGCTTCATCCTAACAATAAAAGTTTTTTATCATTTTATATAAAAATTAAATTAACCTCCAAAACAATGATTTGATTACTTTTGATGAGTTAAAATAAGGACTTTCAAATGCTTATTAAACATAATAATTTAATTACCATGTGTAAATCATAATGATTTATAGAATTATCTCGTGCCAAATATTATAACAGAGATAAGAAGAAATTATTTTTTTTAACTTATTCCTTTTAAATTTTAAATTATTTAAAATTAATAATTAAAAAATGTGTGAAAAAATATAATTTTTTACGTAACTCTATCATTTTTCACGATAAAATATTAAAAATATAGTATAATATAGTTTTTTTTTCATTATAAATATACTTTTTATCAAAAACGTATTTTTGGGAAATTTTTTTATTTGAGTTTTAAAATAAACGTAAAATTTTAAACTGAAAAATTATATTTTTTATTATTTAACATTAAAATTGGATTTAAAATAATTTTTGAACAGCATACTGCCTGCCTTTGAAATTGCGTCAAGCGAGGCTCGAACGGGCAAACAACATAACAAAGTTCTTAGCCTTTGAACTTGGCTGAGAAAAAAACTATGATATACGTATCGAAATTTGCAAATACTTACTACCCAATTTACATATATACATACATAGTACAGATCAGTCCTTCATCCTTTGTCCACACCCACTCAAACGGTGACAGGCAGCCAATGTTTGTGTTCCAGTCATTCCTACGTATTCATTGTTTAGCTAATAGTTAATTTTTATATTTTAAAGAAAAGGTTTGTTGTGCACTTGGCATTTTAACCTTTATTTAAAATCTATATTATTTTTTTTATTTTTGGTTTTTCTATTTGAATTTTTTGTTTTGATTTTTTATTAAATAAATTTTATAAAAAAATTAATAGAGGTAGAAAAGACAACAATTCTTTTTTTATAGGTATCGATTTGTCACGATTTAATAAGTATATTTTTTTAAAAAAATTTAATTGAGTTAATATTTTTAAAAAAAATTTTTTAAAAAAAATTAAGATCAAATTGAAAGTGATTTTATAGTGTTTTCTTCGATCAATATATATATATTATTAATTTAATTATATATTAATATATTTTATATTAATAAAATTATTATTTAATAACTTAATTTAATAAATTCGTATGGCACCCATTTAGTTTTTTTTTTTTATCATTTTATTTGGTTTTTTAGTTTTTGACAATTTTTAAATTAGATAAATTTGTAAAAAAAAAAAATTAATGATGGTAAAGATGATAAAAACAACTTGCATTTAATAAATTTCAATTTAATAGATGCAGATTTTTTAAAATTTAAAATTAGAATGAGTTTTTTTTTAATTAGAACCGAGTTAGAAAGTAAATTTAAGATTATATTAAATTAAAATTATGAAATTAATTTTTTATTAAATCAAATCAAATATAGGTTATTTTTATATGTAACATGTCAAGATTAGATGCCAATAAATAAATACTCGATATCGAATCAAAATTATAGCTAAATTGAATTATTGAAAAAGTAGAGTCAAAGATGAGCATAAACTTACTACTTATTAGGCCATTGTTATTATTAGATGGAGGTGTTCATGTAGCACATTCATTATTTTGGATTTTTTTTCTTATACTATTTTTGAGTTTTAATTTTTTAATTTTTAATTTTATTTTAATTTTTTTATCTATATTTGAAAACAAAAATGCCCAATTAAAGTATCTATGTGACATTCTCATGTGATTTTTTTTTTGCTATTTTTTTAAGTTTTTACTTTTTTTTAAATAAAATAAATTTTGTAATAAATGGGATCAATAAAAGTAAAGATGTCACAATAACCCGTATCTTATGAATTTTGACTTATTCATTCAACAGTGACAACTTTTTTTTAATTGAAATTAGATTAAGGAAAGATATATATATATATGTATTTTAAATTAAGGTTAAATTAGAGACGGATTTAATATATTCTACTATGTTCTTTCTTAGGATAAATAAGAATATATATTTTATTTTTTGTTTAATTTTATTTATATATTATGTTAATAAGTTATTATTTAATATATTTATTTTAAAATATTATATTTATATATAATTAAGATATAATTTATAATAAAAAATAATATTTTCATGAATATTATATTATTAAATTGATTTTTTGTCAAATTAAATCAAATGTGAGTTATACGTATATATCGAATTAAAATTGAATATAAAAAATCATAACTTGATATTTAGAGTTAGAATAAGTGTAAATCGATTCTTATTTAATTTATTGTCATCCTTAAGTGAAGGTGTTCACTTGGTATTCCCATTTAATTTTTTTATTTTTTGTTTGGGTTTTTTCTTTTAGTTTTGATTTTTTTTTTGTTATCTTTTAATTGTCTTTTTAAATATATTTAACTATATTTGAAAAGATAAATTTGTAAAGATGAATTTGTATTTGATTTGTCATAAAAATTATGAAAATAAAATACATACATTATCAATTAATTAATTAATATATTATTTTTATTAAAAAAATATAAATAAAATTATACTTACGAATTTATTAAATTTGATATTGTTAATTAAAAAAATTTAAACCCATAATAATACACATGTGACTAGTTATTAACTTATTATGAAAAGGAAACCAATCAAATCCAACGTTCCTCATTTCGGCAACGGTTCGGTTCGGCCCCGACTTTTTTGAAATTTCAAATTTCAAAAATCCAAACGCGTAAACACAGGTAAAATATGGAACGGAGCACTTATTTTATAAAAACACAAAACGAAATATTACAAAAACGGTGCGGAGCATGGACAATATCTCTCCCCCACAAAATATGTGCCCAGAAAACTCGATTAAAATTACTCCTCTTTTCTTTATCTTTCCGCTTTTTCTCAACCTCAAGTCCATCGCTGCCTCCCAACACAACCCTCCTTTCATTTCTTTGTTTAGCGTCCGTTTCAAGTCTTCTAAAGCTTTTCTAGGTTGATATCGAAGATGACCACTATGGAGAGCTTGATCGGCTTGGTTAACAGGATCCAGCGAGCATGTACGGTGCTCGGTGATTATGGCGGCGGCGATAACGCTTTCTCTTCCCTTTGGGAGGCTCTTCCCTCTGTCGCCGTCGTCGGTGGCCAGGTTTTTCTTCTACATCGCTTGATTTCTTCATCTTTCAGTGAAGAACAAGCATAATTGATCTTGTAATATGAGCTGTTTTGCTTTGTTTGTATTTCGATTGAAAACAGAGTTCGGGCAAGTCTTCAGTGCTGGAGAGCATAGTCGGCCGTGACTTTCTTCCCAGAGGATCGGGTTAGTTTGTTTCCTTTTTCATTTTAATAAATTTTAGTCTCTTAAATCGGAGTAATAGTGATGTGTAATTTTGGTGCAGGAATTGTGACGAGACGGCCTCTGGTGTTGCAGCTTCATAAAACAGACCAAGCATCACAGGAGTATGCTGAGTTTCTTCACCTTCCCAAGAGAAGATTCACTGATTTTGGTAATCTTTTATATTTCTTTGCCTTTGGATACCTGAAATTTGGAATATTTTGGACTTGCCATGTTTTAGCTTTGTTTTCTTCAAATTATGGGAAGTTTATGAAATAAAAAAAAAATCCTTCTTACTGTAGATGTATTTGTACCTGCTAGTTGCAAATTCTGCTAATATGGATTATTCTTTTCCTCCTAATTTGAATTTGAAGCTTATTCATCTCATCCTTTCTTGGTGAAGCGATGGTCCGCAAAGAAATTCAGGATGAAACTGATAGAGTAACTGGGAAGACCAAACAGATATCTCCTGTTCCCATCCATCTCAGTATCTACTCTCCAAATGGTTTGTCATCATATCATGATTATGTTTCTTTTTACTCACAATCAGATTCATTTAGCTAACACCATTTATTCTCTTCTCACAGTTGTCAATTTAACCCTGATTGATTTGCCGGGCTTAACAAAAGTTGCAGTTGGTAAGTGTTATTTTAATTGTTATTTATGACTTTAACATATTTATTGTTTTTCTTTTGTGTTCATTCATTTGATGAATGGAAACCATTATTCTTTTCAGAGGGACAGCCTGAAAGTATAGTTCAAGACATTGAAACCATGGTTCGGTCTTATGTGGAAAAGGTAAGCACCGCATAGACCTTAATTGTGCTTCATTAAGAGATAGTGATTTTTTAACCCCGTTCTTCTCTTTCTCATCTATTGGCTATAAGTTCATGTTCTCATGAATGAATTAATGAGTGATGGAACTTACCACTCTGATAGCATTTTTTTTTTTTTATCAAAACCTTTGCCTAAGTAATTTTCTTGGTGGAATTTAATCTATGTTGTTGCTATCTTAGGTGCTTAAGCAATCTTCTTAAACTGAAACGTCTTAATTGTGTTCTATTTGAATTCTGAATCTTCATTATACTTCTTGTAGCCTAATTGTATTATACTAGCCATATCTCCTGCCAATCAAGATATAGCAACTTCGGATGCTATCAAACTTGCTAGGGAGGTAGATCCCTCGGGTATGTATTAATTATCATTTCACTATAGCATTATCATAGAAGCTTATCTTTGCTAAGTAGATTTTAATTGGTTTATTCTTCTTTGACAAAATCTTGTTTTATTTATACTAGGTGATCGGACATTTGGAGTGTTAACCAAGCTTGATCTTATGGACAAAGGGACTAACGCTTTGGATGTGAGTTCTTGCTCTTTTTCTCTTTCATATAAAATTTTTATGTTTACTGTATCTACATTTCTCTATTTGTTGTTTTTCCTATTGTTGCTGGCTTGGCCTGCTAACATGTTTCATTTGCTTTTCCGTTCTCAAGGTTCTTGAAGGAAGATCTTACCGGCTACAGCATCCTTGGGTTGGAATTGTGAACCGATCACAGGCTGATATAAACAAAAATGTGGACATGATTGTGGCAAGACGCAAGGAGCGCGAGTATTTTGCCACTAGTCCAGACTATGGCCACTTAGCAAGTAAAATGGGTTCAGAATATCTTGCAAAACTTCTTTCACAGGTTTAATTTTGAGTACATTTTACTTAGGATTGGCTTTGCAATCTTAAAGACCATATTCCTGACGATGTGGCCTTGTTTTCAGCATTTGGAATCTGTAATAAGGGCTCGCATACCAAGTATCACTTCTTTGATAAACAAAAGCATTGATGAACTTGAATCAGAGATGGACCATCTTGGTAGGCCTATTGCTCTTGATGCTGGGGTGAGTAGCATATATTTCCTATCCCTATATAAGTACAAGTTACTTTCTGTGCTGTGTATAATTGTGATGTTGTATCTTAGGCTCAACTATACACCATATTGGAACTTTGCCGTGCATTTGACCGGATATTCAAGGAGCATCTGGATGGAGGGTAAATGCTTCAGCTACTTTTTTTTTTTCTCGTGCTGTTTTCTGAGAGTCTAAGCCATTTTTCCTTCTCTAGCATGGTTATTGATCTGAGTATGAAAAATCATTCATCCTTGAGTTGGATTCTGCTCTTGAGATTTGGACTGATTCTTTGCTTTTGAAATACAAATATCATTGCTTTTGAAATACAAATATAAGTCAATACTTCTCATGATTCAAATATGGGTAGCCTTAATCTAAGTGATCTAAATTTTATCAAGTGATTTCAGTGAATCAAGTACAGTATTTTCAATCTAAGATAATCTGCATTTCCATTTTTGCCACAAGCTATAACAGCTATTATTGTGTGCTCTGATAACTCCTCTGGACAATGATATCTTAGGCGACCTGGAGGTGATCGCATTTATGGAGTCTTTGACAACCAACTACCTGCTGCTTTAAGGAAGCTTCCCTTTGACCGGCATCTTTCTCTGCAAAATGTAAGGAGAGTAGTGTCAGAGGCAGATGGTTATCAACCTCACTTGATAGCACCTGAGCAAGGTTACCGGAGGCTTATTGAAGGAGCATTAAACTATTTCAGGGGCCCATCTGAAGCTTCTGTGGATGCGGTAAGTTGTCATCCCTTATTTTTTTAATGGTCAAGCAAAATTTATTTTGAAATCTTTCAGTATTCAAAGGCTCAAAGCTTTTTTCTGAAGTTGTGATGCTAATTTTAGCTGATGTACTTTTTTTTGTAGGTTCACTTTGTCCTGAAGGAGCTTGTGAGGAAATCTATAGGAGAAACTCAGGTAGAAGTTTGGGAAATTAATCTGATTTCTTATATAGTTTAAGTTTTTCTAGTGTCATTCCAAAGATAAGGATCAATTGATGCTTTGTATTATGACAGGAATTAAAACGCTTTCCCACTTTGCAAGCTGAAATAGCAGCAGCTGCTAGTGAGGCCCTGGAGAGGTTTCGGGATGAAAGTAAGAAGACAGTTATCCGATTGGTAGACATGGAATCTTCATATTTAACAGTAGATTTCTTCCGGAGGCTTCCCCAGGAAGTAGATAAAGGAGGAAATCCTGCAGCTACAACTATGGACCGGTATGGTGAGGGCCATTTTCGGAGGATAGGATCAAATGTTTCCTCATATGTTGGTATGGTGTCAGAGACACTTAAGAACACAATCCCGAAGGCTGTGGTATACTGTCAAGTTAGGGAGGCAAAACAATCATTGCTAAACCACTTTTACTCACAGCTAGGAAAGAAAGAGGTAATGTCTCTACCTCTGCATTTTGGGGAATTTTTTCGTTAGAGGTTGTGAGTCAACTTCCAAAATATTCCAATTGTTAATGATTATGAGAAGTTAATAATCTTTTTGTTCTCATCCATGGGCATATGCATGGGTGTATCACATATTATCTGATGGCATTGATTGAACAAAACATGTGGTTGTTGTGGTTAATGGGTGTTTTGCATATTTGTGTGTGTTTCAGGGGAAGCAGCTATCGCAAATGTTAGATGAGGATCCAGCGTTGATGGAGAGGAGACAACAGTGTGCCAAAAGGCTGGAATTATACAAGGCTGCGAGGGATGAGGTTGATTCTGTATCATGGGTCCGATGATATTAATTCCATACTATACCACTAGTAGTAATTAATTTTGTTAATTGTTTGACAGATTAGATTCTTTCTTAGATCTATTTTTATTTGTTTCTCTTTCGCTATATACGTGTTGTTTATGACGTTGGATTGTTGTGAGTTGGGACACTTTGATAGTTATATTTATTATTACCATATTACCGACTTTTTTTTTTCGTTTTAAATGTCGTCTGCTGCTTGAATTTGATAGAATCCCATGTTTTTCCTTTCTTTGTTTCTTTTTAAAGAAAGTGAGAAGAGAGAGAAATCCTTTTCCTTGAATTGAGAAGAAAAAACTAGAAGCCCGACAACACACTCCCAACCCATCATAAAAAGTGAAAAAAACTAATGAAAGAAACATTTCCTCGTTAGAATTACGCAAACAATCACTTTTTTCTGTTATATTCTGAAATCCTCAAATCGAATAATATTTCATTTGATTCTTCAACTTTCTTTTTAATATAGTATCTAAACAGAAAAAAAATTTTAATCAAGAATTTAAACTATATTTTTGTATATTAAAATTTCCCAACCTCTAACACTTGTAAAAAAATATTGATATGATATTTTATATGGCATTTTAATGTTAACGTGAATGACACGTGATTATTATAAGGTTTCGATGAAATTGTCACATGTTTTTTTAAAAAAATAAAAAAAATTAAAATATTAAAAAAAAGTTTATATAAGTTTTTATTTTTTAAAAATGTAATTTGATTTAATTCTTTTATCAAAATGACTTAGTTTTGATCTTATTATATATGGGTAGAAATCATTTTTTTTTCTTTTCTTTTCTCTCTTTTCAGAGTTTTTCTCTCATTTGGAATTCTAGCCATCATTGTTGGTCACCATGATGTCGTCGACCGCTGTCTCCTATCATCGTCAGACCACATTGAAGCCTAAAATTTACGATGAACCCCATTTTTGCTTCCTTATCTAAGATCTAGGATCAAATTTTCAAAAATCGACCTTTAATGGCATAAATCTAAAGCCGAAACAATAGCATTTCACTATCGTTTTTATCCTCTTCCACTATCTGATTGTTCTGAGTTTTAAGTAGATTATTTCCCTCATCAACCTCTTTTTTTTTTTATTATATGGATCTCTAAAAAAAATCACATTGGGCACAATCGAGCATCACATCACAATTGTTGTTGCTTATGTTGCTGGTTTTTCTGTCTACCGACTGCCACTCTAACCCTAACCAATTCCTAAGGACTATTCTCTTCTCATGGATAATAAAAAAAAAAAATTAAACAACCCCCATGGTCAAAAATTTTTTGGACATGCTTGAATGCTTTTTTCTTTTTGTTTTACTTGTTGACAAGTTTGTGTAATTTTTTCATTAATTATTGCAAAATGTTATTCTCATTACCAAAACGATAGGGTTTCAATGATTTGGGGATGCCAACTTGTTTCATTTAATGTTTTTTGTTATAGGAAATTTAGTAATTAATTTTAAATTGATAATATATGTAGCTGTTGTCCAACTATAACTTTTGTCAGATTTTGAAATAAAAACTAATGGCAATGGTAGTTAGGGACGGATCCAAAGTGGAGGAAGTGAGGGTAGTTGTCCCTATTGGAATCCTAAAAATTAATTTTATTTATTAGTAAGTTATCCAAATTTTAATGATTCTTAGTAAGTTACCCAAAATTTTAATGATTTTTATATTTTGCCTTTGCTAAAATATAAAAAAAAAGTAAGTAGAATTATTAGAAAAAAACTAATTTTTTTTAGACCTTATCAATTGAAAAAGAAATATTTAAGTGTTAGTCTTTTATAATGGTGAAAGATATATGAATGTATTAAAAAAACTAAAAAAAAATTGAGTAAAGTAATGGTTCATAATATAAATATAAAATTATTATATCAATATTTTTGGTAGTTAATATAATAAATTTACCCCCATTGAGTATAAATCCTAGATCTATCCTTAATAGTAGTGGTGAAGAAGAAGGATGGATGCAGTGATGAGGTTAGATACCATCATAGAGATTTTTTGTTCAAGAGAAAGACGATGAACTAGTGCTGATGGTGGCGACATTGACGATGGAACTGCATTAAATCCCTATCAGCCTTTGCATAAGCGTGGTAGGATTTAGAGTTGAATTTTGAGAATTTTTGAAGTTTTTGACTTTGGTTCGTGGTTCTCTGAGTTGTTTCTAGATATTTTTTTTTTACTAGTAAAAGACATGTGGATCAGTGATGAAAAATGATATGGTATTTTTTAACATTTGTCAAATTTTAATTAGTCAAAGGCCATGTAAACTTTTTTTTTTAATAGTGTTAGATATTGGGGACATTGTTACATGGAAATGAAGTGCTAATAACCACTTTTTTATTATTATATTCCAAATATACCCTTTGAAACGCTCAAATCTCAAAATGCGATAATACCCCATTTGGCCTTTGAATTATTGCATTTTTTTGAATGTAGTACCTAAACAAAAACAAAAAATTTTAATTAGGTACATAAACTACATTTTCTTGTATTAAATTACCCTAATCTTAACACTATAAAAAAAAACGTTGACGTGGCATTTAAATGCTGATGTGGATTACAAGTGGTTGCCATATGGCTTAAATGTGACTACCAAGTATTTTTTTTTTTAAATGAAAAATTTTAAAATATAATTTTTTAAAAAATTTTTTTTACAATTATTATTTTTTAAAATGCAATTTAGTTTAATTTTTTTTATCAAAATGACACACTTTTGATTTTATTATATATAGGCAAAAATTAAAATTTTTTTCTTTCCTTTTTCAAAGCTTTTTTTTCTTTGGGATGCCAACTACCACTGTCAATCACCACATTGTCATCGTACCTTGTAGCCATCAGATCACCGTTAAAGCCTAAAATTTATGACGAACCCTATTTTTGCCTTCTCATGTCAGATATGGGATCATATTCTCAAAAATCAAACTCTAATGGCCTACATTTGAAGCTAAAATAGTAGCCTTTCATTGAAGTTTAGGTCCCTTTCTTTGTCTAATTGTTTTGAGTTTTCAGTATGTTGTTTCCCTTATCATACTCTCTTTTTTCATTGTTCGAATCTCTAAAAAAATCATGTCAACCACTACTGACCATAATGATTGTTGTCTTTTCTATTGTTGGTTTTCCTCTTTGTGACTACTATTCTAAGTTTGACCAATTTCTAAGAACTATTCTCTTTTCATGGATAACTTAAAAAAAATTGAGCAACCCCCACAATCAAAAATTTTTTGGGTGTGATTGAATGTTTTTTTTTTTTTTTTTTGTTTTGCTTGTTGACAAGCTTTTGTAATTTTATGCTTGTGTTAATTGTTGAAAGCTTCTGTAATATTTTCATTAATTATTGTAAAATGTTATTCTCATTACCAAAACGATAGGGATTCAATGATTTGAGGTTGCTAACTTGTTCATTTTAATACTTTTTGTCATAAAAAATTTAATAATTAATTTTGGATTGATAATATATGTAGTTGTTATCCAACTATAATATTTGTTAGATTTTGAAATAAAAACCAATGGCAATGGCGATGGTTAAGAAGAAGGATGGAACTACTGATGAGGGCAAAGGCCATCATATAGATTTTTTGTTCAAGAAAAAGATGATAAAGTGGTGGTGATGGTGACGATATTAATGACTGAGCTACGTTAAGTCCCTTTCGGCCATTGATAAGCGTGGTAAGGTTTAAGGTTGAATTTAGAGAATTTTTGGAGTATTTGACTTTATGTTCTTAGTTCTCTGAGTTGTTTCTAGATTTTTGTTCTTTTTACCAAATATATATATATATAGATAAGTCATGAAAAATGATATGGTATTTTTTAACATTTATTAGATTTTAATTGGCCAAAGGCCAAGTAAGCTTTTTTTTTTAACAATGTTAGATATTAGGGTACATTGTTACACGGAAATGAAGTGCAAACAATTACTTTTTTATTGTTATATTCCAAAGATACTCTTTAAAATGCTCAAATTTCAAAATGGGATAATATCCCATTTGACTTTTGAACTATTGCATTTTTTTCAATGTAGTACCTAAACAAAAAAAATATATAATTAGGTACATAAACTACGTTTTCATATATTAAATTGCCCTAATCCTTAATACTGTTAAAAAAAGGATGTGACATTTAAATGCTGACGTGGATTACTTATGACTGCCATGTGCCTTTTTTAAAAAATAAAAAGTTTTTAAAGTATAATTTTAAGAAAAAGTTTTATAAAATAATTTTTAGTCTTTAAAATGCAATTGGTTTAATTTTTTTTTATCAAAATGACATAGTTTTGATCTTATTATATATGGGCAGAAATTAGACTTTTCTTATTTTTTCTTTTCTTCTTTCTTTTCTCTCTTTTCAGAGTTTTTTTCCTTTTTTGGATGTTAGCCACCATTATTGATTACCATACCGTTGCCGTGCCCTGTAGTTGTCAGACTATCGTTAAAGTCTAAAATTTATGATGAACCTTATTTTTTCCTCTTCATTTCAGATTTGAGATCAGATTCTTAAAAATCAACCTTTATTGGCCTAGATTTGAAGCCGAAGCATAGCTTTTCAATAACGTTTTGGTCCCTTTCCAATGTCCAATTGTTCTAAGTTTTCAATATGTTGTTTCCCTTATCATAATCTCTTCTTTCATTGTTGGATCTCCAAAAAAAAATGCCATCCACCACTGTCCACCACATCTACCGTCACTTTTGTTACTAGTTTTTCCAATTATGACTATTGTTTTAAGCTTGACCAATTCCTAAGGACTATCCTCTCTTCATGGTTAACTTAAAAAAAAAAAATTAAATGACCCCTACGGCCTAAAATTTTTTCAGTGTGATTGAATGCTTTTTTCTTTTTGTTTTGCTTGTTGATAGGCTTGTGTAATTTTGTGTTTGTGTTCATTGTTGATAAGCTTGTGTAACATTTTCATTAATTATTGTAAAATATTCTTCTCATTACCAAAACAGTATGGTTTCAATGATCTAAGGATGCCAATTTGTTCTTTTTAATACCTTTTGTCATAGGAAAGTTAGTAATTAATTTTGGATTGATAATATATGTAGCTATTATCCGACTATAACATTTGCCAGATTTTGAAATAACAACTAATGGTAATGGTGGTGGTGAGGAAAAATGATAAAACTAATGATGAGGGATGGAACTAGTGATGAGGGCAGACACCATCATAGAGATTTTTTGTTCAAGAGAAAGAAGATGAAGTGGTGGTGATGGTGACGACATTGACAACGAAGCTATGTTAAGTCCCTATTGACCTTTAAAAAATGTGGTAAGGTTTAAGGTTGAATTTTGAGAATTTTTGGAATCTTTGGCTTTATGTTCTTGGTTCTCTGAGTTGTTTCTAGATTTCTATTCTTTTTACTAGAAAAAAAATGTAGATAAATCATGAAAAATGATATCATATTTTTTAACATTTGTTAGATTTTAATTGGCCAAAGGCCATGTAAGGTTGCTTTTTTTTTTTTTTAATGGTGTTAGATATTATGATACATTGTCACACGATAATGAACCATAAACAATCACTTTTTGACTATTATATTTCAAATATACCCTTTGGAATGCTTAAATCTCAAAATGGAATAATATTCCATTTGGCTTTTGAACTATTGCATTTTTTCCAATATAATACCTAAAAAAAGAAAAAAATTTCTAATCAGGTACATAAACTACATTTTCATATATTAAATTGCCTTAACCTTTAATATTGTTAAAGAAAAATGTTGACGTGGCATTTAAATGTTGATGTAGATTACATATGGCTCTATATGGCCTACATGTGACTGCCACATGTTTTTTTAAATAAAAAATTCTTAAAATATAATTTTTAAGAAAAAGTTTTTTTAATTAATTTTTAGTCTTTAAAATGCAATTGGTTTAATTCTTTTATCAAAATGACATATTTTTGATCTTATTATATATGGGCAAAAATTAGATTTTTTTATTTTTTTCATTTTTTCTCTTTTGAGAGTTTTTCTCTCTTTCAGGATATTGGCCACCATATCAGTTACCCCACCGTTGCTATATTTTGTACTTGTCAGACCACCATTAAAGTTTAAAATTTATGATAAACCTTATTTTTGCCTCATCTCTAATCTAGGATTATATTCTCGAAAATTGACCTCTAATGGCTTTAATTTGAAGTCAAAGCAGTAGCCTTTCACTGACGTTTTGGTCTTTTCCACTATCCGATTGTTTTGAGTTTTTAGTATGTTGTTTCTCTTATCATCTTCTCTTCTTTCATTATTGGATCTCTTAAAAAATCATGCTAGCCACCACCAACCACCAACCACCACAACTGCCATTGCTTTTGTTGTTGGTTTTCCCTTTTATGGCTACTTTTTTCCTCATGGATAACCTAAGAAAAAAATTAAATAACCCTTACAGCCAAAATTTTTTTAGGTGTGATTTAAAGCTTTTTTCCTTTTGTTTTACTTATTGATAGGCTTGTGTAATTTTGTGTTTGTGTTCATTACTGATAAGCTTGTGCGATATTTTTGTTAATTATTGTAAAATGTTTTTCTCATTACCAAAACGATATGGTTTTAATGATCTGGGGATGTCAATTTGTTCCTTTTAATACTTTTTGTTAGAAAATTTAGTAATTAATTTTGGATTGATAATATATTTAGGTGTTATCCAACTATAACATTTGTCAAATTTTGAAATAAAAACCAATGGTAATGGTGATGGTGAGAAAAAGAGATGAAACTAATGATGAGGGCAGACACCATTATAGAGATTTTTTGTTTAAGAGAAAGACAATGAAGTATTGGTGATGGCGATGACATTGATGACGGAGCTACGTTAAGTCCCTATCAGTTTTTAAAAAGCATGGTAGCGTTTAATGTTAAATTTTAAGAATTTTTGGAGTCTTTGACTTTGTGTTCTGGGTTTTCTAAGTTGTTTCTAGATTTCTATTCTTTTTATCAAAAAAAAAATGTAGATACGCCATGAAAAATAATATGGTATTTTTTTAACATTTGTTAGATTTTAATTGGCCAAAGGCCATTTAAGCTTTTTTCTTTTTAATGGTGTCAAATATGGGGGTACATTGTTGTATGAAAATGAAATGTGAACAACCACTTTTTTACTGTTATATTCCAAATATACTTTTTGGAATGCTCAAATCTTAAAATGGGATAATATCCCATTTGACCTTTGAATTATTGCATTTTTTCCAATATAGCACCTAAACAAAAAGAAAAAAAAAATAATCTAGTAAATAAACTACATTTCTATGTATCAAATTGCCTTAACCCTTAATATTGTTAAAAAAATGTTGACATGGCATTTAAATGCTGACGTGGATTACACATAGCTACCACACGGCCTATAAGGACTGCCACGTGTCTTTTTTAAAAATAAAAAATTTTACAGTATAATTTTTAAGAAAAAGTTTTTTTAATTAATTTTTAGTCTTTAAAATGCAATTGGTTTATTTTTTTTTATCAAAATAACAGTTTTGATCTTATTATATATAGGCAAAAATTAGATTTTTCTTATTTTTTTCTTATTGTCTCTCTTTTCTCTCTTTTAAAGTTTTTCTCTTTTTTGGGATGTTGGCCACCACTGTCAATTGTCACACCGTTGTCGTACCTCGTAGCCATCAAGCCATCATTAAAGTTTAAAATTTATGATGAACCTTATTTTTGCTTCCTTATCTTGAATGTGAGATTAGATTCTTGAAAATCGATCTCTAATGGCCTAGATTTGAAGTTGAAGTAGTAGCCTTTCATTAAAGTTTTTGTCCCCTTCCACTGTCCGATTGTCTTGAGTTTTTAATATATTGTTTCCCTTATCATCCTCTCTTCTTTCATTGTCGGATCTCTCAAAAAATTATGCTAGCCATCGATCGCTGACCACCACAACTGCCATTGTTTCTGTTGCTGGTTTTCCCCTTTATGACTATTGCTTTAAGTTTGACCAATTCTTAAGGACTATTCTTTCTTAATGGATAACCTAAAAAAAAAAATTAAACTGCCACGACCTAAAATTTTTTAGGTGTGATTGAATTCTTTTTTATTTTTCTTTTGCTTGTTGATAGGCTTGTGTAATTTTATGCTTGTGTTCATTGCTGATAAGCTTGTGTAATATTTTCATTAATTATTATAAAATGTTTTTCTCATTACCAAAATGATAGAATTTTAATGTTATTGGGATGTCGATTTTTTTCTTTTAATACTTTTTGTCATAGAAAATTTAGTAATTAAGTTTGGATTGATAATATATGCAGCTGTTATCCAACTATAACATTTGTCAGATTTTAAAATAAAAACTAATGATGAGGAAAAATGATGGAACTAATGATGAGGGATAGAACTAATGATGAGGGCAGACACTATCATAGGGATTTTTTTGTTTAAAAGAAAGATAATGAAGTGGTGGTGATGGTGGCGACATTGATGGCGGAGCTATGTTAAGTCTCTATGGGCTTTTAAAAAGTGTGGTAGGGTTTAAGGTTGAATTTTGCGAATTTTTGAAGTCTTTAACTTTGTGTTCTTAATTCTTTGAGTTTTTTTTTTAAATTTCTATGCTTTTTACCAAAAAAAATATGTAGATAACTCATGAAAAATAATATGGTATTTGTTAACATTCGTTAGATTTTAATTGGCCAAATGCCATGTAAGCTTTTTTGTTTTTAGTAGTGTTAGATATTGAGGTACATTGTTAGACAGAAATAAAGTGCAAACAACCACTTTTTGACTATTATATTCCAAATATACCCTTTGGAATGCTCAAATCTCAAAGTGGGATAATATCCCATTTGGCCTTTGAACTATTGCACTTTTCTCAATGTAGTACTTAAAAAAAATCTAATAAGATACATAAATTACATTTTTATGTATTAAATTGCTTAAAGCCTTAATACTGTTAAAAAAATATTGATGTGACATTTAAATACTGACGTGGATTACATACGATTGCCACATGACTTACATGTGATTGTCACGTGTCTTTTTTAAAAAATAAAAAAAAATTAAAGTATAATTTTTAGGAAAAATTTTTTTTAATAATTTTTAGTCTTTAAAATGCAATTGGTTTAATTTTTTTTTATCAAAATGATATAATTTTGATCTTATTATATATAGGTAGAAATTAATTTTTTTTAATTTTTCTTCTTCTTTCTTTTTTCTTTCTTTTCAAAGTTTTTCTCTTTTTTGAGATGTTGGCCACCATTGTCGCTTACCATATTATCGTTGTACTTTGTAGTCGTCAGACCTCCGTTAAAGTTCAAAATTTATGACAAACCTTATTTTTGTCTCTTCATCTCGGATTTGGTATCAAATTCTCCAAAATCGACCTTTAATGGCTTAGATTTAAAGCCAAAATAGTACCCTTTCACTAATGTTTTGGTCCCTTTCCACTATCCGATTGTTTTGAGTTTTCAGTATATTGTTTTCCTTATCATCCTCTTTTCTTTCATTGTCGGATCTTTCAAGAAATCACGCCAGCCACCACTAACCACTACAATTGTTATCGTTTCTGTTGCTGGTTTCCCCCTTTGTGACTACTGTTCTAAGCTTGACCAACTCCTAATAACTATTCTCTCTTCATGGATAACCTAAAAAAAAAAAATTAAACAACTCCCATGGCTTAAAATTTTTTTGGCGTGATTGAATGCTTTTTTCATTTTATTTTACTTGTCGATAGGCTTGTGTAATTACTGAAATGATAAGGTTTCAATGATCTAGGGATGCTAAAATTTTTCTTTTAATACTTTTTGTCATAAGAATTTTAGTAATTAATTTTGGATTGATAATATATGCGGCTGTTATCCAATTATACTATTTGTCAAATTTCAAAATAAAAATCAATTGCAATGACGATCGTAAGGAAAAAGGATGTAACTAATGGTGAGAGATGGAACTAGTGATAAGGGTAAACATTATTATAGAGATTTTTTATTCAAAAGAAATATAATGAAGTGGTGGTGATAGTGATGACATTGATGATAGAGTTATGTTAAGTCTTTCTAGGCTTTTAAAAAGCATGATAGGTTTAAGGTTGAATTTTACAAAATTTTGAAGTTTTTGATTTTGTGTTCTTGATTCTCTAAGTTGTTTCTAAATTTTTATTCTTTTTATAAAAAAAAATGACGGATAAATCGTGAAAAATGGTATAATATTTTTTAACATTTGTTAGATTTTAATCGACCTAGGGCGGTATAAGCTTTTTTTTCTTTAAACGATGTTAGATATCGAGGGAGGTCTATTATTATACGGGAATGAAGTTTAATTATTTGATTAAAAAATTTTTTTATTTAAATATCACGTTAAAAAATGCAATAGTTCAGAGAGCATTTAATGTATTGTCCCTCTCAAAATTTCGAGGCAGGCGGCAGCAAGTATTTAAAAGCCAGGCCATCGCCAGGCAAAGTCCACCAACGCGTGTTCATCACTTTAGTCTTGAGAGAGATCCTCCCTTCCCTCCTTCATTCCTTCATCCTAATTCATTCAGGTAAATTCCAACCTCGCTCTTTCTTTCAATCTGCATTTATTTTTATCATTTTACTCTTCTCATCTGATTGGATCAGATCTGATCATTCTTCTTCTTTTGTTTTCTTTTTTCAATGCCAACCTAACGCCATCTTTATCTGTCTTCTCATTCGATCTGTGTAAAATTTATTACCACTTTTTTCTTCAATGTCTTTTATTGCCTCTTTTGCTGCTGCTATACATCAGATCCCTTCTTCGTCTTGTGTGCAAAATTAACCACATCATCGTCTTTTATTCGGATCTCTTGCTTTTCTTAATTTCTTACTCTTTTTTCCTTCTTCTTTTCCATTTATGCAGGTTAAAGGGGCTCATGGGAACCGTTGACGCTGCAAACAAGGTAATGACGATTAAGAAATTTACTCTGTTGATCCAATTGTTTTTCAAAAAAATTAGTAAGAAACATACTTTTGGAAAATTGGTTCCCTCCCCAAGCATCTTTATCATGGATCCGCAAATTTCCTACCAAATATGCTTATGACGCTATATTCTAACTACAGGATGTCAATGTTAGCTTGGCCGACAAAAAGCCAACAGTTGTTTTTGTTTTGGGTATGCGACGTCTTCTTCTTCTTCTTGTCTCTCTCTCTTTTTTTTTTTTTTTTTTTTTTCTGTTCTTAGTAGTTTTACATTTATCTTTTCACCCAGTTAATTTTCTTCATGTTTGTAAATGCCTACGGCTCTTGAGTTTTTTTCTTTTTGTTCATTGATCAGGTGGCCCCGGCAGTGGAAAAGGTACCCAGTGTGCAAATATAGTCGAGCACTTTCATTACACCCATCTCAGTGCTGGAGATCTTCTCCGAGCAGAAATTAAGTCTGGTTCTGAAAATGGGTATGACATACATACATGCCTGCAAAAGCTAGACATGTATAGGTTTCTACCTAATTCTAGACATTTCATTAACGCTTTGATCTTTATGCATGATTCAAATCTGTAGTCAGCATCAATTTAGAAAAATATATAACTTCTAAGACTTATTGCTTTGAGAAAAAACCTTGTTTCTAATGATTGATTATCGATGTTATCCCTCCATGTAGCTTGCTTCTTTTGATATCTGTTCAAATTTGTAATCTAGAATGTTTTCATTGAATATTATTGGCGTTTCTACCCCCAACTTTTGAAATTAGACAAATAAAGTTTATCCTTGCAAATTTTCTAGGTTTAACTTCTATTCCCCTGCATCACTAGATAAGCTGTTTGTTTCATCTGTTTTGGTTAAATTCTGAGGACATGCCTCTTTTGGGTCCTGAACCTGAACTGCATGTTTTCTGCATTTGTTGCATATTGACATTGAGTTAGGGGCAGAAGTGGGTGCATGCTTATGTACTAATCTGGTTTGTAATTTTTTAGACCTATTGTTTATATATGTAGTGTTCTTACTTGTTGCATTTGAACCATTTTCCCCATGCCCCCTTTTCTGCAAGATTATAATTAACATGTGTTGTCTTCTGATCTGCAGAACCATGATTCAGAACATGATCAAAGAAGGAAAGATTGTTCCTTCTGAGGTCACAATTAGGCTTCTCCAAAAAGCAATGTTGGAAAGTGGTAATGACAAATTCCTAATTGATGGTTTTCCTCGTAATGAGGAAAACCGTGCAGCATTTGAAGCTGTTGTAAGTCTTTATCATTCTTTGTTCCCAGATTTATTCTTTCAATTTACATGCTATTGGGCTTTTCTTTTACCTAGCCTTCTCAGCATCATTCAGTCAAGTACTCTAACATGGTGAAAACTTGGTGGTTCTGCAGACAAAAATCGAACCAGAGTTTGTCCTGTTTTTTAATTGCCCTGAAGAAGAGATGGAGAGGCGTCTTCTGAGTAGGAACCAGGTTACTTGATTCTCAATCTCTCTGGATCTCTCTCTATCTAGGTTGTCTATGTGATTTACATTAGAAGATTTCTTTGTTTCTTTTTGTTTTGTGCCATTTTATGTTGTTTAAACTGTTTGTCTTTATCTACATAATGAAGGGAAGAGAAGATGATAACATCGAAACAATAAGGAAGCGATTCATGGTGTTTCTACAGTCCAGCCTTCCTGTGATTGAGTACTATAAGGCCAAGGGGAAGGTCAGAGAGGTAATATTCTGTCTGAAGTGTTTGATTAATTACTAGATGATTGGCACAGTTACCTCAACTTCAAATTTTGTTGCTTTGATGTTTAGATTGATGCTGCAAAGCCCATAGAAGAGGTGTTTGAGGCGGTTAAAGTTGTGTTCATCCGAAAAGATGAACAGGTAAAGGGTCATGGGTTTGCCCTTCTTTGTTAGAAAACAAAACTAAGAAAGTGGATATCACTGCATTTGTAAATATAATAATTTAAAGGTATCCAATCCAATCATAGTCGTATATGTAGTAGGTACTTATTATTTTTCTTTGAAGCAATGATAGATACATTATTAAATGAATGTATTTGTTATAGGAAGAAAAGTGGATACCTATGTGATTGCAAGATGAACAGCATGGGATGTTGGGATGTGAAGCCAAAAAAAGGGAGCTTGTCCAGAGCATGAACTTTGTATCTATGTGAAATTAAAGTTTAATTATCATAAGAAGAAAAAAGAACACTATGACTATTTCTTTGAAACAAGGTGTGGGATGATAGTTTGATATTTTGAGACATGAAACACAGAAAGGTACTATGTAATAGGTTGGACTTTGCACCTTAGGATTTAGGATGAGATATTGTGTTATGGACATTAGGGATCCAGTAGAAGATCTAGGTTATGGGCTTCTCCAACTAGGAAACAGAAAATCTCTCTCCTAATTCTATCTCTAGAGGAATAATAATAGGGAAGAAAGAGGTGATTGTATGGAACCAGAAAAGTTGTAGGACTTGTCAGCCTGAATTTTGCATCATAGGATTCAACATGAAATTCTTACAAAAATATCCCGTGCTACAAGAACTCGGAAAATGTATGTTCCCTCAAAATAACATAGCCCCTGGCAACTGATCTTTGAAGTTGAGAAATAAATTATTAGCATTTTAGGATATAATATTTGGGTTTACTTAGCAACCCAGGAGGATCATTTGAATCAGTCTCGATCCATTTACTAGATTTTATATGATACTCTCAAAGCACTGAAGAATTGTTTGATTAGTTAACATATCTGGTTCAAAACCCAGAAAACATCTTGGTTTGCATCTTCCACTCTTGATTGATATATGTGGCATATGCAGGTCACTGCCTAGGCTTTGGAGCTCCACCAGTGGAATTAGCATATTCATTCAAGGTGACATCTTTATCTGTGAATGGCAGTGTCTTAAAGGTTGACTCATATTTTATCTGCCAATTTTATGTTTAAAGGAATCCTTGATCTCTGCTTTATCGAGCACACATTTTGTCAGTGATATCATTTTCTTTCGTGCAGGTTATATGTCACAGTTTGCTGCACATTACTGTATTCTAACGGGCAAGTTTTTTTGTATCACATAGCATTTGGTTTATAATTACATTACCTGATGAAGTTCATGCCTCTTATGAAGTTCATGCCCCTATATTCTTTTTATCGTATTTTCTCATTCTAATAGCATTTTTAGTGCTGATAATCACAATAAATGTTCTGGTTTACGCGAAATTCTTATTCTCTGCATAATTAAGTTGCCACTGTGAATGCTTCGAAGGTAATGTTATCATTGGAGGCCACCGACACTGGCATCTAATATGTGTATTGGTTGTCCTGATTGGAGATACTAAAATCTGAAACGTAATTGGATCCCCCAGTATTTGCACCTTTATCATCATCATTGTCTTGAACTCGCCTCCATTTTGATAATGCAATTGAAATCACTAAAGGTTTGATACAATTCCAACTTGGAAACACTGATTAGCTGTTACCCACGGTGCATTGATGACAGAAGACCCTTTTTGTTTTTTGTTTTTTTTTTTTCTTTATATTTCTTTAAAGACTAACTCAAAAAAGTTTTCCAAAACCTTTTCAACAACTTGAACCCCAAGGCAAAGCAGAAGATTTATGACTACAGTTCTTTCCAGTGGTTGGCACTAGCACCGTTGTCTTCAGCCTTCAACGCCACTTCATGTTCGCTACTGTGATTGTCATTTGGTATTACTTCTAAGTTCAGAGTAAACTGCCTGTTTCACCAAGACGAACCATATAGGTTTAATAAAAAAATAATCCCAAGTTTACCCTCAATTCTCTCATTCTTTAGGGGCTCATAAGACATGGCAAATACATCAGCTTCCCTTGACCTCTCAGCAATTAGCTTCCCTATAACCTTACAGGCATTATCGTCGGTGAGTGATGGCAATGCGTACCCCAGGTCCTTTGGCGTTTTTGCCGGTATTCTTGTGCATTGATTTGGAATGGACGAATTCTTTGCTTTTGAAATACAAATATCCTTGGTAAAATGCTTGACAGGATTTAAGATGCTTTCCCACTATGCAAGTTGAAATAGCAGCAGCTGCTAAGCGAGGCCTAAGAGAGGTTTTGGGTTGAAAGTGAGAAGACAGTTATCCGATTGGTAGATATAGAATCTTCACATTTGACTGTAGATTTCTTGCTGAGGCTTCCCCAGAAAGTATATAGAGGAGGAAATCCCACAGCTACAACTACAGACTGGTACTCGGAGGATAGGTCGAATTTTTCCTCGGATGTTGGTATGATGTCTGAAACACTTGAGAACACAATTAAGGTTTATAGACTGGTCAAGGTATTATTTTGACGAGTAATGATGTTGATAGGCCAACAAAATAATAGTACCACAGATTAATATAATCAACAATAAAACAATTATACAGTCCACAAACGGCTTAAAAGTTAAAGGGAATGTTTTATTTTATTTATTTGAAAGCTCTAATACGTACTATATGGAGGCATGCATGGAGTCTATAATTCCAACGAGACACATGATTCCTGGATAGAAATTTAAATGCTTACTACATAGAAAATAACATATATAGATATCAGTAGCTAGATATGCAAAACACCATGCGATGTCTGCCAATATTTAGGATTTTGATTGAGTTGGGACCCTCAGAGGCTGAAATCCATGCTTGAGACTTGCTTCCCAAACTTTCTCAATGTTTGACATGGTGTAACCACATTCATGCTCCTCCCAGCCTTCCAGTGCATGCACTAACCCAGCAATGCGCCAAACGCTCATCACCCTCCGTGGCAGCCAGTTCTGTCAAATTCAAATGCTAGCTTTTATATCAACATGGTAGAACTAGAATACTGAAACTTTTTAATTCCTGTGATGCAGGAATGAGCATCAATTATGAATTAATGTGGGAAATGAAGAATGCTCATGTTCAACCTCACAAGAATCAACATTCTCAAGGGCCATCGGAGTCTGCATTGCTGGTGTGGTGTGATAGAAGCAGTCTTTCCGCAATTTTTTTGGTGGGAATTGCGAAAAGGGAATAAATAGTGTTCCTTTACTTGCCTTCCTTTGTTCTGCTTCAGTCAATTCATCTCCCACTAACCATGTCTGCAACATATTCATCATAACTTTTTAACCGTTCCACTGTATAGTCTTGCAGTGGTAATTAAGAAAAACAGTGAGAATCGACTTACCTTGTAAGAGTAACTCTTTGACATAACTAATTTGTCTTCAGACTTTGTGCCAAATGATTTATTAAGCTTCTCATATTCTTCCTCATGAAATACAGCGATCTACATTAAATTAAAATCATGCTAGGAAATTTATGAGAAAGAAGAAAATGATAAAAAGTGTCCAAAAACAATGCAGTATTAGAGTTAGAGCTTCTTTATTTCCTTATGCAGGTGAAAAGGAGAAAAATCAGGCATAGTTGAGAAATTGACAAGTGAGGCACTATAAGTTCACCTCTTTTGGGGCCCAGTTAATGAGTAAGCAATGGGATGTCCTAGTACCTGGATGCCCTTCTGGCAGAGGGCAGAGGCAATAGCATAAGCAACTTTAGTTAGGTTTCCTCTAAGGAGTACTTGGGTTGTTCCCTTTGGTATGCTATTCAGCAGAACTGGCACTGCCAAGCTACTCCCATCAACCAACTTCACTTTAAGCTGGGGATGCTTTTGCACATACAGCCAACCGTGCCTGTTGAGCTCTTCACCCTGCACATTTGAGCATCATAGTTTTCTGTTAGAAAAAGTTTAAAGTTTATTTATTTATTTATTTTTAATGTAATTATCCTGCGAACTGTTTGTCCCACCAACTGCTTATTGGAATAGGGGGGAAACCAGAAAACACTTGCCTGATTCATGAGGCCTAGACTCAACACTCTAGCACCTTTTTCCTCTGCCTCTAATATGGCCTCCTCAATCAAGTTATTGATGGATTCTTGTTGCCATTTCAAGCGGTACTGAAATTAACAGCAATGTCAACGATAAAGATTATACATATACGTATGTATGGTTATACTAGTTATGATGCATCAGACAAGAAATAGTTTTGAGTAAATTTTCCTTGTACTACATGGATACCTTCGCGTTTTCGCAGGTCAAAATATTTTTTTTTTGGGTTTTATTTACTGATTTTTTTGCAAAATCTTTTAATTCGAAAAAAGGACGAAAGGTTAAAAAAAGCACATAGAGTTAATACGCGAATATAAAAAAAATTAAAAAAAAACTCATAAAGGGTACTATATGAACACTTCAATTCAATTTAAAATATTAATTTCTTAAATCAAAACATTAAATAATAATTTTATTAATATAATATATATAAATAAAATTAAAATAGTAAAAAATTATATTCTTTTATATATATATCGAAATGAATTTGGATAAAGCACCCTAAACACTCATTTGTCTAATATCATATCTTATAAAAAATTTGATTTGTATCAACTCAATCTTGATTTAAAAAAAAAATACTCTTTATTTGATTGAGATAAATTGAGAATCTATAAATACCAACTGTTTTGTCATTTCTATTAATCCATATCTTTTGTTATAAAATTTATCTAATTAGGATATATAAAAAATGAAATAAGAAAAAAAACAAATTCATCAACTCTGTTACAAAATTTATATAATTAAAAAGCAAAGAAAAAAACACATTGGGGTCTCACGTGGGCACTTTTATTGGGTTTTTTTTAACAAAGTTATCTAAATTTAAAATATAAATTTTTTTTTAAAACAAATTGACAAAAAAAGAAAAAAAAAGATGTTACATGATATCTTAAATTAAGATCAAACAAAAGTTAAAATGAGTAAAATTTATATGATGAATAGATGAATTATATCTTAATTATATATAAATATAGTATTTTTATTAGATTAAGATATTAAATAATAATTTTATTAATATAATAATATATAAATATAAAGTAAATAAATAATTAAAACTATATTTTTATATATGCTGCAGCAAGATAAAAAACTCTGAACCACTCTGATCTAATCTTAATTTAAAAAAGAAAAAACCTTGACCTGATCCCAAATTTTCAAAAACTTGCACACATTGAATTGAGTCAAATAAAAACTAATGGGATATTAGTTACTTTATCATTCCTACATCTATTGATTTTTGATTACAAAACTTTTCTAATTTTAAAAGTTAAAAACTTTTTCTTAAAAAAAAAAAAGAAATCATTGAAAAAAAAAAGAAACGAAAATGAAATGGGTATTCCATGTGGATTTATTAAATTAAAGGATTAAATAATAATTTTATGTAATACATATATAAATAAAAAATTAAATGAATAAAAAACATATATTTATATAGTTTTTGATAGGACGAAATACCCTAAATTCATATTTAATTTGACCTTGATTTTTGAAAAATAAATTTGATCGGATTCCAAATAAAAAAACTACATCTATTGGATCTGAATGAATTGAAACTCATTAAACACATGATTGTTGTGTTATACATACCTTTATTCTTTATTAAAATTTTCTTTAAAAATTTATTTATTAGTTTTTTATAAAAAATTTTTCTAATTAAAAAAATAAAAAAGGTGAAAGATGAAAAAAATGAAATAGGATAATGTGTGTACACATTCTTTAGCCTTTTATAAAAAAAAATGATTAAATTTAAAAAATGAATATAAAACATTAAAAAAAAGAAAAAAGAAAAAAATTGAGTTCTTATGCGATATTGCAATGATGATTTTTTTTATAAAATAATTTATATAATGAATTTTAAAAATAAAAACATAAAAAAGAATAAAAAAAATCAAATCCAGATGTAATGTTAACATCATTTTCTTTAAAAATTATAAATAAAAAAGTTACAAAAATATATATATGTTTCTAATAATAATATTAAATGGGCTAATATTTAAAAAATATTTATTAAATAGAAAAGAAATAAAAAATGAAAAAAAAAATCAAATGGCTTGATACATAACATACTCTTGATATCAAGTGAGTCTAAAAAAAATAAAAATTATTTATTAAATATATAAAAACAAAAAATAAAAAAACATGTGGCTTATTTTTAGTATCTATAATGAGTTTGTCATAAAAAATTTAAAATCTAAAAAAATTGTTTATTAAATTTTTTTAGAAGAAGAAAAAAGAGAATAAGTAAAAAAATGGTAAGAAGAAAAAGTGAAAAAAAAGTTTGGTATAAGTAGATCCTACGCTCAAAAAATAAAATCTTTTTAAAATATTTATTTTTTTGTAATTTTTTGGAAAATTCATTAAATATAAAAACAAAAAAAAAAAGAAAACTGAAAATAAAAAAACCAACAATAAAATAAAATGAGACTCGTACTAATTTATTTTAAAAAATAAGATAATTTATTAAATATCATCTATATATAAAAATGTGAACTTTAAAAGTGTTAATAGTTATTAACTTAAACACTCTTATAAATTTTTAAATTAATAAATTTATCTTTAAATATATAACTTTTGTTAATTTATTTAAATTTAAATTTTATTAATTTATTTAAATTTAATTTAAATCAACTAAAATTAAAAATAGAATTAATTAAATAAATTTAATTAAATATTTTTATAAATTTTAATTTAAATAAAATTTTTATTATTAGATTTTTTTTATAATTAGAATTCAAAAGTGTTAAAGGTGATTGACTATAATACCCTTAATAAAATTTTAATTCCAAAAATATGAAAAGTGATTGATTAAACTATCATTAGTAATTTTTTATAAATTTTAATTTAAATAAATTTTTTTATTATTAGACTCTTTTTCATAAGTAAAATGATTTTTCATTTTTCATAAAAAAAAATGATTTGTCATATTAAATAAAAATACTAATAGAAAGAGATTAAAGCTTAAAGTGCAGAGGAATAAAACAGAATGTATGGAGTTTGTTTGTTTAGTTGTTGTAAAAATAATTATATATGTAGTTTATATTGATAAATAAATTCATTAAAAATAATTATAATTAAATCATTTAAGTATATTTATTTTTTTTAATTTTTGCTTTTCAATTTTTTGTTTTAATATATTAACTATATATGTATGTTAATGATTTTATTATTTATATGCTTTAAGAGTGGATTGTTTAATCAGTGATAACATAATTAAATTTTTTATTTGCTTGAAATAATTATTTAATAAATCATTTTTATAGTTTTATTTGACCTCTATAATTAATTTTTCTTTTGTATTTTTTCTAGAATATTATAATTGTTATTCCCATGAAAAAAATCAATATCAAATTAAATACAAATTAATCAGTTGCACCCCTCCACCAACAATTAGCACTATATAATGTATTAAACACTTTAATTGGACTTTTTATCTGTAGCATTAGATGATTTTTGAAGTGGTGGAGCTACAAGAAGCTCAAAATTGGTTCTTTTCAAACTGTTATAAGAATTGTTCATATTAATTGAAACAATAATTGATTTAGTTTTCTCTAAACTTTTAGCTTAATATGCATATATATGATTAATTTATATTTTAAGATTGTTTAATCTTTTTCAATTGTATTAAATTGTTTTTTTTGTTTTGTGATTTTGGTGGTTGAACGACCTAATGTGAATTTTTATAAGTAAAAAATCATCAAGTGAAGTAAAATTAATTGTTTTAGGTGAATTTTTTTAAGGTGTTACAAAATTCATTGCAACTATTTTTTGAATGTATTTATGTCAAAGTTACATTCATTCATAAAAAGTTATGTTATTAATACTGAAATTGAAATTAATATAAATTTTGTAGGTATTGCATAAAAAGTTTGTTATTCTTAGAATTGAAATTTTCTTAAGAAAACATGACAAGTACCAAGGTTAAGAATTTATTTTATTTTTTAAAATTATATAGTTTAATATTTGTATACAATAAAATTTTTAAATAAAAGAAAATTTAATCTTTCAATTGATAGAATGTACAATTATATTTAGTTGATGAAAGTTTTATTATCAACTTCTATTTATAGTGCACTCAATTATTCACTTATGCATATGAGCAATTTTTACTTAATAATTAGTGTCTGTTTTTCTTTGTTTAAAAAACTGAATTCAAATTGTTATAAATCTAAATAAAAAAGAAATATACTCAATTGCTTATAATTAAGATTTCACTTTAAAAATACTCTTTCAATTAATTAACAAATTCAACTACAAAACCAATAAAAATAAGACATTGAATATGAAGGGAAAAAATTTTAAATAAGAAAAATTTAAATTATTATAGAAGATGAATAAGAAATATGGATGTTGATTATATAGTGGTAATTGTTTCAAGTTTGAGTTGATTAATCGATGTTGTTTTAACTATCTTTTATGATACCGATAATAAATTTCAAAATAAAATGAGAACACAATTTAAATGAAAATTTATCTGTAAAAGTAATGGAGATATTAATAATAATTCTAGAAAAATTTTCTTATACCTAAGTCTTGTAGAGATTAAAAGATATATTTCTTTTGAGGATTTTGAAATTTGTATTGATGAAGTGTTAATCTAGATCAACAGTTTATAATCGTTTATTTGTTAATCAAGTTGTTGCTATATGGGTCGAGAAAAATAATTCAAATATTTCATTGGAAATATATATTATGGTAGATACTCATTAAAAAAGACAACATAGAGTTAAATATTATTTTGGTTGTTATAACCTCTTACAATATTCTTTATTCATTTAAAATGGAGAAGTTAATTGGCATCAAAATATAAAAAAAGTCATTTTGAATAATAGTAATAAAAATGAAACAACAATTAAAAATATAATAATAAGAATGAAACAACAATTAAAATATAGTATCTTTTTGCTTAATAGAAGAAATTTTTTTAGGAGAATGCAAAAGTAATTATTGTGAATTTAATATTTTTATAAATTATAGTTTGCTTAATTTTTATAAATTTTATTTAATAAATTTGTTCTCATTACTTATATCATATATATAACAAATTTTTTAATCAAAGTTATATACTTAAAGATAGAAACATAAGGCAAAGTTTATTTTTCCATTGGTGACAAAATATTTCAAAATTTTCAATCTTTTATATGCAATTGTACTTCACCAACAAATATAAAAATATATACATTAATAATTCAATCAAATCATCAATAAAGCTTATCTTAATATATATTATTTTATCATGAATTAAAAAATTTGAAGAATATTTTAGAAATGTTGACTTAATATATACTGTATATATTTATTTAATTTAGGTTTAATACTTGTATTAATATAAAAGTTCTTATTTTAATTTATTATTATGCGTTAAATTACTAATAGTAAATTAAGAGCATTTATTCCTACTTTTGAAGTCATTTACATTTGAATTTTTTTATTTTTTTATTCTTTACATCATTTAGCATATATTCTAATTAATTTCTTTTTGAATATATAAAATTAATGATAACATTGTAGTAGATAATTAATAATTTAATAATTAATCATTAAAAACTTAAATGTAATTAATAAGTATAACTTAATAGTAATTATCGATAATTAGGGGTGAGTAAAAGTCGGTTTGAATCGACTAGACCGACCAAAACTGAGTGAATTTGATTGAATTGATTCAGTTTATTCGGTTTTAGTTATAATCGGTATTTTAAATCGGTTAAATTGATTAATTCGATCAATTTTAATTTTTAAAATTAATAACCGAACGACCGAATTAACCAACTTTCTAATAAGTAAAAGTAAAAAAAATTGAGATAAATATTTTTATTTATTTTTTTCTTGTAAAATATTGTTGAAATTATTAAATTCTTTAGTTATTTAGTTTGAATGATACTTGAGTTTGAATTTTATTAAATTGTATTTGTGGTTAAATAATTATTCATAATAGAAAAAAATGAGTATAACTTAATAGTAATTATCGATAATTAGGGGTAAGCAAAAGTCGGTTTGAATCCACTAGACCTACTAAAACTAAGTGAATTTGATTGAATTAATTTAGTTTATTCGGTTTTAGTTATAATCGATATTTTAAATCGGTTAATTCGGTCAATTTTTAATTTTTAAAATTAATAATCAAACTAACCGAATTAACCAACTTTCTAATAAATAAAAGTAAAAAAAATTGAGGTAAATATTTTTTTTTATTTTTTTCTTGTAAAATATTGTTGAAATTATTAAATTCTTTAGTTATTTAGTTTGAATGATACTTGATTTTGAATTTTATTAAATTGTATTGTGGTTAAATAATTATTCATAATAGAAAAAAATGACAAAAAAATCAGTTATTTAACCGAACTGATCGAATCGAACCGATTTTAGTTGGTTCGATTATGGTTAGTTATTTAATAATATTTGATCGGTTCGATTATTTGTTAAATGAAAGTCAGTTAAATCGGTTATTATTTTTTCAAATCAAATTGGTCGAACCGACTGATTACTTACCCTTATTGATAATTTAGTGAAAAATTAAAGATAACTTAATAATAAATGAATTATAATTTAGTAATTAATAATTGATAACCTTTTAGTAAATCCGTAATAAAACAATAATAAATGCATAATACCCTATTATAATATAGTTGTAAATGCAAAATAATATAGTACTAAATCAATGATAACTTAATAAAAAATAAGAGATAACTTAGTAGTTAATTATTGATAATTTAATAATAAATCAATGATAACTTATAGTAGATTAATTATAATTTAGTAGCAAATTAGTTTCAATTTAATAAATATTTAATTGATAGTAGTAAATCATAATTAACTTAATAATAAATCAATCATAAATTAGTAGTAAATTAGTATAACCTAGTAATAAATCATCAATAATATAATAATTAATCAGTGATACTTTAATAGTAAATCATGCATAATTTAATATAAGTCAGTAATACTTTGGTAATGACTCATAGAATTTAGGGGTAAATCGATGATAATTTTATAATAAGTAATTAAAAACTAAATAGTAAATCAATGATTACATAATAGTTAATATATAAAAATATAATAGTAAATTATTGATAATTTAGTAGTAAATTGATAACTTAGTAGTAAACTACTAATAACATAATACTAAATACTAATAACTTATAAATAAGTTATAATTTAGTAAATTAGTTAATTATTGATTTTTTTAATAAATCATTGGTAAATTTATAGTAAATTAGTTATAATTTTATAATAAATTATCAATAATTTAATGATAAATAAAGAACAATTAATGGTAAAATCATTCATAATTTAATGGCAAATCATTCATAAATTAATAGTAAATTTTTGATAATTTAGTAGTAAATTATTGATATTTTAGTAGTAAATAATTAATAACTTAATTGTCAATCATTGATATATATATTTTTATATTTGAGGTTGCTAAGAATTGAACCCTAGTTTCTAGGATAAATGAAATCAAAACTTTCATTTTAGGGGTTGGGATAAACCTATTATGAACTTATTCAACGAAAAAATTAATGAAAAAATTATAAATTTAAATAAAACAATAATGTTGTTATATAAAAAGAAAATGATCTCATATATTATTAGTGGTTTTTAACTTTCATGTTTCATAATTGTAAATGTATAACAACTTATTAGTAAATCAACGATAGGTTATTAAAAAAAGTGATAACTTAGTAGATAATAATTGATAACTTAATAATAAATCAATGATAACTTAAATAATAAATTAGTGATAACTTAATAGTAAATCAATTTTAATTTAATAGTAATAAACTAATAAACTTAGTAGTAAATAATAAATAACTTAATAGTAAATCAATGATAATTTAATAGTTAATCATAGGAAACTTAAAAAAAAATCAATATAACTTAGTAGTAGTTAATCAATAATAACTTAATAATAAATCATGGATAATTTAATATAAATTAGTAATAAATTGATAATAAATCATAGTTAATTTAGTAATAAATTTGTGATGATTTTGTAATAAATAATAAAAAAACTAAGTAGTAAATCAATGATAATATAGTAGTAAATGCTTAATAACATAATGGTAAATAATTGATAATTTAGATGTAAATTATTAATACTTAGTAGTAAATCATTAACAACTTAAGAGTTGTTTGGTATTGTTGTATGTTTTATATTTTATGTTTTTGAAAAGTTTTATTTTATTTTGTTTTCGTTTTATTTTCAGTGTATTGAATTTGAAAATATGTTTGGATCGAATGTTTTTGTTTTGAAATATGAAAACAAATATTTCAAAACAAAAACATGTTTGAGAAAGTGGTTAAGCTTCATTTGTTATTAATAATATAATAATATTATTAATATATTATAATAGTATTTTTAAATATATTATAAAATTATTTATTAATATATTATATTAATAATATATTAATAAATAGTATTATGTTTATTATATAAATAATATTATATTAATAAATAATATAATTTTATTTATTAATAATATTTATATAATAAAAATATTACTTTATTAATATAATAATTGTAGCTTCATCGTAGTGGTTTAATTGTAAATTTTATGAATAGTGCTCATGTCGCAACAGTGTTAAATTGTTTAAAAAAAACTAAAAACACCATTTTTTTTTCTTTATTCGACATGTTTTTAGTTTTAAAAAACAACAAATAAAAACAATTTACCAAATATGTTTTTGTTTTCAATTTTTAAAAAAACTAAAAACAAAAATGGAAAATAGAAAACGGAAACAAAAACAAATGATCATTTAGTTGTAAATCAGTAATAATTTAATAGTAAATTAATTAATTATTGATAATTTTATAGTAAATTATTGAAAAAATAATAGTAAATTAATTATAACTTTATAACAAATTATCAGTAACTTAGTAATAAATTATCAATAATTTAATAGTAAATTAATCATAATTTAATAATAAATCATTAATAATTTAGCAATATATCATTGATAGCTTAATAGTAAATCGTTGATAACATAGTAATAAATCAATGATAATTGTCTTCAGTTGCTTGGCCTAATAGTCAAGATAACCTTAAATAAGACATCGAGGTTGGGGTTCGAACCCCAACCTTCCTCCCTCCCCCTTAATGTAGGGTTCTGCTGGTCTTGAATGATAAAAAAAAAAAATGATAACTTAATTGTCAATTATTGATGAATTTTTTTTATATTTAAAATTGTTAGGAATTGAATCTTGGTTACTAACAAAAATGGAGCTAAATATTTAATCTTAGAAGGTTAGGATAAACTTACCATAAATCTATTCAATAAAAAAATTTACTGAAAAAATTCTAATTTACGATGACAAATTTTATCAATAATTATCAAAAGTATATTATAAATTATCATAATGTTACTAAAATTTTATCAAGATGTTACTAAAATTTTATCAAAAGTTACCAAATTGTATTAATAGTTACTAAAATTGTATGAAAAATTACTAAAATTTTATAAAAAATTATCGAAATCAAAATTATATAAAAAGGTAATCAAATTTTATTTGGTTGCATTGCACCGAGTTGCTACTGCATTTAATTGAGGGAATAAATAAACTTCCTTACCTGTATTTTGTACTTGGGTATGGCCCAGGTCTGTAGTCTGATTTTATCAAATCGATTCCTTTCAACAAGAAAAGTGCGCCCATAAATCCAAGTAAGCATCATGGACCACAGCGTAACAGGCCACAACAGCCAGAAGTAGCAAGTCGAGGAGTATGGTTTGGAGGCCAAGGAGGCAAATCCAAGGCGGAGATGATAGATTGACTCAGGTGTGGTTAGGTGCGTTAGATGCACCACGTTGGGTGATTCCTCTTTTCTTTTGAGTGAATTTTCATACAAATTATCAGAAGATTTGTCCATTGTTCCATAGATGTAATCATAAATTGGCATAAATAGCGAGTAGTTGGTTCTGAACTGTGTGTGGTGCAGCGAGTGAAACCTGCCATTGTCAAATATTTTGTGTTAATAATTATGACCATGATTGATCAGTAGACATTTTAGTATTATTATGCTAAGAAAACTTGCTATACGAGTAGGCAATTGGCATGAGAGGAGAGAGAGAGGAATTCCTTGCAAGATTTTCAACTGGCCCGAGACAAACGAATATGACGCGACACAAACAAAATGGATTTGGGGGGGGGGGGGGGGTGTTAATGGAAGAAGAAAAACAGATGAGAGATTAGTTGAGAAATGAGACACTTGGCAATTGAAAGCAAACAACTTCAATACCAGAACATGAATTATCAACTTATTATATCGAAAGCGATCTTGAATGAGTCAGAACTTGTTTATAAAGTTGTTCCAAATGTTTGGAACCAAATAGGCCAACACATATCCTTCTAATAAATACTCCAAATGACTCGGCAACATAAGACATCTATGTTCTACACGTCAATCAAACTAGTTAGCTCAGCTGAGATCCTGAGAGTGAGAGGTTTTGGGATGAGCAAGGGTAATCAGTATCACTACGATTACCGACTAAATTGGTTGGCAGCAGGCAAAAGGCCCACAGACCAAACTGCCTTCTCCATTTTTCAAATCCCTTTCTTTCATGTTTCCTGCTCTGTACTGAATTGGTTTTTTTAAACATAAAATATACGAGTAATAAATTTGTTCATAAATTTTTACCCATGTTCTCTCTCTCTCTCTCTTTTTTTTTTTTGTTTGTTTGTCTGCAAGTCTGATGCATTTACTCCATATATAAGAATAAAAATTTTTCTAGGTAGATGATGCTTAGTTTAAAGTGCAATAAAATAATACATATTATGGTTCATGAATTAGTCCTATTCCTCTAGCATGGCAGATTTCATAAATATAGAAACTAGAAAGCTTAGCAACGCCAAGTAAAAGGCTGCGAGTAGCATTAATTGATTTTAGTTTGATTGTGATGAATTAATCGTACAGGAGCAGGGCCATTGAATTGTGGGAGTGCTGAAAGTATTTTTAGTAAAATAAAACTACGGTACTAGCAATTTCTCTTCCCCAGATGGAGTCTAGAGTTTTTGAGTTTCCTTGCAATTTTATTCTAAGTAGCATCCAAAAGAGTTTAGCTAAAGATTTGAACATAAAACACTATTATGAAGAGAGAGATGACATACGATGGAGTGTACATGAGGTACTTGAGAGGGGGGAAAATGAAGAAAAGGCGCCTGGGAATGAGCTCGAAATTGCAGTGGCCCATGTTGTTCATCAAGTCCACGTAAGTGATGTAGGCAGCTAAGGCAACGATGGACCCATCTCCACTTACCACGATTGTCAACAATGGTATTGCAAACAGGGCGAAGTATGCTATGTGCTCTGCAAATGGATGAATCACCGCTGCCACAAACCCAGAGATAGACGCATCTTGTCATAATCGGATCAACTTTTCTTTCTTTTCTTAACAAAAACAATTTGGCAATTACATATAGGTTAATTTAAGTACATACAAAAGTAAATAAAAAAAAGGAAAGGGATAAACCAGAACAAAATAAAAAAAAAAATTCTCTTTTTGTTTTAAATTGTTTTTTCCACATTTGATTTTCCTTTTTTCTTTTGGTTGTTGTTAAACAAGACCGCTATTAAATAAAAAAAAACAAAACAAAACAAAACAAAAGACGTTATGCGTGTGGTTTCTTTTAATATCATGTGAAAATTTAAATATAAAAATATACGGTAAAGTTAAAAAATAAAAAGAAATTCCATTTTAATGTTTAAAAATTAAAAAAGAAAAAAAAAAGAGAGATTAATTTTGTAAAAATGCATGTGGGATATATATGAAGAAGCGGATGGAGGTAGGTCTTGCTCTTACAAGTAATAGGCTCAGTGACAATGGAGGAATGGTGATGAGAATGGTAGCGAGAGTAAAGGTAATGGTGGTGCAGTGCTCTATGAAGCCAGTAGTAAAGGAACTCCACAGGGCCCGCATGGAGCAACATAGTTATAATCAAGCCATCCATTTTCCAAAAGGGTAAGTGAGAAGCTCCAGGAATATATTTGTTCCCCAAGTAAAACAGGATTGCATTGAACAATATTTGATCATCCCTGCCAAAACAAAACAGAATATCATATGTAGACATGATCTTCTCGTCATTACATTAGATTTTCCTATATACATGCATATATATATATATATATATATATATACATGTCCTGTACTCTTAGATTTTATTAATTTTGTTACTGACCAGTTCCTTTCCCTGTCGACTTGGTCAAATTCAATACCCTTGTCCACAATCCTGTTGCTGCCTTTGGCAGTTCGATAACGAGAAAGGCTAATCCATAGCTGGCTGTGAAGCATTCTCCATAACATAAGTGGGAATATATAAAGGTTGGTAAAGTCCCTCTCCTTTTCATCCTTAACTCTAAACGAGTATATGCTCTCCACAATCCAGGGAACCAGGATTATGTACTGAAAAAATCCATGAAACAACAAAAAAAAAGCGTTAGATGAAACATGTACCTATATATCCATGCAACTTGCATGAAAATGAGACTGAGAAACAATGGGAGCAAAATTAAAAGTCAAGGAGACCTTAAAGCTTCCGAGCGGCGTCCACGGCCAGTCCGTGAGAATTCCTGGTTTAGAAGCCATGCTTTACCGGTTTCTCTGCAAATGGCTCTGGAAGGGTATCTTATTATATAGTCCAACTAGTGTTAGGTTTGTATGTGTAGGATTATACAGTGTATCCAAGCTGTCACCGGGTAAATTAGAAATCTTTTTAATCAATAACCCTTACAGATTGAGACGTGATGGTCCTTTCTTTATCATGATTTAATTCTCGTTGCGAAAATCAGACATAAACCTAAAGTGACCAATCCATATATATGAAACTAACTTACGCAATCTGTTAAAGATGCCTGTCACTTTGCTATTTTAATCACTATCTTAACTCATCTCTTTATTGTTCTCAACTGCTTCAGCTGGTATATTATATTAAGGTCAAATATGTCTTTCAGCTCATCATTTTATTTTTCCATTTTAATATCTGAACCAAAATAATACCTAAACTTGCCTCTAACTGTGCCAGAAAATGTGTGTGCTGCATAGCTACAAGCTCATGCAAATTGCAATGTAGCTCATGCAATTTGCATTGTTTAAGCCTTCGGTTTCCTCCACGCATGCGCTAAATCCCAGTGTGCTAGGCATGATGATAATTGATGACTCCACTACGCGCAGGCTTCAAATCACTATCAAGCAAATTAATTATCTGACATCCGGCAGGCAGATATCACAAAAGCAATATGCATAGTTTGGACTGCTAAGATTTCATCAAATGGTTTAGACTTTAGATTCAACTATTGATTTTATAGCAGTACAGTATGTATTATCAATAATTCAATCTTAGATTAGACAGATAAGGTCCAACTTTGAGCCAGTAAAATTAAGCTATTTGGCAATTAATTAGTAGACTTTCAAGCATTTATATATAATATATATATCTTGTTTCATTATTTATCTGTCTTGATTACTTTGAGTTCAATTTCGAACATACACTATAAGAAAATGACGTATTAGCGGCAGTTTTATAACGGTCATTCACTCAAACGTTGCTAGTTTCTATGTTTTCATAAAATTTAAGACGTTTATTATTAAAACGTCATAAATTTTAAATAGCGGCGTTATTATTTATAAACGCTACCCAAGACTTGATATCAACGGCGTTTCTCGAATAAAATGCCCTGAATAATCTTGCCTTAAAAATTTCAATGAATACTAAATGTGTGTTTTTAGCAGACAATGCCTTTAATAATAATTTAAAAAAAATTGTATGAGATTATTGAAGGCATTTTCTATAAGAAACACCTTTAATAATTAAACAAAAAAATTCATAGGCTTATTGAAGTCGTTTTTGCTAAAAAAGACCTTCAATAAATATCATATCAAAATGTTTTAATCGTACGGATATTAACCATAAAGTTGTAGGTTTGATCCCTTCCTTTAGCCTTTTATGGGTTTTTGCAGAGATTATTTGCAATTGATTATTGTAGGCGCCTTCACCAATTGCTTTAAAAAATTTTGCAGAAAATATTAAAGGCATTTTTTTGCATAGAAACGCCCTTAATAATCCATAAGAAAAATATGGAACCGATTCTTGAAGGCATTTTTGATCAAACTTGCCTTTTATACTCTAATCAATAAATTTTTATTGTGATTATTAAAGACGATTTTTATCAAAAACGCCATCAATAATCCATAGCCAAAAGTTTGAATGAATGATTGAAGGCGTTTTTGGCTCAAAACGCCTTTAATATTCCAGATGAAACTTTTAATGGTTGGATTATTGAAGGCGGTTATTTTCATAAACGCCTTCAACAAAATTTTATTAGAGATTATTCAAGGTGTTACTCGTAGACAAATGCCTTTCATAATTCATTCGATTAATTTTTAATTGGTATTATTGAAGGCGTTTTAAAAAACGCCTTCAATAATTTATACAAAAAAGATGAGACGGATTCTTGAAGGTGTTTTTTTGCTCAAAATGCCTTTAATATTCCACACAATAAATTTTTGGTGGGATTATTGAAGGCGGTTTTGGTAAAAAATGTCATTACTATTCCAAACGATAAATTTTGATAGTCGGATTATTAAATGTGGTTATATCTGGAAACACCTTCAATAACATTTTGTTAGGGATTATTGAAGGCATTAACTGTAGGAAAACGTCCTTCATAATCCATTCGATTAATTTTTAGTTAGTTTTATTGAAGCCGTTTTTTAAAACACCTTCAATAATCCATACCAAAAAGGCACGACGGATTCTTGAAAGCATTTTTTTTCCCAAAATGCTTTTAATATTTCATACAATTAATTTTTGATGTGATTATCAAAGGCAGTTTTGGTTAAAAACAGCTTCAAAATTTTTTGTTATGGATGATTCAAGGCTTTTTCTTGCTAAAAACGCTTTCAATAATCCGATCAAGAAAATATATTTGATATTATACATGTCAAGGCAATTGTAGGTTTATGCTCAAAACACATTTGCTATCAGTTGTATATTAATGCCCAGAAAATATTTGGTTTTTATATATAATACTACGAATTACATTTTGGATTTTACATAATGAACATTGTTGTATTTCAATAAATTGACCACACATTCAAAATTAAAACTGATAATGTTGTCATATTAATATACTTTTTTGAAAAAATCATACTCAATAGTTTATTAAGTACACAGTGTATTCATATTAAGTATAACAATAATATTAAACCAATACCCCAATGTATAAACCTAAAGTTTCCATTCAACATGGCATGTTCAAAACATTATAGCACTTAGTTCCTTATATATTTACATTCAACCAACAATGTCTAACCTGAAGGTTTATCAACATTGATAAATGATAATACATAATCACACTATTCTTTATAGACTTCATCCACTTCCTCTTCCGTGAAGCTTTCTTTACTCTCCCACTAAAAAATAAAATCAAAAGTAAATGCTAAGAAATGAGAACATAATATACCTTTTTATTTTTTTGAAGATATAACAAGTTTATGAGATTTATACTAACCTTGAATGGTGTGGTCATAAAATCATATAACACTATCTCCCGTATAAAACGAAGGATATAAAATCCACATTCAGTATTACCATATTGATGAGGCATCTGAAAATTAAATTGAATGGGTATAAAAAATATTTATCTACACAAACTCAGTATAAAAGAATATATTTCACATTTACTAGTAATGACACCCATTTCGATTTCTTTATCTTTTATCGAATGAAGATATTACCCGAAATTGAAAAGAAAAAATTACTTAATACATAAATAAAATTACTTATGAAGAAACAGAAGATATATAATATAATAAAGTGTAATACCTTTTTATAAAAGTTTGAATATCGGTGTTAGCCATCGTCGTTGGATTAATTGAATTAAGTAAGTATGGCATTAAGGATTTTGTGTCAATCACAATAAGCACCCAATGACGACTGCAAAATAATAACAATCATATACTCAGATTATGCATCAGATCAAATTTGGGTAAGGTTGGAGTAATTAAAGTTGGAATATAGCTTACTGCGAATTATACAGGAGCAAATAATAATCAGTCAGTGTTTTCATGCATAGGATCACATGATTAGCACGATAAGTGACTGTCCCACTCTGCTCACTAATGAAATTGGGGTCAATGAATCTAAATCTATTGCTTAACTATCTCCCATTGAGCTCTCTATATAGAAAGCTGTACGATAACAATCAACACTGCCAGTTAGTATTACAACTTAATATAGATTACTACATATTGAATGTGCATATTTGTATTTATAAGCTAACCTTATATAAATAATGATCTTAGCAGCTGATAATTCATCCAGTTCATAAAATTCTTTAACCTCCTCCACACCAATGAAAGAAAATGATAGTTTATCAAATAACCCTTCATCAAACTCAATGGTTATGAACTTTCCTTTGAAAAAATATTCCAGCGAATATTTGGATAATTCATCTATGAAAGCCTGAGCAAGGATCATACTGTGAGTCTGAACATCCTACTATAATATTTAATGAAATATAAGTATTAAAACCAAATCAATCAATATAATAAACAAATTAATATTGAATTTATAAACAATATCATACTTCTTGGGTGGTAGTGGATGATGGAACTACTTTCTTACTTGCAACAAAAGCTTCTTTTATGCGGATGATGCTGTTAGACCAGTGTACTGGTATGTTATGCTACATTGCTGCCAACATGGACTCCAAAGCAACGAGTCTTTACTGTTTCTCATTGAGGCATTGTTTCTGGTCATCAATTCGTTATTGTTATTGCTCAAATGATTGCTTCATATTGTGCATTTCTCATTCATAGGTTTTTTGTTGATTACCAAAAAACTTTGATGGCAAGATAAATTTATCAACACCATGAACCTGACTAGGCCTTTCTTTAGCTCCTAATGCTAAAGACAAAGGATTTTCGTCATACTGGGTTGCTAGTTCACCAGATTGGACTTTGGTAGCATAATCATCTTGAAAGACACTAATAAGATGGGCTATAACAATAAATCTATATAAGCTAGTATACACTCATACATACAACCACACTATCAATCATACATTATATTAAAAAAATAGTTATACATACAATCTTTTATGCCATTTCCTCAGTTGCTTTATTTGTAAAGGATCCATCCTTCCGTAGATGTCCTTATTTCCAGACATCCTATCTGAAAACTTCTGTGTCAGAGCTCGCTGATTTTTGTTAAATTACTACAATAAAAGAATCAAAATGTATGAAATGAATGTTCATAAATATTCATTAATGAGTATAAAACAAGTGTGCGAATATATACCAGCTCATGCTTCACATTTACATATCTCTTTTTCGCTGTTCGATGGTGATATTGTTATTTAGCCCGAATGTCCCATTGCTGTTCTTTGATTTTTTACAAAATCAAGAAATTACGTTAATCACATATGAATATTAAAGGCTATATTGCATAAAGACTTATAAATAAATTTTTTGGTAATGGGTTTACGTACTGCAAAGTTTTTTAAAAGTTGATTTTGAACAAATTTTGTCCAATCTTCAACACTTATCACATCTGCATATGCTGCAGGTGGAACAGTCAATACATCACCTTCACCAACCAGCGATAAAATATATTGGGTTATCAATATTCTTTTAAAGTCTCTAAATGTTTTCCTAGCAGATTGTAACACAATCTTTTCACAGTCAATTAGGATGTTGAACTGTTCTTAAATAAGTTAACACAATTAGTTTGAACACATTAAATTTTAATTCAATGATCATTTAACAAATTTTACGAAATAGTTGAATAAACATACTACAACCGACTGCCATATCTCATCTTTTAGGTTATCAGGAACTCATTGCCAATCAATGTACGTAATAAAAATCCTATGACAGATGATAGCTCCAATATAGCCATCTTGGTAGCTCATTCAGACACAGACTGCCCACTTTGATTGAAGTGAACATGAATTTTTGTGTCACTTACTTTAATTTATTTATTTGGGCCCTTTTTCTTTTTTTTTTAGCCTATAACTATGTCTTGTGCATGTTCATTAGAAGGAGAATGATGTTGTTTGGAGTCCATGATACCTGTAATGTTGATCATAGTTATACGAATTACACAATAAGACCATCTAAATTTAACATTGTACATTATTAAATACAACCAATACCATACTACGTACAAAAACACCATTCAGCACACCAATAAGCAATATGCTCAGACACACCCTTCAGCAAACCACTTAAAAACACCATTCAGTAAATCATTCAGCATATGATTCAGCCTCCCAATATCATACAAAACCATTCAACAAAATAATATCAAACAACAAGGTTCAGCAAACCATTCAGCATATGATTCAACCTTCCAATTTATATCTAATAAAACATTCGGTAATACAATATAGACAACAAGGTTCAGCAAACCATTCAGCATATGATTCAGCCCTCCAATATCATTCAATACTATTCAACAAAAAAAAATCAAATAACAAGGTTTAGCAAATCACAATATTTAAGGTATACTACATAGAACTAGCGTACATACAATGAAAGGTACTTGGACGACTATGCTTACGGTGAAGTTAATGAAAATATATAAACACATATGTAAATATTAAGGAACCGAAAAAAAAAATCTCTATCGATTATTATAAATAATACAATAAACTAAAAAAAAAGACTTACCGGTAGAAAGAGAAGGCGCACCATTGATTTGTTGAAAGTTAAGTGCGGCGATAGGGATAAAAAATGAATGGTCTGATAGAAATGTGTTTAAGGATTTGGTTTGGTTGAATAACGCAGCTTTTAATCATTTTGTGTACTAGCAGTTTGTCATTTTGATGTTTAAGGTAGATAAATGAATATATAAATTATTATTAAAGGTATTTTTTTTGGAAGCAATGAAAATTTTATTGAAGATTATTGAAGGTATTTTTTACAAAAAGACACCTTTAGTAATCCAAAAAATAAACTGCTAATGAAATTATTGAAGACGTTTTTCATCACAAAATGCCTTTCATAATTCTAAAAAATTATTAAAGGCATTTTGAGTAGAAAACTACCTTCACTGATATGCTCGTGATAAGGATTGAGGGAATTATTGATGGCGTATTATGTAAAAATACCTTCAATAATTATAGACTTCAAAAGTTTATAGCAAACTATTGAAAGCGTTTTATAATAAAAAAATCCCTTTAATAACCCCAAAAAAATATTTTTAGAGGAAAATTATTGAAGGCGTGTCTTATCAACAAACGCCTTCATAATTATATACTAAGTTTAAAGGAATTATTAACAACATTTTTTTTGGAATAAACACTTTTTCTAACCATAGTGGTGTATTGAAGGCCTTTTTCAGTAGAAGACGCTTTTAATAATCCCAAAAAGTTTTTAAAGAAATTTATTGACGGCGATTGTTATCTGAAAATGCCTTCAATATTTATACAAAATATTTAAAAGGAATTATTAAAGGTATTTTTCTTGAATATAGGCCTTCAATTACCATGTTAGAATTTCCATTACTGTATATTGAAGGTATTTTACAGTAAAAGATGCCTTTAATAATCCAAACAAAATTTAGAAAATCTTTTGTTATCGAAAAATGCCTTCAATATTTATGTAGATAATTTATAATAAAAGACGTTTTCTTAAATATACGCCTTATATTAAAGCTATTTTACAGTAAAAAACACATTTAATAATCCAAACAAATTCTAGAAAGAAATTATTAAATGCGTTTATTATAAAGAAACGCCTACAATTTTTATGAAGATAATTTAAATTTTATTTATTGAAGGTGATTGTTAGTAGAATATGCTTTTAATAATTCTAAAATTATTTTAGAGGAAAATTATTGAAGGCGTGTGTTATTAACAAATGCCTTCAATAATTATGTACTAAGCTTAAAGGAATTATTAAAGGTATTTTCTTACAATAAACGCCTTCTTTAACCATAGTGGTATTGAAGGCATTTACTAGTAGAAGACACATTTACCAGTAGAAGACGCCTTTAATAATCCTAAAATTTTTTTAAGAGAAAATTATTGATGACGGTTGTTATATAAAAATACCTTCAATAATTATCTACAAAATTTAAAAGGAATTATTAAAGGCATTTTTCTTAAATATACGCATTCAATTATCGTGTTACAATTTGTGTAGCTATATATTAAAAGTATTTTATAGTAGAAGATACCTTTATGATCTATATAAATTTTGGAAGATGTTTATTATCAAGAAACGCCTTCAATATTTATGTAGATAATTTAAATGAAATTATTGAAGGTTTTGTCAGTAGAAGATGCCTTTAATAATTCCAAAATTTTGAAACAAAAATTATCAAAGGCGTTTGTTATAAATAATGCCTTTAATAATTATGTACGTAATGAAATGTAGTCAGTGAAGGCAGTTTTCTGGAATAAACGCCTTCACTAACCGTTAAAAATTTTAAGTTCTTGATTATTGAAGGCGTTTTTCGCTAGAAAACGCCATTAATAATACCAATAATTTTAATTGAAAATTATTCAATGAGTTTGTACTTAAAATAAAATAAAAGCATTTAGTAATGGCGTTTTTCCATAATAAATGCCTTTACTGTCCGTCTTAAAATTTAAGCAGTATGATATTGAAGGCGTTTTGCACTAGAAGATGCCTTCAATAAAATGCTTTAAAAAATAAAATGAATTAGTTAAGGTGTTTTTTTTGAATAAAAGCCTTCAATAACCCTTTAAAATATAAGTCATGTAATATTAAAGGCATTTTCAACAGAAGATGCCTTTAATAATCCCAAACAATTTTTAGAAGAAAATTTTTGAAGGCATTTTTTGTAGAAAACCGTATTCATTGATATTGTAAGATAAAAATATGAGAGTTATTGAAGGTGTATTATGTAAAAAAATACCTTCAATAAATACACAAAAAAATTTAAATGAAATTAGTTATGACATTTTTGTGGCGTAAACACCTTTAATATTACACAACTTTTCTACTACGACTCTGTTAAAGGTGCTTATAATATATTTAAAAAAATTTAGGATGAAATTATTGTAGGTATTTTTCTTAATAAACGCCTTTCCATAATCCAGTCCAATAAAAATCTTTCCAAACTTAACGCATCCAATCACCAACTTCAAGCTTTATCTTTATTATTATACTATTTCTCTTTTTAGACCAAGTACAATTTACTTTTCCTTTCCTTTAGCTTTTAGTATTCGAGCATTATCTTTTAGAACCATATTTTGACTATTCATTACTTATTTACTTTAGCTTTTACTTCATTCGACTATTCTTTCAGCTTTTGCAATTCGCGAATTTCTTTTTGGCGTAAACAATTTTCTCCAAAACCTAACTTATTTCACCTTATTTCAATCCTAACTACAAATACTCTTGGGTACTGTCTACGTTAACAACAGGGTTTTAACATTCATAATATCTAGTAGCTGATAAATTACTTCACAATAAGAAGATCTCGTTTTGTGTAAGTACTGGTCTTGTTAGTATCTTTTGTTTAAAATATAGTAAACTTAAGTATTATACATGTTCATTTTCATATAAATTATTTATATACATTTGGTCTGATAATGTTGCAAGTACTAAATGGATAAGAGTTGGATGCAAAAGTCAAGATTAAGTCAAGAGTACAGAGATGAAGTAGAAAATTTTATTAATTTTGTATTTGAGAATACATGTGAAGATAATAAGATATTATGCCCATATGTGAAGTGTGCTAATATCGAGTGACAAATGCGTCGAGTTATTTTTGAACATTTAATTTGTATGAGATTTCTTTCAAGATATGTTAATTGATATTTTCATGAAGAGTCTGTACCGTTAATGTTTTCACTAGAGTTTTTTTAACTTTAAGGGCTCCCCAACACTAACATGATCTTTTTATAGCAAATGACATTGAAGGTATGTTACGAGATGCTTTTAATATTCATAACCAACATTTTCATAATTTTTCTCCCCAAAATGAAGGATTTAATCAGTCTAATGTTGAAATGCATGAATTTGGTGAACCTGAGATAGGTGCACGCGACTAACAACCTAGAGGAGAAGCATCAAAGTTTTATAGGTTGCTTGAAGATATGAATGAAGAACTTTTTAAGGGATCAAAGCATTCAAGGTTATCTTTCTATGTTCGTCTTTTTCACTTGAAATGCTTATGTGGATAGACGGAAAACTCTCTGACTTTATTATTAGAGTTTATGAAAGAAATGTTTCCTTTTACAAAAGTTTCTGAATCTTATAAGGAATCAAATAAGATGATCAAGAATTTAAGTCTCGAATATGAAAAAATTCATAATTATCCTAATGATTGCATGTTATATTGGAGGGATAGAAAAAATCAAGAATCTTGTCATTTGTGTGGTATTTCTCGTTGGGTGGATAAAAATCCCGATGACATGTTGAATAAGGATGGTGATAAGGTATGTGTCAAAAAGAAGCCTATTAAAGTTTTATGCTATTTTTAATTAATAACAAGACTTCAACGACTTTTTATGTCTTTCAAAACTATAGATTCAATGAGGTGGCATCATGAGAAGTGGACGGATAATGGATCATTGAGGCATCCTGTAGATTCTTTGGCATATAAATCATTTCATTGTAAGTTTTCAGACTTTATATTTGATCCTCAAAATGTTATGCTTAGACTAGCATCTAATGGATTTAACTCGTTCAAAATGATGAGTAGTTCTTATAGTACTTGGCCGATTTGTATTGATTCCTTATAATTTACCACCATGGATAGCTATGAAGTAACAATCATTTATATTGTCTATGATAATTCCTGGAGAAAAAGGTTCGGGTAATGATATAGACATCTACTTACAACCTTTATTAAAGAGTTAAAGTAATTATGGGAAGAAGTTGAGACTTATGATGCATAAAAAAGAGAACTTCAATATGCGTGCTACTTTATTATGGATTATCAACGATTTTCTTACTTGTGCAAACTTATCTGGTTGGAGTACAAAAGGTCGTTATGCTTGTCCATATTGTGTTGCATAAACATGTTCGACGTGGTTACCTAATGGTAAAAAGTTTTGTTATATGGCACATCGTCAATGGTTATATGATAATCATTGATTTAGATTCTAAAAATATCTCTTTGATGAAATTGAAGAGTTAAGGAGATCGTCTTTACCCATTAGTGAGAAAAATATCTTGTCAAAGTTAAAAGATATCAATTTTATTTATGAAAAAATGACTCTATCAAGGAAAAGAGTGAGGGACATGTTTAAAGGTGTATAGCCTCATATTATGCAAGTTGGTGATACTCATACTCAAGTTGGTGATCTTGATTTTTAAAGTGATGAAGAAGATGATAAAACAGATGATCCCAGTGAGTTTGAGTTATGAAAAAAAAGAAGTATCTTTTTTTAGTTACCTTATTAGGAATATAACTTATTATGCCATAACTTTGATTTGATGCACATAGAGAAGAATGTTTACAAAAATTTTATTAGAACAATTCTCAATGTGAATAAAAGATCTAAGAATGACTTAAAGAGTCAGCTTGACCTAGTTGATATGGGAATTCACCCAGACCTTTATTTGAAGTTGCTTCTTAATGACAAATATTGATTGCTTGCTGCTTGTTTTAGGATTTCTAAAGCTGAAAAGGATGTGTTTTGCAAGGTTTTAAAAATTATCAAAGTTTCGGATGGCTATGCGTCAAATATATTGAGATGTGTGAATTTGAAGGAGCAAAAAATTTTTTCATTGAAGTCACATGATTATAACATTTTGATGCAAGACTTACTTCCAATTGCTTTATGTTCATCAATGTCAAACCAAGTCACTTTTGTGGTAATTGAATTGAGTAACATATTTAAATCTCTATGTTAGAAATGTATGAATATGAAAAAGCTTGACAAATTTAAAGATCGAGTCACGATTACTTTATGCCATTTAGAGAAGATCTTCTTTTCAAACATCTTCACTATTATGATTTATTTAGTTATCCACCTTTCATATGAAGCAAAAGTCGGTGGACTGATTTATTATTGATGGATGTATCCTATTGAAAGGTATTATTTGTTAATAGATTGATTACGTTTTTATTGATGATCAAGCTACTCTACTTAAAATAACATATGACTAATGTTTTATGCCATTGATTTTTAAGGAGGTTAAAGTCTTATTGTTGCAACAAATGCTATCCGAAAGGTTCTATTATTGAGGGATATTTAGCAAAAAAATGTATGATATTTTGTTCTCGTTATTTGAAAAATGTTGAAACGAGATTTAATAAACCATCGAGAAATGTTAGTATGCAGTATACAAACTTTGCCTACAATTATCTTTTTCAAAGTTTTCGACAACCAATAGGCAAAGCTGAATTGATGGAGTTAGATGATAAATATTAGGCACAAGCACATCGATATATTCTTTTTCATCATAACTCAATTGAATTGTTTCACACGTAAGTTTTTTAGCACGAAAATTATTCATTACATTAAGCATAATTTATTGTCTTTTATTTTTTTTTGTTAATATTTTATCATGATGCTTTATAGTGAGTATAGAAATAATTTGAGAGATCCTACACATTATCAATGATCAAACCCTCGATAGCTTGATAAGTTGTTTACTGAAAATTTTCATGAATAGTTAGGAGCAATTGTAAGTAATGCCATACTTCCCATTATAAGAAATCTACATAGAATGCTTACGATATATAAAACATTAATAACATATATATATTTATTCCACTTTTATAGGTATAGAAAGGAAAGCTTATTAGTGAAAAGGTGAAGTGTCTTTCACATAGTTCGAACTGGATTGTGAAATGATACAAAGGTTTAATCATTAATAGATTTAGATTCATAGTAAATCCCATCAGAGATTTAAAAGTACACAAAATTCAAGAGTTGTTGTGACTTTATCAACTACTAGCTATACTAGTGCTAGGGACACAAACTCTTTAGAGAGAAATGTTGGCTATTATGGCATGATTAATTATATCATTAAGTTGAATTATTATGGCAAATGAAAAGTTATCTTATTTCGGTGTGATTGGGTTGATATGAATAGTGTGAGGGGTATTAAAAAAGATCAGTATGGATTTACACTTGTGAATTTTTTTTGATTAATTTATACTAGACAACAACTTATTGATAAATCTTATATTTTTTCATCTCAAGTCAAATAAGTATTTTACTCTGAAGATCCCAAAGAATTGGGCTGGTTTGTTATTTTTTGAAACACACTTAGATATTTATTTGATATGGGATTAGATACCAGAGATGATGTTGAACATGAAATTGAATGTTATCTTTTTGTTGAACAAAACTTGGATGAAAATATCTCCAGTACCTACACTCAGTGGGTTCGCGAAGATGTTACTAAAGACATTTATGAACCATGAAATAATGCATATATAATTTGTAATTCGAGTGTTTAAGATATAATGTAGTAAGTGATTGTATGTAATTAATGTCACATTCGTTATTGTATAATTACTGTATTCTAAATCATACATTATCTTTTCATTTAATTTAAATCAATATGTTCTTTATATATCGTAGGTTTTGATTTCTTAACTTCTCAATGGCTTTATATATGTTCTAAACTAATATCTTTTCTATATTTACTTTTATGATATAGGTAAGCTACAATGCGAAGGAGTAGGTTGAAAGGAAAACATATCAGAGATACTAGTTCAAAACTGTCTGCGACACCTGTAGATATTGGCTATGGACTAAATCCTTTTGAAGGAAATGAACATACTATCAAATCTAACTCCATCACTTCTAACCTTTCAACTGATATTGGATCTGGCAATACGAGAGGTCCAGGTTTAGATAGTACCCCATCAATTGATTATGCTTTAAATTTGAATGCAAGAATGATATACTCCAATTTTAGAATTCGAGTATAATGATAAAAGTATTACGATTTTATAAATTTATTTTTCATTTGTTGTAGTTGATAACAATGGTCAACGAAAGACCAGAGGTTGGACAACTTTGAAGGAATTGTTTACACTACCTTCTAACGAGTGTTTTGCAGTGTCTGTAAACTCTGATAGGCAACCAATTGGTGAAGAGGCTCAACTATTGGCTGGATTTCTGGGCATGCTAGCCTGTAATGGAATGAAATTGCCTGGTCATTAGGAAACATAGCATAAAGTTCCAGAAGAAGTTAAGGCTGATACTTTAAACTTTATTGAGGTATTAGTATAATTAATTAAAAATAAAAATTTTGTATTTTACATTTTGTTTACTTATTCAAACTTTTCTTATTGTATTATTACAGTCAAGATTTGTACTTGAAATATCGACTTCATTTGTGCTTAAGTCATTGAAAAAGAAATGGAAAGATTGTAAGGATAGTTTGAAGAATAAGTATTTCGATTGAAGTACTTTTATAAAGGCGATGATGGAAAATCTACCCGTAATGTGATTAGGTGGCAATATGAACAATTAGTTATATTTTGGTTCTAAAAAAAATGAGAGTTACTAGTTTATAACTTTGTGTAGTAGAATGAAATGATGAAAGTGTTTTATGGTTTAAGTTGGTAATATTTGTATTTCTATCATATATGCAATTATTTTTTATGACAGGAAAGAGAACAAATTGGGATTGGTAGCAGAAAGCAACAAAAATATTCTCACACAAGTGGATCGAAAAGTTTTGCAAGAAAGTAAAAAGAAATAGTAAGTTTATGATAATAAACTTATTCCAATGAATGAACTTTTTCTGCCGTTAAAAGGTAAATATGCAAATTAACAGTTATTGTTCTGTTTTAATAGTTTTGATAGTTTCAATACATGATATTAAACTTATCAAAAATTTTAAACTTAGTTGACACAGATGATATGTATGAAAAAGTTATTTTTACATATATTTAGGTAAAAATACAAATTTGTTGTTATTGTTGTATTTTAACAGTTTGGATAACTTCAATGCTTGATATTAAACTTGTCCGATTGATTGAACTTGATTCTACGGTTGATATGAGAGAAAAAGTTATCATTTATGTCTTGGGACTATTTTTGCATATAAAAGGCAAATATACAAATTAAACTTTTGGATGGCTTTCAACATATTGAATGGCTTCAATCCATGATATTAAATTGGGAGAAAATAATTGAATTTGGTTTCCATGATCTATATGTGTGAAAACCTAAAATGCTTTTAGGTGTGATTATGTTTAAGACTATTGTGTTGTTACAAGGCCAAAATATAAATACATTAGATTAAAATTATTTGAAATGTTAATACTTGATTGACAAGCTTGATATGCATGAATAAGTTACGGTTGATATGTATCCTATCAAATAACATATATTTTTGTATAGAAGAATGAGATGGGCGGTACAATTAGATATGTAGAACTTTTTTGCATAACACACAAAAAAAGATGGATCCTACATAAATATTGAAACACAAAAAATTATGATAATTTGTTTAATTAATATTAACAGAAAGTAAATATTTACTCTTTTTAACATATTATCAATTAATCATTAAACTTGATAGTTATATATAACAAATTCACAGGAGAAAGCGAAAGAGAAAATGACTGCTGAGATTGAAGTAGTATCTGATAGTTCTCTCAACATGTAAGAAATAAAAAATCAGATATTCATAAAAATTGCTGGAAAAAAAAAGGCACGAACGGGTCTGAGGCCTTGGATTGGGTCCAACACCATCTACTTACTATGGACATAGCTCTCAGCAATTTACATCATCAGCAAGTCAGTTTTCGCAAGTATTTCAATATTAAGAGGGGAGTTTCAAACTATACAACAATATTTTCAACAAATGAAAGCAGAAAGAAAACATGAGTGTGCCAAAATTCGGGAACAACGTGCTAGAATGGAGCAAAAATGTGTAAAATTTTAGCAGTTACATTATCGATTCGATCATCTTATGAATTTTATGCAACAACAATTTCCAAAAAATGATCTTGTGCTCCACCAACTCAGGTATCATATTTAGTAAATATAAAAAAAGCTTACAATGAAGTGTTAAAAATTGTATAGTATTATTTAGTAGGTTCTTGAGCACGCTAATCACTAAGGTGAAATTTTTTTTTCATCAATTAGCTGCCAGTAAAATATATACAGTCATCCATTTCATACATTTTAATTTTTATTTTCTTAATGTATTAAAAATATTTGAATGTTATTATACTAAATTTAAACTTTGTATTAATTAGATGCATATTTAAATGTGAATTAAGTTTATATTAATTTCAGTTTCTGAATTTAATCTCTTTAATGAAATTAAAATTTATTAACGTACATAAATTTAAAAAAAAAGTATATTTTTATATAATGACGGCGTTTGCGTTCAACAATGTCGCTAAATGAATAATTTAGTGGCGTTTGTATTATAAAATTTCACTAAAAGTAATGGCGCTCTTACCAGTAAATGCCACTAGTAAATGGTGTTTTTTATACAAATGCCACCAAAGCAATGACGTTTTTCTCATAAAAATGTTATTAAATTAGCGGCGTCTCAAAGATGCAAACGTTGCTAAAATAAAGGTATTTTCATATACAAACGCCTCTAAAGTAGCGGCATTTTCAATTACAAACGCCACCAAAGCAAACATAAAACGCCACTAAATTAGCGGCATCTCAAAGATACAAACGCTGTTAATGTAGAGACATTTTCATATACAAACACCTCTAAAGTAGTAGCATTTTCAGTTTAAATGCCACCAAAGCAACATCATTTTTCTCATAAAAATGCAACTAATTTAATGGTGTTTCAAAGATGGAAATGCCGCTAAGATGGTGGCATTTTTTTTCTAAAACGCAACTATTTTCTGCCACTCGTGTATAGCCGGCACTCTTAGTGGCATTTTTCACAAACGTCGCAAATCTTTTAGTGGCATTTATAAACGCCACTAAATATTACAACAAACACCCTAAAAATCTAAACCCTTGTAGTGATATAGCTAATACTCCGATTAAAGTTTGATTTGAGTGGATTATATATTTGTTGAAAAATTAAATTAAGGAGTTTAAGTCAAGTTAATTTAAGTAGATATCATATCATAATACATATATATAATTAACCAAAATTAATTGTTATCTTTAAAAGTTTATCTCAATAAATAATTTTTTTGATACTATGATAATTATAATAAATACTAACAATTTAATTTTAATTTTGATATGATATAAGTAAAATTTGATAAATTTTTATAATAATGATAAATACTAACAGTTTAATGAGTATTTTTTATATTATAAGTAAAATTTGATAATTTTTAATATAATTTTGATATCAATAACTTTGATAAAATTTGGATAACCTTTGATGTAATTTTGGCAACTTTCAATATTACTTTGGTAACTTATGATATAATTTTGATAACCATTGATACAAATTTGATAATTTTTTATTAAATTTTACTAACCTCTTCTCCTTGATGTAATTTTAATAATCTTTTGGTAATTTATGATTTTTTTTAGTAATTATTGATAAAATTTATGCTATCATATATTTAACAATGAATTTTCGCAAGAAAGTGAGGGTTTAGTTTTAGCATAAAATAATTTTGTTTATATAATAATATTATTATTGTTTCATTTAAATTTAGAATTTTCACTAAATTTTTTATTAAATAGATTCATGATATATATTTATTCTATCCTCTCAAGATGAAATTTTTAGTTTTGCTTTTATTAGTAGCTAAGGTTTAATTCTAACAATTTCAAGTATAAAAAATTTATCAATGATTGACAATTAAGTTATCATTGATATAGTATTGTTTTATCAATGATTTACAACTAGGCTATCAATGATATACTACTAAATTATCAATGATTTACTACCAAATTAGTATTGAAGTACTACTAATTTATGAATAATTTACAACTAAGTTATGAATGATTTACTAACAAATTATTAACGATTTACTACTAAGTTACTAATGATTTATCATAAAGCTATAATTGATTTACCATTAATTTATCGATAATTTATTATAAAGTTATCAATAATTAACTAATTTGCTACATAATTATTACTGATTTACAACTAAATTCATTGATTTGCAACTAAGTTATTATTGATTTACTGCTAAGTTATCAATAATTTATATTTAAATTATCAATTATTTACTATTATGTTATTATTCATTTACTACTATGTTATCATTAATTTACTACTTAATTTTTTATTGTTTACTATAAAATTATCACATATTTATTACTAAATTAACTATGATTCATTATCGAGTTATTACTAATTTATATTAAATTATTCATGATTTATTATTAAGTTATCACTTATTAATTATTAAGTTATTAATAATTTATTGTTATTAAGTTATATTAATTTACTTTTAAATTTGCAATAATTAATTACTAAATTATCATTGATTTATTACTAAGTTATTCATAATTTAACACTAAGTTTATCAATTAATTACTATTAAACTAAAATAGATTTATTATTAAATTATCACTAATTTATTATTAAATTATCATTGATTTATTATTAAGTTGTTAATAATTAACTATTAAATTATCACTTGTTTCTTATTAACGCATCATTGATTTACTAATATGTTATTACGTATTTACAACTATAAAACATGAAATTTAAAAAGTCCACTAATAATCTTTGAGATAATTTTCTTTTATATAATAACATTATTGTTTTATTCAAATTTAAAATTTTTTACTAATTTTTTTATTGAATAAGTTCATAGTAAGTTTATCCTAATCTCAAAATAAAAGTTTTGACTTCGTTTTTACTAGTAACTAGAGTTTAATCCCCGACAACTTCAAGTATAAAAAAAATTATCAATAATTGATAATTAAGTTATCAGTGATTTACTACTAAGCTATTAATGATTTACTCTTAAATTATCAATAATTTACTATTAATTTATGAATGATTTGTCATTAAGTTACGGATAATTTCTATTAAATTGTTGGTGATTTATCATTAAGTTATTGATAATTTATTATAAATTTATCACTAATTTACTAATAATTTATTTATAATTTACTAAAAAGTTATTAATGATTAACTAATTTATTACCAAATTATTATGGATTTACAATTAAGTTATTAGTAATTTACTATTATGTTACTAGTGTTTTACTATTAAGTTATCAATTTACTATTAAATTATTAATAATTTACTGTTATATTATTATATATTTACTACTATGTTATCATTGATTTACTACCTAATTTTTAATTATTTAATATAAAATTATCACTGATTTATTACTAAATCATTTATAATTCATTGCCAAATTATTACTGATTTATATTAAATTATGCATGATTTACTATTAAGTTATCACTAATTAACTGTTAAATTATCAATGATTTACTACTAAATTATATTGATTTATTTTTTAATTTTCAATGATTAACTATTGAATTATAAATTATTTACTAGTAAATTATCATTAATTTACTACTAAGTTATTTATGATTTAATACTATCAATTAATTGTTATTAAGCTAAAACTGATTTACTAATAAATTATCACTAATTTACTATTAAGATTTCATTGATTTATTACTAAGTTATCAATAATTAATGACTAACTTATGACTTATTTTTTGTTAAGTTATCATTGATTTAATATAATATTGTTATACATTTACAACTATATTATAATTGTTTTACTATTAAGGTATTATGTATTTACTATTATATTATTACTGATTTACTAAAAAATTATCAATTATTAACTACTAAATTATCATTCATTTACTATTTAGTAATAACTAATTTATTATTAAGTTATCGATAATTACTACTAAATTATACTAATTAAATTTAAGTGTTCAATTTTTAATTATCTCATGTAATTTGTATTAAGTTATAACTAATTTGCGTAATCCAAAAAGAAAGTGACCCCAATGTATGCTAGATGATGTTTTGTTTGGTAAAGAAAGAAAGTAGTAAAAAGTTTAAGTGTAAATAACTTGAAAAGGATTAGTAAATGATCTTAATTTACTATCCGTAATTTAATACGTAATAATAAATTAAAATAATAACTTTTTATATTAATGCATGTATCAAAACTAAATTAAATAAATATATACAATATATATTATGTCAATATTTTAAGATATTTTTCAAAATTTTAAATTTATAGAAAAATAGTATGTATTAAGATAAGTTTTATCAATGATTTGATTGAATTATTAGTATATATATTTTCATACCAGTTAGCAAAGTTTTTATATTTAAAATTTTGAAGTATTTTGTCAATAATGAAAGTAATAATGTTTGCCCTATGTTTCTATCTTTAAGTATATAATTTTGAATAAAAAGTTTGTTATATATATGATAAAAGTAATGATAACAAATTTACTAAATAAAATTTATAAAAATTAAATAGATAACAATTTAAAAAATATTAAATTTACAATAGTTACTTTCACATTCTCTTTAAAAAATTTTTACTACTAAACAAAAAGATGATATATTTTTAATTGTTCATTTTTATTATCGTCATTGAAAATGACCTATATATATTTATTTAGGATTTTTTTAATATTTTGATACCAATCAACTTCTCCATTTGAAAAGAGTAGAGAATATTGTAAGAGGTCATAACAATACAAATAATATTTAAATCTATGTTGTTTTCCTAAATGAGTATGGATGATATCTCTTTCAAATAAAATATTTGAATTATTTTCCTTTACCTTTATAGTAACAACTTGATAAAAAAAATGAATGATTATAAACTCATTGATATAGATTAACATTTTTACAATACGAATTTCAAAATCTTCAAAAGAAGATATCTTTTAATCTTGTTAAACTTAGGTATAAAGATATTTTTCTAAAATTATTATTTTTATTTTTATCACTTTTGCAGTTAAATTTTTATTGTATTATTTATTATTCTATTTTGAAGTTTATTACTAATGTTGTAAAAGTATAGCTAAATTAAAATAGATTAATCAACTCAAACTTGAAATAATTTAAAACTCAAATTAAGTATAAATAATTTTTTTTATTCATTCTAAACTTTAATTTAATTAAAAATAATATAAAACACATAATTATAAAAATGAATTAACTTGACTTAATTTTAATTGTTTTTAAAAAGGGGTTAATAGTATCCGTAGTCCATAAATTTTGACCAAAATTCTATTTTGGTTTTTAAACTTTAAAAGTTCTAATTGAATCCCTAACTACCTAAAGTTGTCTTATTTTGGTAATTTCATTTATTAAACCATCTAAATTAATGGCAAATGTTAGTTAGCATCACGTGATGATGTCAGCAAGTATCTCATATAGCAAATAAGGATCAAGATAGAATTCTTTCAAAGTTTAAGGATCAAATATGAAATTATATCAAAATTTTATACATTTCACATATGTCTTATAAAAATATTAAATTTAAGATTATATTTGCATATTTTTTCTTATAAAATAACTTATTAGATAGAGTTTTCTTTTAAATAAAAATAGATATTCAAAACTTAAAATTAAATTAAAATTTTCAAATTCCTTTTTTAAAAATTTAATACATTTTAAAAATAAACTTTTTTATTAAAAATATTATTTTACTCATAAGTCATAATAAAATATATTATTTTCTATCCAAAAAATTATTTTTAAAATATTAAATTTCTTTTATTTTTCATTTTTAAATATATTTTATAAAATACATTTTTAAAAAATAAAAAATAAAAAATATTTTAAATTATATTTTTTCATTTTCTATGAATATAAAGTTTTATATTTTTGAATAGATTAATAAATCTATTTTTGAAAATGATCTAAAAATTATTATATAATTTTTAACATGATATAGAGTTTTTATTTAATTTCTTGAACCAATATAAAATTGTTACTTAATTTTTCTAAAATGATATGTAATTTTAACAAAATTATTTTAAAATTTTCAAATCAATTTTAATTCTTAAAAATATATTTTCTATTAAAATATTATTTTGTTGATAAATCATATCGTAATAAAAATTTAAAAATATTTTAAATTATAATATTTTATAAAATATATTAGAAATATATAAAAATCAATTTTTTCTTGAATTATTGTTATCTTTTCCTTTATTTGTTTTTTTATAAAATGTATTTGAAAAAGGAAAATAAAAGATATTAAATATTTTAAAAAATATATTTTATGGATATAAAATAATATTTTTATTATAATTTATGATTAAAATAATTTTTTAATAGAAAATAAATTTTTTAAATGATATTGAATTTTTAAAAATAGATTTGAATTTTTAACTTATTTTAATTTTTAAAAACTATTTTGTATTAAAAAAATATATAACTAATCTATTAATTTATAAAAAAAATGTAAAAATATAATTTTAAATATAATATTTTATAAACTATATATGAAATTTATAAACTTTTTAAGATAGTTTCATTTTTTGTCACTAAACTTTGAGAAAATTCTATTTTGATCCCTATCACGTGAAATGTTAGTTAACGTCATCATGTAGTGCTAGCTAATATTTGCTGTCCATTTAGGAAAACTTTGGCTAATTAAGATTCTGATTAAAATTTTTGAAATTCAAGGACCAAAATAGAATTTATGTCAAAGTTTAGAGATTAAGGGTGCTATTAACTCTTTAAAAAGTGAACAACTTAGTAGTTATTCAAATTTTGAAATGATTGAATACAATCAAAATTTGAATTGAAATAATAACCCAATTAGAATCTAATATTTTTTATTATCTTCCATAATAATTTAAAAGTTCCTTATTTAAGTTTTTTTCCTTTATCTTTCATGTCCTATTTTTATTATTTTTTTAATTGAATTAATTAATTAATTTAAAGAGTATCTCTAAAGTCAAATTGTAATTATAAGTAATTGAATTTTTTTATGTGAATTTATGACTATTCGAATACAACTTTTTAAATAAAGAAAAGTATGTGCAAAATATTATGTGAAATTTGCTCGGATACATAAGTGAATAATTGAGTATACTATAAATATAAGTAAAATTATAAAACTTGACTTAATCTAATTAGTCGTTGATCATAAGTCTAAACTCTGAATCAAAATTAAGAAAAGTCAAATTTTAAAATAATTGAAATACTAAATATACAATTAAATAAAGATTTATAAAATTAATTTTGCTAATTAATCCCATAAATCACTTTTAAGTTTAGTTAAATTATAATTTATATTATTTTTATATCAAATGTAATAGAGAATTAATTTGATAAATTTCAATTCTTTTGAAAAAATATTGCCCAATATGGCAACTTTAAAATTTTTTATACAATAGTAAACAATTTTCAACTATTATAAAGGAGAAAATGAAGAAGTGTATAATGTTTCTCTTAATAAAAAAAGCTTCATATTAATCCTAAAAAATGTAAAATCAATATATTTGTATATTTTTTATTGAAACATCATATAACACTAAACTTTTTTGTCATGTGAAAAAAATAGAGTTATACATAACCAGTCAATCTTTTGTCTCTTTCTTCTTCTTAGGATAATCTTTCATTAGTGCTTCTATCAATTGAATGCAATTATACGTTTTACCAATTAAAACCTTAACTTTTCTTTTACTTGAAAAAGTTTATTATACATAAATATTTATTATATAAAAACATTAAAATACATAATTTTAAAGTTCAAAATGAACTAAAATAAAATAAATTCTTAGCCTTGGTACTTGTCATATTTTCTTAAGAAAATTTCAATTCTCACAATAATAAACTTGTCGTGTAATGCCTATACAATTTATAGTGATTTCATTTTTAGCATTAACAATATAAAATTTCATGAATTAATGCAGCTTTGACATAAACACATTCAAAAGATAATTTCAATGAATTTTGTCATACCTTGAAAAAATTAACTAAAAAGAATTAATTTTATTTTATATGATAATTCTCTACTTGGAGTAATTTAAGTTAGGTCATTCAGTGATGACAAAAAAATGAACAATTTAATATAATTGAGAGAATTTAAATAATCTTGAGATATAGATTAATCATATATATGCACGTTAAGATAAAATTTAAAAGAAAATTAAATCAATTATTGTTTCAATTGAAGTGAACAATTTTTCTGCCAATTTGATGGACCTAATCCTAAGCTACTTGTAACTTCACCACTTCCTGAATCATTTAATTCTACATATGAAAAGTCTTAAGTAGTTCAATGAATCATATAGTACTAATTGTTGGTGAATGATGCACAAATGATTTGCATTTGATTTGATATTAAATTTTTGTTTATGAAAATAATAATTATAAAATTTTAGCAAAAAAATATAAAAAAAATTAATTATAAAGGTCAGGCTAAACTATAAGAATCATATATTAAAAAATTATATCAAGAGACTAAAAATATTTAATTATATTATCAATAATCAAATTAAATGATCAATTCATAAAAATATAAATAATAAAATTATTAGCATATATATATATATAGTTAACAAATCTATTAAAATAAAAAATTGAAAGGCAAAAATAGAAAAAAATAAATATGCTTCAATAACTTAATTATAATTATCTTTAATGAATTTATTTATTAATATAAGCTACATATACAATTGTTTTATTTTTATGTACATTAAAATTTGATCTCGTTCTATTTGTGTTTTTATATTTGATGTGAAAAATCATTTTAATTATAAAAAATGAGTCTAATAATGAAAAAATCATTTAAATTAAAATTTATAAAAAATGACTAATTGTATTTAATCAACCACTTTTAATATTTTTAAATTAAAATTTTATTAAAGTAATTTTGATCAATCAATTTTAGCATTTTTTTAGTCTAATTATAAACAAACTCTAATAATAAAACATAAAATTCATTTAAATTAAAATTTATAAAAAAATTACTAAGGATATTTTAGTTAACATTTTTAATATTTTTTAATTAAAAATTAAAAATTTTAAGAAATTTAATTTCATATAAACTCTATCTTTAATTTTAGTTTATTTAAATTAAATTTAAATTGATTAATAAAAATTATATATTTTAGAATAAATTTGTTATTTTAAAAATTCATAAGAATATTTAAGTCGATCACTTTTAATACTTTGAAAATTCTCACTTTTATATATAAATGATATATACATATAATAGAGTTTTTAGACTTTACGAGTGGAGTTAGCAAGTGACACTTATATCTAGAGTATATTAAAAAATAAAAAATGGCTAATTAAAAAATGAAATATGTATCAAATTTTTAATTATGCTTATGGACTTAAAAAATTATACTTATAGTATATTAAATACAAACTAGTTTTAAACTCGTGTGATGCATGGAAATATATTCATATATCAATAAATTTTATATAAATATAAATTTTTTAAATGATAACATAAGCTATGAAGTTTATGAATAACTTATAATTTATATAATCATTTTTATTTAAATTTATATATTTTAATAAAATAAATTAATTACATATTGAATATACTTATGTAATTATAATCAATTCTAAAGAAAACTTAAATTATAATTTATTGAATCCAAATAATCTCTCAATAAAAAATAATAATGTTTTCGATTTCAAGAAATTAAAAATTTCATCTTTAAAATTAATCTCGCATACAAACTTTTTTTATAAGAGAGTCTTCCATAAATTGTTGTTGAAGCAAAAATGCAACAATTGATTTTTCAGTGTTTCTTGCTATCTTTGAAGTGGGTGTCATTTTACTTGATGAGCCAATAGATTTCACAAATGAAGATGAAAAGATAGATAAAACAGTAATATGTAATTTGACAATAGTGGAGTTATAATCTAAACTATATAACTTTATAACAAAAATAATTATTATAATAAACTTATACATATCTCTTCCAATAATTTTTGACATTCAAGCTTATGATCAAAATCATACACCTTATTCACTATAAGTTTGGTACTACTTATCTCAAGATTACACTTGGTTGCACTTGTCTCGAACACACAAATTTTATCTTTGAGATCTTCAAATATCTCTTGAATATTATAATCTCCATTTTTCTAAATCATAAGTATAAATATATCATTCAATTAATTTAAATATTAAAAATATTAAAATAATTTTTAACTTAATACCTTAACAGATATTTCATAAAAATCATCAATATCTCTATGAATTAAATCCTTAGCTTTTGTATTGAATAATACGAACATTATCCTTTCAGAATTATCATATGTCTCAATATTCAACTTGTGCCTATAAAAAATGCAAAACTCTACAATTATAAATATAATATAATAATTTAAAATACTTTTATTATCATCATGAAATAATGATGTTTTTATGTATCAAATATAAAAATAAATAAATGCTAATTACCTTGGAGCTGGATTAAAGACATCAACATTGTAGGAATAGCATTGAAATTTCCCATCAACTTCATATAGTTTCTTATTACACTCATATGACATATAGTACCAACCAAAAGTAGTATCAACTTTGATGATAGTGACTCTACTGGTGAAAGACTTTTCATGTATATACTCAATCATTTTTAAATTAATCATCAACAAAAAAAATGAAAGTTAATATTATAGTTAAAGAAATATAAAATATAAGTATAAAAAGCGAATAACCTCTGAGTAGCAAAGACTAATGATGTACTTGAAGAAGGCTAATATCATACTAAAGATATTTTAGTTAACATTTTTAATATTTTTAATTAAAATTTTAAATTTTAAGAAATTTAATTTCATATAAGCTCTATCTTTAATTTTAGTTGATTTAAATTAAATTTAAATTGATTAATAAAAATTATATAGTTAAAGATAAATTTGTTAATTTAAAAATTCATAAAGATATTTAAGTTGAGCACTTTTAATACATTTGAAATTCTCACTTTTATATATAGATGATATATACATATAGTAGAGTTTTTAGACTTTACTAGCAGAGTTAGCAAGTGACATTTATATCTAGAGTATATTAAGAAATGAAATATGTATCAAATTTTTAATTATGCTTATGGAGTTAAAAAATTATAGTTATAGTATATTAAACACAAATTATATATGTGAGCTGTGTTAGTCCTACCCTCTCGATCAATAAGGTTAACCCTATACACCCGTTGATAATTCTATATTCTATACAATTATCATAGATCTTAAGGCATAAATTGCTCAATTATTCACTTAATTTTAGCTTGTTTCTTAGTAAATTTTATAAATTTCACCAAATTTGTTCATTGTGTCTTTATGGTAGGATAAGTGATGCATCATAGAAGCAAGGTGACATGGCAATGACGTGGACCTTTGGAGGATTATACAAGTTGGTCATTAGCTTTTTAGAGTCATATATGGTCCATGGTAAAGTCTCGAGGATGAAAGGAGTGGATCGACATCACATAAGCTCCATGATGAGATCACATACACTAGATGATGGCCTAAAGGAAAGACAATTTTGCTAAATTTTTGCTGCTATCATTTGTGGCTTCTAGAAGGAACTTGAAGGTTGGAATTTTAAGAGACGACATGGTATTTTGAAGCACTCCCATTCGCCAAAAAGAATGAACAATGATCACAAAAAGGAAGCACCACAACCGCATGCATGTTTAAAAGCTGAAATTACAAGCTGTCAAGGGGTTTCTTTAGGCGTTTTAGACTTACAATAAGATCAGTAAATAATAATTATTAGATTTATATAATTAAAACTAACCATTGATTAAATTTTAAAGTAGAAAGGGTAAAATCTATTTATCAAGCAAACAAAATGTAAAATAAAATTTATGAAATTTTATATATAATTTAAATAATATTAATTTTTTGTAATAGTTTTTTATTTTCCAATTTATTCCATGTTTATGAAATTATTTAAAAATAAAAAATAATAATAATTAAAAAATATTCATTTAAAATTTTTTTAATTTTATTGGTATATTTGAAAATAGCTAAAAAATATTGTAAAAAATAATTCAAAAGAAATTAAAAAATATTAACATAAAATTTCTTTTAAGAAAATAACTTAAAAAAATTTATATTTTAAATCAAAATAAAAAAATTATTAACATAATCAAATGAGAGAAATAATAAAATTTATATCAGTTTATCTAAAATAGGATAGAAGTGTCATAACACACTACAAAGCAAGTTATGAAAATTTTAAACATAATTGAATGTAAGAAAATATGTTAGAAGAATTATTTTAACGTAAATAATTAAGTTAATAATGTAAATTTTAAATTAATTTTTTTCTTATAAATATTAAGAAAATAATTAAAATACATTCAAGGATAAAAACTAACGTAAAGAAGAAATGATATTTTAGAAAAAAATTAATTTAAATTTATTAGCATAATCATGTTAGATGAATCGTAAAATTTATATTATTTAGCATAAAATATGTTAGAAGTATAGTAATACCTAAGAAATAACTATGATAATTCTAAATTTAATGAAATATAAGAATAACTGTAAAAAATATTATGGTAATATAAATAATTAAGAAAGTAAAGTAAATTTTAATTAATTATTATTTCTATAAATATATAAAGAAAATATATAATAAATAAAAAAAATAGATAACATGAATAGCTAAGAAGAAACATAACATTTGTATCATTTGGCATAAAATAGGAAAAAAAAGTGTCATAACATATTAAGAAAGAACTATAACAATTCTAAACATATTGAAAGTAAGAACAAACGTAAAATATATTATTGTAACATAAATAATTATGATAGCAATGTAAAATTTTAATTAATTATTGTTTTTGTATATATATTGTAAACACCCCATTTCGTTCAAAAATTTTTTTGGAATTGAAATAAGCTTTTGATCACAAATTAGGTCTTAATACAAAAAATAAATTTTGAGTTTAAGAATTAAAAGCTTGAAAATTTTAATTTTAATTTTGATTTTGATTTTTAGTTTTATTATTTTTAGTCAAAAAGTTGAAAGTAAAAAAAAAAGTCAAAAGTAAAAAAAAAAGATCAGAAAACCCATCAAATCCTAAATTTGGTTGAATTGATCTACTTTTCAAATTAAAAAGATTCAATCTTTATAAACAGACACAAACAGAAAGCATATAAACATGGAGGAAAAGCAACCATAAAATAGAAGTAATAAATAAATTCCAATTGTTAGAGTATTAAAAACTTTTTGGGTTTTGGTTTTAGATTGGGAATATTTGGTTTTCAAATTAGTTTTGATTTTGGGAGTTTTTAAGTTCCTTTTGTTTTGAGAAATTCCAATCTCTAAGTTTTGGTTTGATTATGATTTCGGAGAATTTGGATTTTTGAGAATTCGATTTAGATTATTAGGATTTAGGTCAAATTATCTTGATTTTTGGATTTTTGAAATTGGGTTTTGATTTGGGTTTGATTTTGAGATTTCTTTGAATTTATGGAAAAAAATTTTTCTAGGTTTTCAGAGATTTTTTGGATTTTTAAGTTTGAATTTTGGGTTTTATTTAAATTTTTTAAGTTGACTGTTTTAATTTTTTAGCCAAAATTATGGCCACTTGAAGGATTGTGGTGGTTGGATTCTAGGAAATTTAGGGTTATTTTTGGAAAGTTTGATCTTCCTAGTGCCATTTGAATTTTTTGACACTGGTTTTTGAAATTTCTTGAACTTCACGGTGACAAATTTTAGAGAGAAAGGAAAGAAAACAAATTTAGAGAGTGAAAGAAGGCCATGAGAATTTTGAAGAAAAAATTTCTACCATTTTTATATTGTTGCAAAACAGAAGCGTTTTAGGTTTTTAAAAGTTGGGATCTATGCATCACCCTGATTACCCGACCCGATCCAGTTTCAACCCAATTCTTGACTTAATTCTCTAAGCTAATGCCCAAGCCGAGCCGAGCCACAATTTTAAACTACTCTAACGAGTCTTTCTTTCTATAGCCAAGTTGCATCCTAGCTAAGCCAAGCCACCTTTGGTAATTTTTATTTTTTTTCTATTTTTATTTGATTTAGATTTTATTTGTTTTAATCAATTTTTTCTAAATAAAAATAAAAATATTTTCAAAATGAATTCATGAGTCCTATCAAACTATTTGAAAATTTTTCATGAATTTAAAATTTTTTATGAATTCTACTAAATTATTGAAGAATTTCATAACCTAATTTTTGTAAAAAAAATAATTTTCATAAAATCCTATTAACATATTAGACAATAATTTTTTGACAAAAAATCTTACCAATATATTGGAAGATATTTTTGAAAAATAAATTACTTTTTATAAAGAAATAGATTTTAAATCATCGATAATGGAATTACTAAAAGCGATGTAAATAGTAATCTTTATGAAAATTTTTAGATGAGAAAATATTTTTCTAAATTTTACCAACATATAGGAGAATTTAGATAAAAATTTTCGATACCAAGATTCTAAATCTCACTTGTTATCACAAATAAAAGTTTTTTTTCTTTTCACAAAAATTAAATAAATTCAATAATAGAGCCACTTTAAAGTGAGACAAATAATCTTCTTGAATACTCCTGAGGTGAAAAAATGTTCTTGAATTATTACTAACATATTGGAGTAATTTAAGAAAAATTTTCAATATTAAATTATTTGATAAACTATAAATATGTTTTAAGACTTATATCACTTGAAATCAAACTGGTATAATCTTTTGGATGCGTGTTGGAAGGTGCTACAACCTTCTTCATGTATAATCGCACTCTTAAACTTAAAATTTGATTTCATTGACTAGAATCTACCATTTAAATATACCTAAGTTAAACTTGAAATTCTTATTTAAAATGAGATAGATTCAATTTGGAGGCCAATCACACCTAAATAAAAAAATTAATGACAACTTTTAAAATTTATGTCTAGGGATATATCTATAAATCTATATGTTATAACATATATAAAAAGAATAGCTACAAATTAAAAAATAAATTAGTAACGTAAACAAGTAAGAAAAAAATGTAAAATTAGTGTCATTTAACGTAAAATAGGTAAAAAGTATTATAACACACTAAGAAAGATTTATAACAACTATTAACATAATAGAAGGTAAGAATAACTGTAAGAATATATTGTTATAATGTAAATAATTATGTTGACCACGTAAAATTTTAGTTAATTATTATTTTTTAAAATATATAAGGAAAATAGCTAAAAATTAAAAAACAAATAGATAATGTAAAATGAGTATTATTTGGTATAAAACTAAAAAAAGTGCACTAAGAAAGAGCTATTATAATTCTTAACATAATTAAAGGTAAGAACAATAATAAAAACAAATTATTATAATGTAAATAATTAAGTTGTTAACATAAAATTTTAATTAATTATTTTTTAAACATAGAAGAAAAATAGCTAAAAATTAAAAAAACATATTGGTAACGTAAACAAGTGAGAAGAAACATAAAATTAGTATCATTTAGTGTAAAATTGATATGAATTGTTGTAATACACTTAAAAGCATTATGATAATTCTAATCATAATAGAAAGTAAGAATAGCCATAATAATATATTATTGTAATGTAAATAATTATATTAGTAATATCATTTGGCCTAAAATGGGTAGGAAGTGTTTGAACACATTAAGAAAGAGTTATGATAATTTTAAACGTAATGAAAAAAAAAATGACTATAAGAAGATATTATTGTAAAGTAAATAATTATATCGACAATTTTAAATTTTAATTAATTATTGTTCCTGTAAATATATAAAAAATAACTAAAAATTAAAAAATAAATTGATAATATAAACAAGTAAGAAACGTAAAATTAGTATCATTTAGTGTGAAATAGGTAACAAGTGTCGTAAAAGATTAAAAAAGAGCTATATCAACTCTAAATATAATGTAAAGTAAAAACAATTATAAAAATATATTATTATAATATAAATAATTATGATGGTAATGTAAAATTTTAATTAATTATTAGTTTTTATATATATAAGAAAACTAACTAAAAATTAAAAATAAAATAATAATGTAAACAAGTAAAAAAAAGTAAAATTAATATTATTTGACGTAAAATGGGTAAAAAGTATCATAACATACTAAGAAATAATTATGACAATTCTAAATATAATAAATGATAAGAACAATTGTAAGAATATATTAAAGTAACATAAATAATTATGTTGGTAATTTAAAATTTTAACTAATTATTATTTTTTAATACATAAGGAATATAACTAAAATTTGAAAAACAAATAGGTAATGTAAGAAAGTGAAAAAAAGAACCGTAAAATTAGTATAATTTGATGTAAAATAAGTAAAAAATATCATAACATACAAAGAATAAAATGACAATTTTAAACATAATTAAAGGTAAGAACAATCATAAAAAATAAATTATTATAACGTAAATAATTAAGTTGTCAATCTAAAATTTTAATTATTTATTTTTTAAAAATGTAAGAAAAATAGCTAAAAATTAAAAAACAATTGGTAACATAAACAAGTGAGAACAAATGTAAGATTAATATCATTTAGTGTAAAATGGGTATAAATTCTCACAATATGTTAAAAAAATTTACGACAATTTTAAACATAATGAAAATTAAGAACAACTATAATAATATATTATTGTAACGTAAATAATTATATTGGTAACATAGAATTTTAATTAATTATTATTTTATAAATATTTAAGAAAATAGTTAGAAATTAAAAAATAAATTGATAATGTAAACAAGTGAGAACAAATATAAATTAGTACCATTTAACATAAAATGGATAAAAAGTATTGTAACACATTAAGAAAGAGTTATGACATTTATAAACATAATGAAAAATAAAAACAATTGTAAAAAAATATTATTGTAAAGGTAATAATTATTTATTATTCCTATAAATATTAAAGAAAATAGCTAAAATTAAAAAATAAATCGATAATGTAATTAAGTGAGAAGTAACATAAAATTAGTATCAATTGGAATAAAATGGGTTAGAAGTTCGTAACACACTAAAAAAAGTTACAACAATTTTAAATATGATAAAAATAAGAACAATAGCAAAATCGTATTATTGTAACATAAAGAATTATGATGATAATGTAAATTTTTAATTAATTATTGTTATTGTGTGTATATATATATATATATATATAATAGTTAGAAATTAAAAAATTTAGTAATGTAAACAAGTGAGAAGAAACATAAAATTAGTACCATTTTGCATAAAATAGGTAAGAAGTATTGTAATACACTATAAAAAAGTTATGATAATTTTAAATGTAATGAATGATAAAAACAACCATAAGAAGGTATTATTGTAATGTAAATATTTAAATAGACAACGTAAAATTTTAATTAATTACAAAGAAAAAATATATAAATAAAATAGTTAGAAATTAAAAAATTTAGAATGTAAATAATTTAGAAGAAACATAAAATTAGTACCATTTTGCACAAAATGGCTAAAAAGTGTTGTAACACACTATAAAAAAGTTTTCATAATTTTAAACGTAATGGATGATAAGAACAATCAAAGAAGGTATTATTGTAACATAAATATATAAATAGACAACATAAAATTTTAATTAATTATTGTTTTTATAAATATATAAAAAAATAGCTAATAATTAAAAAGAAACTAACTAATCAAATAAGAAAAACATAAAATTTGTATCATTTGACATAAAATAAGAAAGAGTTATAATAATTCTAAATGTAATGAAAGATAAGAACAACTGTAAGAAAATATTATTATAACATAAATAATTAAGTAGGTAGTGTAAACTTTTAATTGATTATTGTTTTTATAAATATATAAGAAAAATAACTAAAAATTAAAAAATAAATAGGCAACCCAAACAAGTGAAGAAAACATAAATTTGTATTATTTGCTGTAAAATGGGTAAAAAAATGTCGTAACGTACTATAAAAAAATTATAACAATTTTAAATGTAATTAAAAGTAAGAACAACCATAAGAAGATATTATTATAACATAAATAATTAAGTAGGTAACGTAAAATTTTAATTAATTATTGATTTGTTAATATGTAAGCAAACTAGCTAAAAAAAAAAAGGTAACATAAACAAGTGAGAAGAATTGTAAAACTCGTATCATTTGACGTAAAATGAGTAAAAAGTGTCATAACACATACTAAAAAAGAGCTATAATAATTTTAAAAATAATTGAATGTAAGAACAATCATAAAAGATATAATTGAAACGTAAATAATTAAGTAAGCAACATAAACTTTTAATTAATTATTATTTTTGTAAATATATAAAAAAATAGATAAAATTTTAAAAAATAAATTGGTAACATGTAATACATGAGAAGAAGTATAAAATTAGTATTATTTGATATAAAATGGGTAAGAAGTGTCATAATACATTAAAAAAGAGTTAAAACAATTCTAAACTTATTGGAATATGAGAACAATCGTACGAAAATATTAATGTAACATAAATAATTAAATTGACAATATAAAATTTTAATTAATTATTGTTCATGTAATTATATAAAAAAATTTTGTAACCTAAACATGCGAAAGAAAACGTAAATTCCATATCATTAGCGTAAAATGTGTAAAAAATCTCTTAACATAATATGAAAAAGCTATGATAATTCTAAATGTAATGGACGAGAAGAACAATTATAAAAAAATATTATTATAATATAAATAATTAAGTCAGTAACGTGAAATTTTAATCAATTATTATTTTTGTAAATACATAAAAAATTATTAATAAATAATAAAAAATTTATTAACGTAAACAAGTGAAATGAACAATAAAATTTCTCTAATATTTGAATGCTATCATTATATCATTTTTAATCTTAAAAATTTATTAACATAAATATTGTATAGTAATTTTGTTTTTATTGCATAGTAAAAATATTTGTGTCGTAGTAAAAAATGTCACATCTTGATTGAGTGGTGTTTCAAATATGTTGATTTTTTTATATAAAATACACCAAATTTTGCAATCAAAATATCTATAAAAAAAATCATGTAAATAAAATGGTACAATGGTAGCTTTATTTTTATGATTTATGTTAATAAATTTCTAAGACTAGCAAGAAAAATCATACAAAATAAAATTGTAAAATTTATAACATAAATAACTAAAAAAATAATTTTAAGGTTAAAAAGATAACATAAAATAATTGATATTTTAAAAGTAAAAAAAATAAAAAATTATTAAGATGGATAGTAAAATTTGTATTAATTATTGTTGTAATATTGTTATTTGTTAATAATGAAGAAATAACAAAAATTTTACTTATTAAAAGAATATATGACATACTATAGTTGTATTTTTATTTTAATATTATTTATAAAAATAGATGAAACTAAGTATAAAATATGTAACTTGTAATTTTTTTATTTATCAAATAAATAAAAAATAAAATAAATTATATATTTTTTAATTAACCTATTAACTTATTTCGCCATTTTTCATTTTTTTTTTTTTTATAATTTTTGAAATAAGATATCATAATATCTCGTAACTTTAAAATAAAATGGATAAATTGTGACCTTTTTATAGAGAAACCTAAGCTGTCATTCTTCCTTGAGTCACGATTTTGAAGCTGTTTCTAAAAGGCTGAGATGTAGCTAAGCTAGCAGCTGATTTGGCACTAGAGTTAAGTGTCATTGATCCACCTAGGATAGGTTATATGATTGCCAAGAAGTTTGAAGAAACAGCCTCCCACGGCTACGTCGAACCTATCTCCACCTCTCCTGATTTGCTGCCTTCAGCTCATTGGCTCACTTGGACATCCAAAGGTGCTATCTTTGAATGGTCTACAAGCTGGCCAACTCGCCTCACACATGGAGATGGAGGAGAACTCATTGGACCAGCTGGATAAGCTTCACATTGGAGGGAAGACAGCTGGCATTTCTAATTCAGCAAGGTGCGGCCTGGCAACTCTTAAACAGTCCATAATCTTCTCTTGGATGACTTGGCTTTTTGGAGGGCTGAGATTAACCATTCTTCACCTTTGACTAGGTGAAATAAGACCTCAAATTGCCTATAAATAAAACCACAATAGTTGACCGTTCGACCCTTTTCCTTCCATTTTTATTTTCCTTAATTTTTAGGGTTTGGCAGCATTCTTGCTGGCTGGCCAGACCCTATTGGAAGCACGAATTTTCTTTCATTTCTAGTTTATTTTACAGCCATTCTTTTGGTCTTTCAACCCTCTTTTAGCTTGTTTACATTTTATCCCCTTGCAAACACTTTCTAAATTTTGTTCCTTTCTTTTATTCAATACAAGTAGCAGTTCATAATTCCATTTTTTTAGATTCTGTGTCATTTAATTTTCCAACAACTTATGTGTGTTATTTGAGCTTTTTAAGCTTGAGGGGATGGCCTTGAATGCTTACATCATAGAGTTTTAATGGCTTGACTCAACTGATTGTCTTTATTTTCTTGTAATTTATATTTTATATTCTTTAATTTTGTCCAATCTTTATATATATATATATATATATATATATATATTCTGTTATTTGATTTTTCGTGCAATTTATATTCTATTTTTATGTTTATTTTTTATTTTTAGATCATGCTTAAATATTTTTTACATGTCCGATTAAATGTTTTAGCCATAGAGGTTTTATTTCTTGCATTTACCTTTCATTTTCTTCATACATCTTCCAATGGTTTCTTTCCACTTTATGTTTGGTTTTTATCTTACTTGTCTATACTTTTTTGTTCATTTTTAAGTTTGTTTTGATATTGTGCTTTTGGTTTTCATGTAGCAATTAGGTATTTTCAATTTTGAATGCATTTAGTTCATTAGATCATTAGTTTAGGTTAGATATTATATCCGATTTAGCTCACTATTTTGAATCATTTCTGGTCAATTTTACATTGCTTTCCTGCATGTTGTTTTGTCTATTTTTAAGTCTTTTTTAATATCATGCATTCAGTTTTTATAATTTCTTTAGATTAAGTCATGTTTTCATAGCATTTTAGGTCATAAGTAGCATTTACTTTGCATTTTATAGTTTGGTTTTTCATGCCATTTTTCTTCCATTTAGATTCGGTTTTTATGTGTAGATTTTTATAGGTTAATTGTTCCATTTTAGGTCTATTTAATTCTGTAAAATTAGTTTTCATGTTGATTTACATTTCATGCATGTTAGGGTAACAATTAAGTAAATAGGTTATGTAGGAACCTAGGTTTGTTTAATTGCATGTTTATTTTATATTTTAATTTACCGCATTTAAATTTTCTTTTTTTAAGTTTAATTTCCAATTTAATTGTGTGTCATTTTTACTTCATGCCTTAGTTAATTTTTGCACAATTTTCTATTTTTAGCAACTTTTTACTTTTAAGTTTAATTTCCAATTTAATTGTGTTTCATTTTTACTTCATGCCTTCGTTAATTTTTGCACAATTTTCTATTTTTAGAAACTTTTTATTTTTAGTATTGGCTATGTTTACTAAGTTTTGTCCTTTTAGTTAATTGCCTCTTTTCATATTAGCTTTTCTATTTTTAGAAACTTTTTATATTTAGTATTGGCTATGTTTACTAAGTTTTGTCCTTTTAGTTAATTGCCTCTTTTCATATTAGCTTTTAAATATTTGGCATTTTTAATTTAAAGTGTATGTAGGATAAATTAGATAAACAGAATTTTTTTTGACTAGATATATCGTAGGTGTAAAAATAATACTTATCCTTAGGTTAGATAGCCTAATCCCTGTGAAGATGATACTTGAAATACTTCCTATCTTTATTACTTATACGACCTGTCTAGTTGTAGTATGCTAGGAAATCATGACAAGTTTTTGGGTTAGTATACGCTCGGATGCCATGTCACCACAAAAGAGGATCGACATCTAAACTCCTCGCAACAACATGAGCTCACCTCCACTCCTTTGCCTATGGAAAGACTTGCCCAATTACCACCACTAACGTTTCATCAGGACATCACCTCATAACAAACCAATTGGCTTTCAACTTGTATGAGATAATTAAATGCAATCCATGTTGGCTTAGGATCATTAAATGAAGCCCACACTACCTACATGGCTATTCTTCGAGCTTTACATAAACTTCCTATCAATTGTCAACAAACTAGGTAACATCACCGCCCATTGTCTCATATATAAGATAAAAAAAGGCATAGGTACGATAATTTTGAACCTTTCTCCTCTACGTTTCTAACACACTCATTGCAACTAACTTTCTTCCTCCAAAAAACCCTAGGCATTTGATTGACTTGAGTGTTGGAACGTATCCTAAAGAACCAATTTTGATACCCTTTTGGTCATACTTTCCTACTGTAGGTATAGGTTATTCTTAGCACAACTTCTAGATCAATATCCAGCTCACTCATACCCTAAACACTATTAACAATTGGCACCGTCTGTGAGAAACAATAGCCTTTGTCTCACCTTTGCTCTTTCAAAATAGCAACCCTAGTCGTACACATAACTACCCAGCCTATATCTACCTTCGATGCTATAGCCATGTTCCCAACTCCTTTACAAATTCCATCACTAAATCTTCTACCATGGACACTAAGGTATGATGCCATCCTCCAATTTTCCAGTAACCATATGTCATTGAATGTTTGACCTCATAACCAGCTAGTTATTACCAAAATTTGATGGGAGTTTTTTCTTTAAAAATGACTTTGGCCCATTCTATTAGACAACACTGCTATTTGACCCTTAAACCCAACTTGATAGGCCCCCACACAACAAATGCAGTTTTCATAACCCATAAATGAAATATATTAGCAAAATATTCCTACTACTACTTCCACAGTGCAAGTTACATTTCCACCCTCACAGATCCCCATAAACCAAATAAACATGCAGCAACCTCTCATAGAATTCTACCATACATTAGTGACCTAAATGTAGCTTATAGACACCTTAATTTATCAAGGGTTGTAATTGTTTGGTTTTTTTAAATGTAAAAAAACAAAAAAATGAGGAAAGTTTGGGGTGGTTGAGTTTATCCAGGATTGTTTTTTTAGGATTATAAAGTTAGGGTTGAAATCAAAGTCTGAAGTTTAACTAAAAAAAAGTTAAAACTCTTTTTGGTTTAGGGATATCATAATTTAAACCCTATAAATACCCCATTAGATTTAGCACAAAAAAGAACAGAAAAATGAAAGAGATATACACAGTAAAAAAGCAGAGAGAAAGAGTAAAAAAAAAATTAAAAATTTTTTTATATAATCTTTTCTGGTGTTTTGGGTTTAAATAATTAGGATTTTTTTTACTTCTTTATTTGTATATTTATTTATGTTACTTAGTTGTTTCTCTTTCTTTTTTATTTAAAATAAACTTTTATAATAAATTTTCAATCATACCAAATGATTGAAGAATTTTTTTTTAAAATTATGAATTCTACTAAACAATTAGAGAATTTCATAATGAATTTTAAGAAAAAATAAAATAAATTTTCAATCCTACTAAACGATTTAAGGATTCAAATTTCTATTAAATCTTACTAAACTATTAGATGATTTAATGACCTTTATTTTTTAAAAAATTTTCATAAAAAGATTTTCAACAAAAAATCTCACTAAACGATTGGGGGATATGCATTGATATAAAATCTTACTAAATGATTAGAGGATTTTATTGATTGATTTCAAAAAAATGATTTCTTAGAAAATATGTTAATGAATCCGATGACAAAGCCTCTTCAGAGTGAGACATGAGTCTCCATGAATACTCATAAGGTAAAAAGATTGTCTTAAATTACTACTAAATGATTTGAGTAATTTTAAAAACAATTTTCAATATTAAATTTATTAGGCAAATTACAAACACATTTTAAGGCTTCGATAATATAAAATCAAACTGATACCATCATTTGATGGGTGTTGTGAGAGTGCTATAATCTTTTTCATGCATAATTATACTTTTCGGATCTAGTCTTGGTTTCGTAAACATAAAATTTATATTTTAAAAATACCTAAGTTAAGCTTGAGATTTCTCTTGAAAAAAGGGACAGATTCATTTAGATGGTCAATTGCACCTAAACAAAAAATATTAGTAACGACTCTTAAAGTCAAGTTTAGCTATAGATCTATGAATCTGTACGTTAAATAGCTTTTAAATGTTGAGTGGTCACTTAACAAAGACTACTCTAACAATACCAGTAGACCACCAAGTAACCATCATAACAAAGATCCCACCCAAAAGTGAGTTTTGCCTTCTTTTTTCAAAAGCCACAACAAGCCCCCAAAATATGTTGAAAGCTACCCCTAGCTTCCCCAAAATAATACAAAACCAAGCTATTACAACCTTACCTTGATAATGCACTAGCAACATAAATTGCTGCTCTTCAGAAAGAATTATAGATATTAAAAGAGAAAATAATAAAGATTTAAAATGATTGGAAGATAACCATAGCACCTTATCCACAACCATTAAATAGACAGATATCTTTTCATCTCTCAAGTTAAGCACTAACCTCGATGACTGCCTTAACCATTTTAAGATCTTTATTGACCTCTTCAATGTCTTGGATACAGTGAAATGTAGAATCTTTCCCACAATGCAGTGGTAAAGCCCACATATGGTTTTATTTAGTGGCTCTTGGGACCATTGATAGCTTTGATACACTTAACAGATAGTTTCTGGCCTATTTCCTTAGCAACAAAGCTGTTGTATGCTCTTCTGTGAGCTTATTAGCTGCAAGATAAAAACCTAATGAAATCATGTGGTAGTTTTTCAAAATGTTCAACACAACAACTTTGGAAATAAAAGACCTAAATATAGAATGGGCCATTTAGGCATTCACTTTTGGGGTAAGACACAACCACTTAAAGTAATCTCTCACTGAGAATAAACCTAAGCAACTACTATATCAACTCTATCAGAAAGCCTAAAAGTTTATTGAGTTTGAAAAGCTTAAGGCGGCAAACAAAACTGACAAGTGCAAATAAAGCTCTAAGTGTCTGCGAGTTGATGGTAGACAGATTGAAACTCCTAGTCAATAGTTCCATGATAATCACTAAATTCAGAATTAGCATCTCAAAAGAAAAGAATGGCAATTTCCCATAATATCTAACTTCCAATGCAACTACCTTTAGAGAAGCTTTTATCTCCTTGTTTGAAAAGACATTGACATTGGTGCTCACTATTACTAAAGAAGTCACCACAGTTGGTGGCACGATTGAAAAGGTAGCAAAGATGATGCTGGAGACAAGCAACCTTGGTAAAGTAGTGATTGTTGAAGATGTCATACCTATTGTCCCTTTAGGAGGAGGAACATTGGATACTGTGACTGTGGACACAATGGGTGCCATAGTGGACGCCAAGGATTGAACCCAATTGTTAAACACTACAATACTAGATGCGTCAAAAGTACCTATAACCTATTTCTTTGTGGGAGTGAGATTGACATGCGACAACTACTTCATCTTCTGTTTCTTCTATTGTAAGATTTTTTTAACTTTGATAGAGCGACTTATTTATACAAAACAGACAAAACATTAGAAGCAATTAACCATGATCAAACAACATAAGGCATGATATAATTACCATCATCCGCGACCCCAGCATTTGGTATGCCAAAGTCTACCATATTGATTCTAACCTCTCTCTACTACTTTGATCCATTCCAACACTTTAGGTTTCCATAAAACTCTACCCGTCAGCTTTTTTTTGCATGCCAATAGTGATAGCCATAACAGGTTTTTCCTCAACTACTTACTGCATGCCAGCAACTTTTGGCATGTTGCCTGCTTAATGAACTAAGGATTTTTTAACCTTTATTGCTATTCTCTTCATTGTAATACTAGCTGTCATAACATCTAGATCCGGGGATCCATCGCTAGACATTGACTTGAAGGAGTCGTCACCAATCTTTTTTTATCTAGGTACGATTGGCCACCTAAAGAATTTATCCTTTCAAGGAACACTAAAGCTTAAGAGTCCTTAAAAGAATAGGTTCAGGTCTATTAACCAAAACTGGGTTCGAGAGTTCGGTTACGTGTGAGGAAGGTTATAGCACCTTCACAACATCCATCGAAAGATGGTACCAGCTTAATTTTGTGTTATCCAATAAGCCTTAAAAATTTGTCAAGTAATTAATTATTGAAAATTATTCTCAATTGACTCTAATACTTTTAGTAAAAAATTGAGAAAATTCTCTCACCTCAAGAGTATGCAAGGAAACTACAGTTTCACTTGTAGAGGCTCTATCGTCGGATTATTTAACATTAAAAAAAATTCAAGAAAACAAAAAGAAAAAGAAAAAAAAAAAAAAAAAAAAATGATTCAGCTTTAGGTATAAATCTTTTTCTCTTCAAAAAAAAAAAACTCATTACTTTCGTACAAGGAAAATTGATATTTTCAACTTTTTCTCAAAAAAGCCTTTTTTTTTAAATATTTAAAAAAAATTGATACTTTCAACTTTTCTTAAAAATATTTTTTAGAAAACTTATTTTCAAGAAAAATTGATACTTTCAACTTTTTCTCAAAAATATTTTTTAGAAAACTTATTTTTAAGGAAAATTGATACTTTCAACTTTTTCTCAAAAATATTTTTTAGAAAAAACTTATTTTCAAGGAAAATCGATACTTTCAACTTTTTCTTAAAAATATATTTTTTTGAAGACTTATTTTCAAGAAAAATTAATACTTTCAACTTTTCCTTAAAAATATATATTTTTTGGAATTTTATTTAAAGAAAATAATAAAATAAAATAAAAATAAAAATAAAAATAAAAATAAAGATAAAAATAGAATAAAATAAAATAAGAAATATTAAATAATTTTAATCTAATAAATAATAATAATAATAATAAATAAATAAATAAATGAAAAAAAAAACTTGGAATGGCTCGGCTTAGCGGCTTGGTTCAGCTCGACTCGACTTCAGAAAAGCTCGTACTCGAGTAATACGCGGGTCAAACGCGGGTTGACGCTAGGGTTGGGTCGCTCGATTTCAAAATACGCGGATCCTCTGGGAATAGTAACACCAAAACGACGTCGTTTTCAATAGGTATAAAGGGCTATAACTTCTGTTTTTCAACAGATCTCCCATTCCCTCTCTCTCTCTCTTCCTTTCCTTTTCTCTTCCCTTTCTCTACCCAAACGAAGAACTCCGGTTGAATCTCGTTGGATTCTGAAAAATATCACCGAAATCTAGGTTTTTCGTAAAGTTCATCGAAAAATTGGTCAGTTTCTGGAAATAGTTGCCAAAAACTGGGTAGCTGACCGACAAATTCAACCGGTGCTGAAAAATTCACCGAAAAATTCAAACTTCATCGAAAAATTCAACGAAATCTAAAATTTTCCAAAAATTTCAAAAAAAATTTGCCTAAAATTCTCTAAAATTTTTAAAAAATTCCTAAAATTGCTTCTGACCTTTCTGAACGCATTTTTTTCTTATATTCTACTCTCCCTCTCTCACAGTGTTTATTTTCTCTGTCAATGTCTTTTCTGTTCTATTCCAGCACCTATTTATAGGGATTGATCAGAAGAGTTTCTGATCAATCCCAATTTCCTCTGGGATTTGGATTCAATCTTTGAATCTAATCCCAACTCTGTTAGCCCCAAATTCATGCCAAAATTTCAGTTGCTCCTAATCCCAATTTCAATTGGGTAAGCAGAAAAAGAAAGAAAGAAAAAAAATAAAGATAATATATTAATTAATAAAAGTAAGCAAAAAAAGAAAGAAAAATAAATAAAATAAAGATAATATATTAATAGATAAAAATATTAATAGATAAATAATAATAATAATAGATAAATATTAATAAAGTATATATATTAACAAATAAATAATAATAATAATAATATATATTAATAAATAGTAATAATAAATAAATAAACAAAAAATAAATAAGATACAAAAAATAAAAATACAAAAAATAGAAAATAAAATAAAATAAAATGAAATGGGCTTGCCCATTTGGACCAAGCTTCATTGATCCGAGCCTGGACCAAATTGGGTGTCTACAGCTACCTTTCTTTGTATATTTTCTGTGAAACATGAATTGTGCAAAGATGTAGATACCCATTCAAGACTCAACTTGACACCTTTTTTTTTGCTTTTTTTTTTAATTTTGGTCAAAGCTCCTTTAAGTAGAGGCTCAATGACAGATACTCAACAACTTTGAAAGAATAAACGAAGGCTCCTCTAAACAGAGGCTCAATGACTTTAGAAAAATAAATTGCTCATCTAAATAAAGGCTCAACAATTTCAGAAAAATAAACAAAGCTCCTCTAAATAGAGGCTCAATGACTTTGGAAAAATAAATAAAGCTCCTCTAAACAGAGGCTCAACGATTTTGGAAAAATAAATAAAGCTCATCTAAAAAAAGGCTCAACGACTTTTAAAAAGATAAACAAAGCTCCTCTAAACAGAGGCTTAACAACTTTTAAAAATAAAAGGCTCCTCTAATAAAAGGCTCAACGACTTTTGAAAAGTAAATTGCTCCTCTGAACAGGGGCATCACAACTTTGAAAAATAGATTGCTCCTCTAAACAGAGGCATCATAACTTCGAAAAATAAATTGCTCCTTGACAATTATGTCCAAAGGAGTTGAAAATCGTGTTTGAGGAAATTTCAGGAGATTATGCCCAAAGGTCTTACAAATCAACCCTGATACCGAGAGACATCATATTTCAAGGATTAGAAACTTACCTGACAAGCTTTTTATCAAATTTAAAAATGTCTTCACATATGTCTTCTCTATGTGGGATGTTGGAATACCCCTGCTTTTTGAATTTATACACTATATTTTCTTGAATGTAGTATATGCTATGCAATGCATGTGAAATTCAATGCATGCTATACAAATGTTGGCTAATTGATTCCTATTCAATTGTGGTACTCAAGTTTCTCAAGCGCTTTTTTTGGGCCTAAAACCCTTGATTCTTCAAAGACCAAGTTACATTACTCTTCTAAGATCGAGCCAGTGTAATTTTAAATCATCTCTTTTATTTAGTTCTCACATTCTTTCTGTAAGAAATCTCTTTCCAAATCCAATATCCTTATCAGGAATTGAACATCTTGATTCTGCCTTTATCACTCTTGACTTTTTTAATGTAATGTAAAAATCTTTCATGCCATTATTTATTTATCAATCATTATTTCAAACTCAAAAAGTAAGAATGCATTTGCACATTTCTTCCATTGTAGAGTATTAAGAAGAAAAGAATAAGAATGATTGAGAAACAGTCACCATAAGAGGCATATAAAAAGTGAAATAAAATATCTTTTATTAGTAAAATGTTGGCAAACTTTGGTCAAGGAAGAATTACAAGGATAAGTATAGGGAGACAAAGACCAAAAATGAACAATCGGACAATCATGATAACACATCTCAAGGTTTTTCTAAAAAATCTAATCATCTGATGCATTCAACCACTTAGAGCTCCTTCAAATTTGCTAGTCTCCATGCTAATAGATTTTCAAATTTGATGCTGTATTCTTCTTATCTAAGCTATCTTTTTAGGTTTTCAACTTAGATAAGCCCCCTATGACTCAAATCGCCCTTTTAGGATTTTCACCTTGAGTCCTCCTTTTTCATTCACTTTTTTTTTTCATTTTTTCATTTCATTTTTTTCTCTTCTTTTTTTGTTTAAGCATAGATTTTTTCACAGCATCAGAATTTATAGGATAGGGTAAATCGTTTCATCCATCTCAGTTAGTATCAGTGCTCCATCCGAAAAAGCCTGTTTCACCACATACAGCCCTTCCCAATTCAGAGTTCATTTTTCTCTATTATCGTGCTGGGTTGGGAGGATTCTCCTCAAGACCAACTTTCCTTCTCAAAAGCAATAGGGTCGAATCTTTTTGTCATGAGCCCTCATCATTCTTCTTTGATATAACTGACCATGGCATAGTTTAGTCAATCTCTTTTCTTCTATGAAATTTAACTGTTCATAGCATTCTCTAATTCATTCAGCTTCTTCCAATCCAACTTCTTTTAGAATCTTCAAGAAAGGGATCTTCACTTTCACTAGTAGTACAGCTTCTATCTCATAAACCAAAGAAAATGAGGTTGCCCCAGTAGAGGTGAGCACTGACGTTTGATATACATGTAGTGCAAATGATAACTTCTCATGTCAATCTTTATAAGTCTCGATCATTTTTTTAAGAATTTTTTTTATGTTTTTATTGGCTGTCTCAACTGCCCCATTCATTTTTAGATGATATGATGCCAAGTTATGATGCTTGATCTTGTATTAAGCACATATTTCTTATATCATCTTACTATTTAGATTCTTAGCATTATCTAAAATAATTCTCTTCGAAAGTTTATATCTACAAATAATCTCTCTCTTTATGAATATGTAAACCACAGATCGTATTACATGTACATATGATGTTGCCTTTACCCATTTTGAAAGTAATCTATCATCACAAAAATAAATCTATGCACGTTAGAAGCCTTTGGGGTGATAGGACCAATGACATCCATGCCCCACATTGAGAATGGCCAAAGTGGTGCCATAACATGTAAAACAGATAGCGGAGCATGGATCTTATCAGCATATATCTGGCATTTATGGCACTTACGAGCATAGTCAATGCAATCACTCTTCATTGTCAACCAGTAGTATCCTACTCTCATGATCTATCTCACCATCATATGTCCACTAGCATGTGCCTCACATATTCTATCCTGTACCTATTCAATGATTTTTTTTGCTTCAGCCTTACTTATGCATCTTAGTAATACTTGATCACGGGTTTTTTTGTACAGAACACCCTCATCCAGGAAAAAGCTCATAGTCAATCTTTGGATGACCCTTTTATTATTTTTTGTTACTTGAATTGGGTATTGCTGATCCTTAATATACTGTAAGATATCATAACACTAGGGTTTCCCATCTTCTTCCTCTTCTACATTGGAGTAATAAGTTGGTATATCCTTAACATCTAGCCTGATGGGTTGAATGTCAATATTATCATTAATTCGAATCATTACGGTCAGAGTAGTCAAGGCATCGACAATCAGATTCTCTTCTCGAGGTAAATGATCAAACTAGATATCTTCAAATTACTTTATCAACTCTAAAATATACTTATGATATGGAACGAGTTTTGAATCTCTAATATTCCATTCCTCTTTTAACTGATATATAACTAAAGCTGAGTCCCCAAACACTTTTAATGCTTTCATTCTTCTATCTATAGCAGCTTGTAAACCCATGACACATGCCTTATATTCAGTAATGTTATTTGTGCAATTAAAATTTAACCTTGCTGTTACAAAACAGTATTGTTTTTCTAGAAAGATCAAAATCACCCTAATTCCATGTCTCAAGGCATTGGCAGCTCCATCAAAATACATTCTCCAACACTTTTCTTCATGCTTTCCCTTCTCTAGTTGAGAAATGGTTACTGGAAGATTTGACAAGTGTTGCTTTATTTTATGAAAAGCCATTTGACCTTCTTCATCCCATTTTCCAGGATTATTCTTATGAAAAAGCTTAAATATGAGATCACATTTGTAGGTAAACTGAGAGATAAACCAAGAAATGTAATTCAATCTTTTCAAAAAATCTTGAACTTTCTTTGGTGTACTCGAAGGTGACAAATTTTGAATGGCTCGTGTCTTGTTTGGATCGACTTTAATTCCTCTTTCACTGACCACAAAGCCTAGTAACTTCCCTGACTTTACCCCAAATGTGCACTTAACTGAGTTTAACTTGAACTGAAACCTTTTCAATCTCTCAAATAACTTTTTGAGGCTGGTGACATGATCTTCATTCTTGTAAGATTTTACAATCATATCGTCTACATATACTTCAATCTCTTTATGCAACATGTCATGAAAGAGTGTTACCATGGCCCTTTGATATGTTGCCCTATATTTTTTAACCCAAAAGGCATGACTTTAATAAAAAGTTTCTCACATAGTCACAAAAGTGATCTTTTCCATATCATCTGTAGCTATTTTTATCTAATTATATCTTGAAAAACCATCCAAAAGAGAAAATTGAATGCCTAGCCGTGTTATCTATTAGTGTGTCAATATGAGGTAAAGAAAAGTTATCCTTTGGATTAGCCCTATTCAAATCATGATAGTCTACACACATTCGTACATTTTTATTTTTCTTAAAAATTGATACTATATTGGCTACCCATTCTGGATACTTAGCCACTTATAGAAAACCTACATCAAACTATTTTTTTCATCTCTTCTTTGATCTTTAGTAGTATTTCAGGTTTCATTCACCTCAGTTTCTGCTTAACCAATTTACATTCTGGCTTTAGGGGTAATCTGTGCTCTACTATCTCTGTGCTCAACCCTGACATATCTTGATAAGACCAAGCAAATACATCTATGAATTTTTGAAATAGATCTGCCAAACATTGTCTATCTTCTGATGAAAGTGAAGTGCCAATTCTGACATCTTTTTTATTTTTTTCATCTCCTAGATTCACTAAGTCAACTATCTCCTGATGAGGCTTAATTGGCTTATTTTCTTGTTCACTCAATCTCATTAGGTCCTGAGGCATAACATATTCCTCAGAATTCTCTTCATTGTCAAGTTCATCAGTGTTAATGAAATTCTAAAAGCTAACCTCTTGATTGTTATCATAATTATCTTCAAAATTTAAGACCTAAAATTAGATGAAATAGGATATGTTGGCAAGATGTGTTTGAAAAATTGGTAATAATGAAGACACAATAAAAAAATGAATGAAAATGTATCCTTCCTAATCTTTATTAGAATAATAAAAGATAAATGGCCCAAACAAGAAAGATCACCCTAATACCTTGGGCAATGGCTATTGGGATGTTACAATTACATTGAATTAGTTTCAAAAGTTAAAGGCACTTTAATGGCACTCCAATTGTTTAGCTTATAATCTGGCGGATAATGACGGACCCACCCTTCTTGATTAAGCCCCACTTCATCTTCGATAGCATAAATAGTTAACCAGGTAAAAGCTCTTTTCATGCTTTTTCTTGTATATGGGTACATGAATCTTCTAGGTTTGAAAGTCTCATACAGGTGTGAAATAACCATTAATCTTATTGTTTTACCTACTAGCTTTCTCTGGATCTCTTATTCTGTTACTTTATAACCTAGGCCAAACCTTTCACTATTGTCTACCACTGTCGGGGGTTCTTTATTCCTTGTAAGTTCTTGCCCAATCCTAATCCTAGATACCAACCCTTATTGATGACTTGGCTCATCACTATTCTTGAAAAATGTTGATTTTTAAATCTTTCACCAACAGAATTAACTAATTCAAAATATCGATGGAAGTATTTTATTGCTTCTTCGGTAGCTTTTACATATGAAACATTCAATGGTTAGGTCACTAGCATGTCTTTCTCCTTAACTACCACTACTAATTGACCTTTTACATTAAACTTAATCTTTTAGTGCAAGGTAGAGGGCATAGCACTTGCCATATGAATCCATGGTCTTTTTAGTAGACTGTTGTAGGAGAGAGAGATATCCATCACTTGAAATTTCATATTAAAAGTGCACGACCCAATTTGTAAGGGCATCTCGATATCTCCTAAGACTTCTCTTCTAGTCTCATCAAAAGCTCTCACGATCATCTAATTGTCTTTCATATAAGATTAGTCAATGGGTAACCTTGTCAAAGTTAACATAGGCATGACATTAATAGCGGAGCCATTATCAATAAGGACCTTGGCTATGATATGGCTATTGCACTTGATCGTGATATGCAAAACCTTGGCATTTCCCTTTTCTTCCGAAGGAATCTCATCATCTTTGAATGAAATATAATTCGGCATGACTAGATTTTTAGCCAGGTGGTTCACATATTCAACAGATACATTATGTGCCATATATGCCTAGTTCAATACTTTCAGCACGGCATTTCGGTGTAACTCTGAATTTAATAGCAGTGATAGTAATGAGATTCGTGCTGACATTTTGTTCAACTATTCAACAACTAAATACTCACTATGTTTTAACAACTTCAGGATTCACAAGCCTCTTTTTTCTGACACCGATTTCGAGCAATCTTTTTCGGATTCTACTTCAGTGTTATTTCATCTTTTTTTTTTCTTGACTTTCTCTCTTTTAGTCTTCTCTAATATTTTTAAAATGTAGCACCTTCCACTTCGGGTAATTCATCCTACACCAGTTATATTGAAGGTGTCAACTTTAGAGACATCATCTTTTTACCCCTGAACTACTGTATCATAGTCATATTTTTAAGGTACAGCTTTATTATCCTTATATGGGAAGAGAGTCGAAACTTTAAAAGTTATCAGCCTGGAAATGAGTTTGTCTATGATTGACTTTGGCTTGTTCCCACAATGAATTGTCATCGACTTTGAAAATAGCTTTGCAGGCCTTATCAGTCATGGACACTTCAACACTTTCTAAGTCTTTTCCTTTTTCGTAGACCTCCATCTGGTATGAATCCAAGAGCTTTTGTACCTCTTGATGAAACTCCTCACAAGTTTCAATAGAGTGACCCATTGCCCCCACTATGATATTTACAACTAGTGTCAGTTAAATATACTCCATGATAACTGTGTGGACTCACTGGTTGTATCATGTCAACTTTTCATAAAACATCAAACAGTTGACTGAGAGGTGTCTTAATGTCTGCCACTTCTTTTTTCAAATGGCACTCTTATTCTTCACTCAAAACATTCACATTATGATTAGGCAAAGGATTGCCACTAACATTTGGTGTAGTCCCCCTCCTGTATCAAAGCTAATCATTCCATCTTTGATCAACGATTGTATTTTGTATTTCAAGGAGGTGTAATTTTCAGTGAAGTGACCAGCGAAGTCGCCAAACTGTCATAACATCTAAATCCAGGGATCCATCACTAGGTATTGACTTGAAGGAGTTATCACCAATCTTTTTTTATCTAGGTGCGATTGACCACCTAAATAATCTATCTTTTCAAGGAACATCTAAGCTTAAAGGTCCCTAAAAGAATAGATTCAGGTCTACTAACCAAAATTGGGTTTGAGAGTTCGGTTACGTGTGAGGAAAGTTATAGCACCCTCACAACGTCCATCGAAAGATGGTACCAGCTTAATTTTGTGTTATCCAATAAGCCTTAAAAATTTATCAAGTAATTAATTATTAAAAATTATTCTCAATTGATTTTAATACTTTTACCACAAAATTGAGAAAATTCTCTCACCTCAAGAGTTTGCAAGAAAACTACTATTTCACTTGTAGAGACTCCATCGTCGGATTATTTAACATTAAAAAAAATTTAAGAAACCAAAAAAGAAAAGAAATAAAACGAAAAAAAAGAAAAAAAATGATTCAGCTTTAGGTATAATTTTTTTCTCTTAAAAAAAAAACTCATTGCTTTCGTACAAGGAAAATTGATACTTTCAACTTTTCCCTAAAAAAATTTTTTTAAAAAAAATTATTTTCAAAGAAAATTGATACTTTCAATTTTTCCTCAAAAATATTTTTTAGAAAACTTATTTTCAAGAAAAATTGACACTTTCAACTTTTTCTCAAAAATATTTTTTAGAAAACTTATTTTTAAGAAAAATTGATACTTTCAACTTTTTCTCAAAAATATTTTTGAAAAAAAACTTAATTTTAAAGAAAATTGATACTTTCAACTTTTCCTTTAAAATATATTGTTTTAGAATTTTATTTAAAGAAAATAAAATAAAATAAAATAAAAATAAAAATAAAAATAAAGATAAAAATAAAATAAAATAAAATAAAAAATACTAAATAATTCTAATCTAATCAATAAATAATAATAAATAAATAAATAAAACGAAAAAAAAAAACCTTGGATCACACACAGGTTAGCGCTCGGGTCGGGTTGTCCGATTTCAAAATGTGCAAATCCTCTGAGAATAGTAACGCCAAAACGACATCATTTTCAACAGGTATAAAAGGCTATAACCCATATTTTCAGCAGATCTTTCATTTCCTCTCTCTTTCTTCCCTTCCTTTCCTCCTCTCTCTCTCTACCCGAACAAAGAAGTCTAGTTGAATCTCGTTGGATTCTGAAAAATGTCATCGAAATCTGAATTTTTCATCAAAAGTTCATCGAAAAGCTGGTCGATTTATGAAAATAGTTGCTGAAAACTAGGTAGCTGACAGAAAAATTCAATCGGTGCCAAAAAATTCATCAAAAATTCAAACTTTGCCTGAAAATTCAACCAAAATCTAGAAATTTTTCAAAAATTTCCAGAAAAAATCGCCTAAAATTCTCTAAATTTTTTAAAGAATTCCTAAAATTGCTTCTGACCTTTCTGAACGCCTTTTTTTCTTCTCTTCTGCTCTCTCCCAGTGTTTATTTTCTTTGTCAATGTCTTTCCTGTTCTATTCGAACACCTATTTATAGTGATTGATTAGAAGAGTTTCTGATCAATCCCAATTTCCTCTGGGATTTGGATTCAATCTTTGAATCCAATCCCAACTCTGTCCAGCCCCAAATTCACGCCAGAATTTCAGTTGCTCCTAATCCCAATTCCAATCGGGTAAGCAGAAAAAGAAAGAAAGAAAAAAAATAAAGATAATATATTAATTAATAAAAGTAAGCAGAAAAAAAAAAGAAAAGAAAAAATAAAATAAAGATAATATATTACTAGATAAATAATAATAATAATAATAGATAAATATTAATAAAGTATATATATATTAATAGATAAATAATAATAATAATAATAAATAATAATAATAAATAAAAAAATAAATAAGATACAAAAAATAAAAATACAAAAACATAAAAAATAAAATAAAATGAGTTTACCCATTTGGACCAGACCCAATTAATCTGGACCTGGATCAAATTGAGTGTCTACACTAGTCACAACAAAACTACATCAATATAGATTTTAAGGTAGAAAATTTAACCAACAAATCAAGTAAGATGCAAATGGCCAATGTATTCTTTTTGCCACTCAAGTCCTCATTTCCCTTAGGCAGGAAGACTGGCACTCCTAATTCTTCTCCTTGGTTTTCATCACCCTGACCATATTTTTTTCCTTGCTCTAACGCCTCTTGTATGCCTTTGGCCCTAAGGATAAAGTAATAATCACGGATGTTCTTTATGGGTGGCTAGCAAGGAATAAGATAGCCTTTTGTCCTTCAAAATGTTCACCTGCTTGACCTCATCCTCACCAAGCTCTAAAATGCCCATTTCCAATGCACTGGTATAGAACCAACTGATCTTAAAAGGAAACCACATGTCAGGTGTTTTTATGCGAGCCACCATAAATCTATCATAGTTAGGGTAGCTGTTGAAAGGCAACTCCACCACACATGACAGTCCACAAGCTTGGAGATAGTAAAGCCATCTGTTGATCTCTCTCAACTTGTATAATGCCAATATCACATCCGGGATCCACTTCCTTAATCGGTAATAAATAAAGTAGGTCATCAGTATCTCTCAAGCTTTTGGTGCTAGCTGTTATGCGACTAAATTAAAGGTGCGCAATACCAAATGAAAGAAAGGATGCAACAGCAATTGAAACCTATGGTAAAAGTTGTGCAGATAGAACCCTATCATTCTTTTGTTTGCCCCTACCTAACTAATTATGAACCCTTCAAAGGTAGGGAAATAGAGAACATTAAGTACCCTGGGTTGAAGGCCATAAGATCTAAGATCAAGTTCGCCATGCCTACTGTAGCCACGGACCAATACGCATATGGTGACCAAGTTTTTGACTCAAGGTCCTTCAATTTTTCAACAACCACCTTTGTTCTCTTTCCTTTTTTTTCCCATTTCGCCTCTAAAAGCACTTGCGCAAAAGCCTAGAGCACCCACCTTTTGATCCACTATGCCACGACTTTAACCCTTTTAGGCTCCACTACCCCTCCGTTAGACACTTTCTCCCTTACCTTGAGCCCCACCATGGGTAATTAGCATCATATTGCCTTCATCATCAATCTATCCTCTATCACAACTCTCATCTTTAGTGCCATTTTCAACCAACCACCTTAAAAATCACAAAAAACCTAAAAATTACTTACCTATAATAGTTAATGTGAACAATACTAGATGTATAACACCCACGAGACTCAGACAACATATTATTTCTCTTATTTAAAAATTTGACAAACTAAGTCTTAAACCTTCTTTTAAACGTTTCAAATGAAATGATAAAGATTAAAACAACATTTAATTGGTCATGAAACAGATTAATTCTCTAAATAAGATTGAAGCTTTAGTTACATGGTTTAAAAAAAACATATTTATTCCCTCATTAACTAAACCAATATAATTTAAAATGTAAAAACATTAAATTTTCCTAACAACCCTTAAACCTTATCGCACCACTTGCACTACATAGTCGTATAATTTAAAAACACAATTATGTGTTTCAAAATGCGCTCGAAGACGTACTCCATTCACAAACACCATGTGAGCTGCATAGTGTTTGGGATAGGAAAATTTTTCTAAGTCTTCACCTATTGCCTCTTGTGCCTCAACATAACATGCCATTTGTGATACTCGACAAAATATAAGGCCTTGACCAACAGGGACACAACATCAGCACAGCTCACCTAGACAAAGTCCCTCGACCAACAAGGACACAAAATCACCACGACTAGCCCAAACAAAGCCCCTCAACCAACATGGGCATGCCTTAAAGAAAGCTCGCCAAAATGAAGTTCTTCGACGTAAACTACTCATCAAACCTCGATGACACGACCTAGTAAAGATCTCAAGGTGGTCATTTTATAACTAATCTTGGACTCGGTGGGCAATTGTTAGACGCATCTTTTAAGTCAATAAAGTCAACCACTCATTTAAGTCAACAAAGGGAAGATTGAAAAGTTAGAATGGTGCGGCCGAATTCTTCGAATTGATTGAAAGAGACGACACGACACGACACGATTCAGGTTGGAGGATAGTGGACAGATTTCATTGTCCAAGGAGTTGTACTCTTTAATTGGTACGGTGCACATGCCCTCCCCCATGATTTGTGTCCTAACAATACTCAAGTTTGGTGGTTATTTTGAAACACTCATTTTATTTTTCTACTATTCATTAATTACGAGGCAATTAACAACATATCACGTGCCTAATTTATTATTTTTTTATTATTATTCTTTTTATATTATGAAGACAAAAAATTTAAAATATTAAAATTTAAATTAAAAAATTAAGTATTATTTTTAAAAACAATTGTATAAATCAACTCGTATTTAAATTATTTTGACATACACCGACCTAGGCTATGCTAGAGGAGGGAACTAATTCCGTTGTCAAGAATGACCTATGCCCATGATGGCTGCAAGGAATTGGTTTGCTCCTCCTGGCTATGCATTCCTCTCCTTTTCCCTATTCTGCATCAAAATACTCACTACTACACTATACTAACAGTTAATAAGTACTAACTAAATTAATTAGGTTGTGTTTTTTAGGTAATTAATTTATTATAATTAATAAAAGTTTTCACCTTGAAGGGTTCTAAATACATCACAAAATTTTTTTTATACATTTCTTATATTTTTTTTTCAAAAATACCCATGTAGCAAATATCAAAATTTGCCTTTAGTAAATGACAAAAATATCATAAGTAATCTTTTTGTTAAATTTTACAAATCGTGTAATTCTTAGAAATTATTTTTTCATAATTATATTGTAGGTTTGAAAATAAATTTTCAAAAATACAATATAATTCTTGAAAATATAACTCTCAAAAATAAATTTTCAAGAATTATATTTGTTAAAAATGTAATATAATTCTTAAAATAACTTATACACCTCTTTGTTAAATCCTGCAAATAGTGGAATTCTCAAAAATAGATTTTTTAGAATTATATTGTAATCTCATAAATGAATTTTTGAGAATGCAATATAATTACATTGTTCTTGTGAATTTAATTAAACTGTTTCTATAATATGTTTGAGTTCGGATTAACATGTATGCGCACCTGTCATGGCAACAAGTTCTCAAGCATGCACAGGTAAAAGGTTGTTCTTGGTTTTCTAGAGTCTCAAGACAAGAACACTTTTTTCCCATACATCATTGAGAATTATCATATCTTTTTTATTCGCACACATGATCAAGTAAATGTGTTTATAAACTTATACATTTTCTATTAAGTTATTCTTAAAAGTTTTCGAAAATAAATATTCGAGAAATTTTGAGATTTTTTGGAAATGGATATTCGAGAAGCTAAAAAGGATTTTCAGATATCCATTTTCTAGAAGTGTTAAAAGCTTCCTAGATGTCCATTTCCAAGAAACTCAATTTCATATAAATCTTACCATAAACCCTAATCTATATTTACATCTATTTCAACTACAATTCAACAAAAATCAATCAAAAACAAAGGAGAAATCTTACCTTTAATCACTGAAAAACTAAAAAACATAAGAGATTTAAGGTTAATTTGATAAATTTAGGGTTTTTTGGATTGAAAAGTAAAGAGAGAATAAGAGAGAATGAAAATGATAAGAATGAAAAATAGAAAGTGAAAGGTAGGGGTGTATTTAATATAAATAAAAAATTGAGTTTTGAATTTAAAATGTATTTAAAAGTGGGATATGTAGAATAATGAATCAGGTGTAAATAGAATTTTCTTTACACCCCCTCTATCTATTAGGTTATGGGTCTATTACTTATTTAATCAATTAAAATTTTACATGATGTCCAATATAATTAAGCTTTATTTTCCTTTTATTTTTTACACATAACATAATAGGAATAGACGGATGATTTATGTATTGTCATTAATCTTAGCCATTATGTCTAAGGGCAGAGGTCGCCTTACCCAACTCTTTTTATTTTTTAGAAATTTAATTTTTTAAAATCTAATTTAATATTGTTGTTATGATTTTAAAAAATAGTTGATTTTAAAAAATTTGTTTAAAAAATATATTTTAAAAATTTTAAGTATTTAAGATTACTTTGAAAAAATGCTGTGATTTATTAAAACATTTAAAATATATATAAAAATAAAGTAAAAAGATATAAAGATAAAAAAGTAATTTTATCTCTAAAAATATTTTTGAATCGCAAGCATGTCTTTAGAAGGATTTTTAGATTTGATTTACAAAACAAAATTATTTGATTGTAAAGTTAAAAAATTTCCCATCGATTAGCATTAAAATTGGAAGCAGTGAATTTTTTAACGAAATGTCCTTTTCTGCCCCCATCCTAAACGAGGTCTTAGAATCTAACAAAACATATTTGTTTGACCGAACAACTACTTATCCAACTACAGTACTAGGAGAAAAACAATAATAGCATAGGGATAGACCTTTAGCTTGAAGGGATGGAACCGACGACGGACAAAATTAACTACTTTTCCTTTTGGGTGGGTTGGGTGGTTGAGTACCTAACATTCAAACAATAAATATGAATGACATGACACATCAGCAATGACTTGATTGTTAGGCTTGCGATGCTAATAAGTTAATGCTCGAAGAAATCTTCTATGCTTGTAGTCAATTCATGAGTATAACAGCATCTGCGATGTCCATGAATAGCAACAAATTTATGCACTTTGTCACGTTCTTTCTTTCTTTTTTTTTTCTTTCTTTCAATTATTTGCCCTCCTTAATAAAAATTCTAACGATGAGTATAATATAACCAAATTCATTGGATTTGGAAAAACTAGATGCTCTCCTAATATTTTATATTATAGTAGTGTTGGGCTTCGGCTTCGCTTAGAATGTTAAATTAATTTTTAATATTTTATTTTATTAATATTTGATTGAATTAGAATTTAAAATAATTTAATATAAAGTTAATATTATTAAGTGTAAAAAAATTTGTTAAAATAATTGACAAAAGAAAGTTAATATTAAACTAAATAGAAAATATTAGATATGCATTTTAAAGTTACAAAGTTTTTAAAAAGTGTGTTATTTTATTTATTATTTTTTTACAATAATTTTGTATTGGATATTTCGTATAGTTTTATAATTTTTTGAAAAAAAAGATTGTTTTTTTATAAAATGAGTTGTTATAATAATTTGGAGATTATTTTTAAGTTTTTATATTATTTTTGTGTAGTAATAAAATATTTATTCTATAAATTATTAAAATTTAATTTGAAAAAAAGTAAAATTTTATTTATTATAGAGTAAATATATTTTTGGTAAAAGAAGATGCAATTATAATATCAATAGCTGCTTATGAAACAAATAATAGAAAAAAATCTCATAACCAAACCTTAGCTCAAATAAAAAATAGAGGAAGAAAAAGAGGAAGAGGCGATAGAAAATTTGATAAAAAAGATGTTTGTATGAGGCTTGTTTCTAAACAAGATTGGATTCAGCTTAGAACCATAAATACATGAGTTTCTATACTAGAGCAGTATTTGTAGAAATAGTTTCTACAATTACTTTGCCATCAAAGAAACTGAGGGCCCTATGAAAACTATCCCAAATTTCTTGCTTTATTGGAATACATTTAATTAAGCATTTCTCATGTCTTGGTCTTAAGAAGTAAAAGGCACAATTGTTGAAACAACAAGTATGAGGTAACATAGGATACCTGACCTTCATTATAATAAAAAATAAAAATATGGTATAAAAAACGAAAGTTCAAATTCCAAGTAACATTTACTTTTAATGATTCAATATACTACTTTTCACCAAGATCATTGTGGGGTTTTAAGGAAACCTACAAAGGGGATTATTTCCACCTTAATATCGTGAACACATAGCGACTACTCCATTTGTATAACAGTGATGGGATGATTAGCATGTGCTTTCTTTATGGTTTCAGGGCTAGCTTTAGATAAACCAATATATTTTATTTTCCTTTCTTCCACCAACTTTTTAAGTTTTCCCATCTAAGATAGAAAGAATAAACATAAATAGCTTAGTTTTAAGTTCAATCAACTAAACATTATAGTACCACAATGAGCATTTAAACCAAGAAAAGTATAGGATGTTTTCTACTATAACATTTATAATATCCTCTATTGGTATTGTGGTGTTGACTCTGTGCTGATAATAGATATCAATGTATTCGACATCAAGGCATTTCAGGCTAGCTTCCATAGAGGCATGAACATTTTCAAATGTACCATGTATTGTTAAACTAGTAGAATCTATTTTTGTAATACCAAATTTTATAGCTAACTATATTTTCTCTCGTGCTAACTACTTCAAGGCCTGAAAACATTGGTTTTCTAAGTCATGAATTGGTTTAACAAAAACCATTTGTTTAAACTAATTTAAAAGCAAAACCAAAAAGTTGTTGGAAGTTGGAATTCATTCTAAAAGTCTATAATAGGACTTCACGTGCAAGCATGTTACCTCTCTAACCAATATTTCATTAGTTTTGGGTCAATATATGTATGATGTATCAAATAAAGTGATTCTTTTACCGAATGCATGCTTGATGATTGATAAGCCAACATTTTTAAAGACAGGATCATTATACATTCCTGTAAGTCCCATACAACCAAACCCTAACTTGGAAACCTATAAAATGATAGAGTTGGCAATAAAAATGAGATAAGAATATACTATTTGAGAATGAAAATAATGTAAATTTGATTGACAGTTAAATTTGATTGAGTTAAAAATCTTTGTAAAAAAATGCAACATAAAAAAATAAGAACAGCTACAAAAGTTATCAGAATTGAAAGCCTATTAGCTCATAAACATTGCCATGCAACCTCTTATTGACCACTCTTAGAAGAACAAAATCTTACCTTATATCTTTGAATTCCTAATTTCACTTTAAGAATCTCAACTTTTAAAAAAATAAAATCTTTCCTTAAATCTTATTGACTACTCTTAAAAGAACAAAATCTTACCTTAAATCCTTGAGTTCCTAATTTCACTCTAGGAATCTCAACATTCAGCTACTTTTCAGCTATGTTTTATCTTTTGTTATTGAATCAATGCTTCACTCAATGCACAGTAACTAAAAGCTATAGGAAATATATTAGTGTAACTAACCTTTATGGTGTATATATACTTGAAAAAACCCTAAGAAAAAGATAACAAAAATTAATCAAAAACAAAATGACAACTTCATTCAAAGAACATGCAAAACAAAATACTCCAAAAAAATGTACAAATTATTTATTGCAACATTATGTTTCTATAAGCAACAATCTGATTTTCATCCAACATCAAAACAAGCAAAGAGAAATTATTTCAAAAGAACACATTCAGAACAACACACAAACTTGAGATCCATAAAACCCAAACCCTAACAGCAAAATCATCTTAAAAAAACAAAAAAAAAAAACCAACATTCAATTAAATAATGAAAAATAGCCACAATTTTACCAAAAAATAGCCCAAAAAAAGAAAAACTTGTGAAGTCTCTCCTTCACACCAAAAGCTCCACTTTCTGAAGTAACAATAAAAACCCAAAAATGAACTTTCGAAATTACAATTAAAACATAAGTATCAAATACAAAACAACAAAAAAGGACACAAATTATGTACAGCAAAACTATGTTTTTTTAAACAATAATTTTATTTTCATCCAACATCACAACATGCAAAGAGAAATTCTTTAAAAAGAAAACACACACACATTCATAACAACATGCAAACCTTAGAATCACAAAACCCAACCCCATTTAACAATCCAACTCCATTTAACAATCCAACTCCATTAAATAAAATGAAAATGTGTAACAACAAAGTCATCTAAGGAAACCTAAAAAGAACAAAACCCACATTCAATTAATCAATGAAAAATAATCACAGATTTTACCTAAAAACAACTAAAAAAAAAAGAACTTGAGAAGCCTCTCTTTCATGCCAAAAGCTCCACCATCTGAAGTAGCAATAAAAACCCAAAAAAGAACCCTCAAAATTGAAGTTAAAACACAAATGTCAAAGACAAAACAACAGAAAAAAACACGTATCCTCTGAAAGAATTTTCTGACCGATAAAACCCTAACTCGATCCCAATGAAATAATAAAAAATTGTAAAAGAATCCAAAAAAAAAAGTATACATGGCACTTTCAATAGACACATTTTATATAAGAGTATATTGATTTAATAAATTATATGACTGCCAACAATTATTTTTATTTTACTTAAATCCCATTTGATAAAGTAAATAATAAAAATTAAATAATGAATTTTTATTTTTTTAAAAAATTAAATATTGAATTTATTGTATAAAAAAATTGGTATGCTCCTAAAAATTATGAGTAATAATATTTTTTATTAATCTCTTATAAAAGAGAGATACGATATTATAATTATTTTAATTGATAAAAATTTTTAAAAAATGCATTAATCAAATAATATTTAATATGTTCAAGATTTTAATAATAAAATTTATTTTATTTTTATTTCATATAATAGCTTTTTAAGTAAAAAAAATTAAAAAGGAAAAATACAAATTTAAAAAGAAAGAATATAAAATTAATTTAATTAATAGTATTTTTTATTCAATAAAATTAGCTTAATACCTTAAGAAGTAAAAAATTACATATCATTTTAAATATTTTTATCAAAAAATTTTAATTAAATGATTCTTATATTGAAAAAATAAAATCATTGAAGAATTGGTGAAAACAATTCTGTACTAAAAATTTGTCAATTTGGTGGAAAAGGAAGGAATGTCTGTGTTTCCTGTTGAAGATTGTAAAAGCAAACTTGATGCATTAAGTTTATATTGCAGTCGCCAGTAGCAAGGAGGAAGTAGCGGATAGGTAAGGTAAAAGGTAAGCAGTCCGATTTTTTGCAGAATTAACATATCTCCACTCTGCTTTCATCTCCTACTTCTGGTTGGTACTAAAATTCTGCTTCATTTCGGTTTTGGGTCAGCCCATGAGTTGTTTATATGCCCAACAAATACTGGGTTTACACCATTATTGAAACCGCCCATATTAGCCCAGACAAAATTTGGCGGGTAAATTGGATTAACTTCTGATTTAGACGAGGTGGAAGTTTCGAAAACCCTAGCTAGACCATTGCGTGTTTAGGGTTTTCGTTCGTTGCTTACTCGGATCCTCAATTACGCTCAAAGGGTAAGTTGATTCCTCCTCAAGTCTCGTTCAATGGTTTTCGATTTTCTTTCTTTCTTTTACGGAAAGAGAAACGGGAAATGTGAATGCTTTGAAACCCATTCAATTCGGGGTTTCCAAGATTTTGTTGACTTAAACAACTACTTTATCTTGATTCTTGCTGGACCTTGAATTTGCTTTTACTTAGCCGTTGGCCAATGAAAATTCGTTCAATTTTTTAATGTTTTTAATTTCTCTGCACTTTGACCTGATCTTTTAATTGCCATGTTTCATGTCTTGGATGTGGGTATTGTTTTGGCAATGTACTTTTTCATCTGTCAGTTTGGGATATTGTCACCTAGGAATTTTGTTTAGAATTAGATTGTTCGGTGCAGCCTGCAATAGACTATTAATTTATTCTTTTTTTTTAGTATATTTGTATTGGTTAAAGATTACTATCCTTGCTTATCTTGGTTGTTCTAGTTGGAGCCTTCAAATGCTCTGTCATAGGTTGTTGATGTTGCATACTGCTTTGTATGATTGAATGCAGATGGTAGCAGAGTTGCTCCTTTTTGTACGCCCTAAATTCTATTGATTGATCAGACACGTTGCCCACGAGCTATTGTAGTTCATTTTGCCTTTTGAAAATCAAAGATTTGATTGCAGGGTTGGAGATCCCTACTTAGGTTTTTCTCATTTGCTTGGTGTGCATGATGGAACAACCTCAGCCATGTTGCAAGGGAGCTCAAGTGATGTTGAATCTCCAACCCACCTCTTCAGTTTCTATTCAATATCATCCGCTCTTTGGCTCCCATGATGATTTGATTCTCCTTGAACTTGATGAGAAACTTCTTCCTGATGTTCTGTACCAGAGGTAACATATAATTTTGTTCAGTATTTAGTCTTTTAAGTTGTCTCTCAAGGATTCCAATTTTATTCTTTGAATTCTTCTTCTTGTCCTTTTTTGTCCATCTTTTTTCTAGGGTAACCTTAAGAGGACAGACTGATGAAGATGCAGTTCTTTGCACTAAGTCAAAAACTTACTCAGTTAAGTTTGTTGGAACTTCAAATTCTGTGTTACTTGTACCACCTGCAGATTATTCAACATCGTGTAAAAATTCACGAGATTGTGATGGGGAAGACTATGAACAACAAATTGGTGCATCAGTCATCAAAGTTGCACCGGGTAACATGGAGCTTGTCGAGGTTGCTCCTAGACTTGACAAGCTCAAATCGATTCTCTCAGAGAATCTTTACAGCTCTGATGAGGCATTAGAGAAAGCGGATTTAGATTCTATGGAGAGAAGTAAGAGAAGATTGTATACATGGGATGATCTTACTAACAAGGTTCAGGCTAGTGATGATGAATTGAGGACTGGATTACAAGCTCGTTCAGCTGTGGAGATTGATGGGTATTGGAGAATTGTGGATGAGAAATACATGGACTTGATTCTTAGGATGCTTTTTCACAATTCTGTGTTGAATGACTGGTCACTAGACTCACTTATTGAAGATAAAGTTGTGAGTGTATTGGAGTCAGATGGGTTTCCACGCAAACTTGCCTACCATTGTTTGTATGTCTATGGTGGTAGGGTAGAGGAGGCCATGGATAGAGGTGTGTGGAAGATGGATGCAAGAAGAGTATGTGTGCATTTTGCAAGGGGAATCTTGAGAGAAGGAAAGAGGAAGATGGAGAGTTTCATGGAGGAGTGGATGCGGATGATTCCAGAAGAGATGCAGGTCAGTTTTGATATGTTGGAAGGTGAAGTGTTGACGGAGAAGCTTGGTGTAGAGACATGGGTTCGTGTCTTCAGTGTTTCTTCATTGCCTTCTACTCCTGCAGAACGTTTTTCCATCCTGTTCAAAGAACGACCAAAATGGGAGTGGAAGGACTTAGAGCCATACATCAGGTATTTCGTATTTCTATCATACATTGATCTGTTTTCTTGAATTCTTTGTTCCAGAAATAATCTAAGAGATTGACATTTTGATCTTTAGGGATCTAAATGTACCAGGCCTTTCATCGGAAGCTTTGCTTCTGAAGTATACTCGAAGAACTCAACCAAAAGTTGATGCAGAACCTGTTTTTACAGCTCGATAGTACACATACATACCCACATTACACTCGAAGAACTCAACCAATCATTGATGCAGAACCTGTTTTTGCTGCTAGATAGTACAAATATGTATCCTTCGCATTCTGAGGTGTCATTATTGTCCTTGTGAATTAAGTAAAATGAATCATAGTATTAGAAAAGTAACTTCTTTATCATTATTGTTGTTTTGATTAAACACTCCACCATGATACTAGATGCGTGTACCTAACTTCCTCATTGAGAGAAGTCTATTCTATCCTAGCTTTTTAAGGGTATAAATTGTAATTAGTAATGGAAATGGCCTTGGCAAAATTTTAATAGCTAGTTTTACATAGTTAGGACTGCAACTGATGAGAATCAACGGCAGCTCCTACAGTCCTACTCATAAAGAGTGTTTGAGTTTAAAATACGTCATGATGCCAGTATTACGTGGTAATTTCTTCCTTGCTGGAAATCATGATATCAATTTCCTCAAGGTTAAATTCTATAACTCGTAATATTAGAGTTGGTGCACACATAACGGGAAAGAAAGGGGAATTTGGAGGTAAACGTGTATCCTGTAATATTTGAAGGGTTTGGTGATAGGACATAAATTTACCAAAAGAACGAATGCAGCAGAAGCAGATGAATTTAGATGGGGTTTGGGAGTATAAGGTAAATGCAATGTGATCTACTTTTCGTGGTTGGTATCATTCATCCTAATAATCGCAGTCACAGGCCCTTTCAATGATCCATGGTCTCAAACCAATGTCTCCGAAATCATTCCTACTTTCCATTGGTTTATGTTGCTAATCTGTCATCCAAATTGTGCAGTCCCATTGAGGTGGGTCACCCTTTCCGTCTTAACCGTGTTGATGATAGAAAGCTGTCCCCACAAGAGAGCCCTTAGTAGCTATGGGGACAAAATTACGGTCGTATGTTATGAATTACAAGCCTTGTAAATGTAATCAGAGACTCCGTTTGCCCGCTGTGAGAAATGAAATAGTTGACCTGACCGAAACTACCACAGAGCTGCTTTACTTTCATATCTTTGTCGTTAGGGTTCTTGCCAAGGAAAAATCATTGTGCCTTTCTTTTCATTTTTCATTATTAGTTAAAAGGTGTTGGTGCGTTGTTGTAGATAGATTTAACATTTAGTGTATTTGTAACACATAAAACAGTAAAAATTTATATATATATATATATATATTATATTTTATACAAAAATTATCTATCATAATTCACATCAATAAAAAATGTGAAATATATTTTTTATTTATTTTGAATTCATATATATTTTTTATTAAAATTTCAACCTATATTTTTTTTTTCATATTATTTTTGTATTGTGTAATTGTGTCATATTTTGAATTATTTGATCTAACTACGGGTAAACATTTTTTTTTTGTTTTGCCATTCTATTCATCATTTTTTTACAAAATTTATAAAATTACAAGAACAAGGAAAAAAATAGGAATGAAACACATATATTTTAATTGGTTCACTTTTCTAGTAAAATTAATCTAAAAAATATTTTTAAAAAAAGCATAAAAGTGAAAAAAGAGTAAACGAATACATTTGGACAAAAACTAAAAAAGAAGAGTTAGAAAAAAAAAAAAAAAAAAAGCACATAGATGGTGCTATATCGACATCTAATATTGAACTTAAAAAAAAATTTTAATTAAGGTAAAAAGAATTATTTTATTAACATAATATACATATATGTATAAAATTTAATAAATAATAAAATATATATATTTTTATATACATTTCAAGATGGGTAAGAACAAATTATAAAAAATATACTTACGATTTAATCTTGTATTTTTTTAAAATAAACTTGATTCATCTCAATTAAATCTCGATTTTTAAAAATCACCTCTTTGTTGGATTGAGAATGATTAAAACTTGTAAAATACAAATTATTTGGATATTTTTATCAATTGACACTTCGCGTTACAAATTTTATTTTATTAAAAAATATAAAACAAGAACCAAAAGGTGAAAAACTCAAATAGGATGTCACATTGACACATTCATAATTTTTTTTTTACAAAATTACTTTTATTAAAAAGACAAAAAAGGAAAAAGAATCCGTTTGATAACTGAAAAATAACTTCAAAAAGTAAAATATTTTTCATAAAAAATCTTTTCTAGAAAAGACAATATTTTTTTTTGTTTGAAGAATTTTATAAAAAATTAATTTGTTATTCGTGCAATGCACGGATTATCTTGCTTTATTAATTTACTTTTAATTATTATTCAATCAATTATTTTCCTATTGTAATTGAAACTTTTTTTTTAAAGAGATTTAATTTGTGATGTAGCAAATTAAAAACTACTTATCATTTAATTTAGTTATTTATTATCTATTTAATAAGGTAATCATAAATAATTTATGGTTGTAAAAAAATTTACCTTCATGATGACACGTAAGATCATTTCTAATTTTATGTTATTTATCAAATAAATATATTTTAAAAATTATTAATTATTCAAATTTTTAAAATTTGAAAGAAAGACAAAATCATATATATATATATATATCTAATTATTTATGCTTGAAATTAATTTATAGTTAAAATACAATGAAAATTATCCTATAAATTATGGTTGATTATAAGGTTTTTTTTTAAATCACAAATTATTTTTTTAATTTCAATTGTTTTCTTCTTACCAAATAATCTCATACACTTTAAGTATGATAATATTATTTATCATATGAAAAATATATAATTTTATATCAATTAAATCTTAGAAAGTTAGTTAAATAAATTTAATTTAATTTAACTAATTAAAATAAATTAAGAAAATACATATTTTTAAATTCATATTCATGTTTGATTAATAAATGTTTATCAAAATTCAAGCAAGGAAAAAAAAAACATAAATTGACCATAATTGAATATAATTTTTTAACTTTATTAAGTAGACCTATTTGTTAGTTGAATTATAGGTCGAATTTATAATTTTATACATAAATTTTTAAGTATGAATTCAAAATATTATTATATTAAAAATTATTTAATTTTAAATTTTAAATATATTTAATGTTATAAAATTTTAACATTTTAATAATAAATATAAATTGAATAGGTGATTTGAGTCATACTTAAAACAGAATGTATAATTTAGAAATATGTACAACTGGATGTCACTAAATTTATAGACACTTTTTAATTTTTTAAATTCATATTTTCTTAAATTTATGTTTAAAAAAATATTAAGTGCTTACTAAATGAGATTTGATTTGAAAAATAAAAAAAAATGAAATCAAATTGGATTTCAATTAATTCTAACTGTTTTATAAATAAAAAGAGTGTTATGACTTTAAAAAGAAAAAAGTTTAGCAGATTATCAATTTTTATACAAAATCATAATTGATGCTCTAATTATATTATATACATAAAATATGATTTTAAAATTCAATTAGTTCTTGTTATTTTTAATAATATTTTGATATAAATAGTAAGTTTAAATCAATGTAATCAGGCAGACTATTAATGAAAGTATTTTTACAGATTGTAAGAAAATTGAATTAAAACAAAAAAATTACTTGATTGATTAAAAAGTCAAATATAAAGATAAAAGAAAAAATGTATGTAGATAACACTTATAAAATATAAAAATATATGTGTTTATATAACTTCATATCTTATAACATATAAAAAAAAAAGTTAAAGTTAAAAATTGTGTGCTTACTATAAGTATCTAAAAAAAATAAATTAAATGCTTCTATAACTTCCCCTTTTTAATATAAAAAGAAAATGAAATAACACAAAAATGGAGAATAATAACAAAAAAAAATCTAATTGATGTTAAAAAATGATATTAAACAATCATTTATAAATTATTAAGATATTAAATTTGATTCTTTTAAATAATAAAAAATTATCATGAAATCTATTAAGATAAAATTATATTTGATATTTTTTTAAATTTAATATATATAATTAATTTTAAAAAATAAAATATATATTATTGTCTTGATTGAAAAATGATAAGTGAAGCTTTTTATATTCCACGAGCAAATTTTATAATTATTAATACTATAAATTTAATTGTAAAGACAACAAAATTATAAACATTCTAAAATGTAACACTCATTATAAATAAAAAATAATTGTACTTTTTCACTCGCTATTTGTTATTTAAGACTAATACTATGTTCAGATCTATATATAACTAATTATTAGAAAATTAAATTTTAAAAATAAAAAGACATATTTAAAGGTGTATTTGACAAATAAAGATAAAATTTTTTAGTAAAAAAAAATTTTGGATAATTTAAAATTTTCAAATAAATATATTTTAAAAAGATTTGGATAACCATTAATTTTTTAAAAATAGGAATTAATTTTACTTATTTAAATAAAATTTTACCAAAATAAAAACTAATAATTTTATCTCTTTAATTATTTTAAATTTAAATCGATTTTTTATTTAAGTTTTAAAAATTTTGGATAATTAAAAAAATTTTGAAATTTATTTTTTGATAAAGAATCTAAAATTAAAAAATATCTTATATATCATTATAAAAAAATTTTAATAATTTTTGAAGTATCAAAAAAGAATATATTTATGTAAGCATTCACATCACTAAACCTTGATAATCATGTATGTTATAATATATATATATATATATATATATATATATAGAAAGAGAGAGAGAGAGAGAGAGAGAGATAACTTTCTATGTTTGGATGACAATACTAAAAATATTTTCCACCAGCTTTAATCATCGCTATGTTATGATTTTAACATTTTTTTCATGAATATTCTCTTTTAATATCAATTTTCATGATTTTAATAATAATAAATCCATCAAATACCTAGACAAGTTCATCAACTGAAAACTCAACACATCCATATTCATAAAAATTCAAACGAAAACCCATTAAAATGCATAATAATTCATGACACCCTTTTCAAATTGATTAAAACCATTTAAAATGTTTAAATTGAAAGATCATTTCATGGTGAGTAAGTCTTTACTGGAGATCTTTTCCTCAAGGTTATGATTTTTGGGTTTTTGTACAAATATTATTTGGGAATGAAGAAAGATTAGAGAAATAAACGAGAAGATGAAGGATTATGGGATATCCACAGGTTTCATGATGGTTATGAAAAAGGAAAAAAGAATTAAAGAGAGATTGAAGGATACGAAGAGAAAAGATAAAGATTTGTAGCTACTTGTGGGTTTTTTGACTGAGATGAAGCAAAAATGAGTTATTGTAACTAAAACAAAAACTAGAGTTGAAGCAAGAAATCCTTACCCATTGAGCAAAAAAGATGATGCAAGGAAACGGGAGAAACAAAAAAAAAAAAAAAAGAAAGTGAAGAATCTCCCTTCATACCCAATCGAGGCTGGTGTGGAGAAAGAGAAAAAATTATGAGAGAGTTGTGGGTTTGTCAGGAGAGTCCTCGAGAAAATGTCTTTCGCTTGAAAAAAGAAAAAAATGACAATTTTCGTATGTAATGCTTTGGTCTTTTGTTGACCAAAAAATATTTTGGGTTAACCATCACAATTTCGTCCTTCCAAACATTGAAAGACGTAAAAAATGATTTCTAGAAATGAATTTTATGATTACCAAATGAAGCCTAAAAAAACACTTATTGGAGTATTACATGGAGGTTTCAATTGAGTGAGGACCTATCAAATATATTGTTTTAGCATTGCTATGAATCAACTACTTTTATTGCAAATTTATTTAATGAAAAAATCAAAAGAAAAAAAAAAGTAAATTGGGGTGTCTCGTGATTGTTTTTTAACAAAATTTATCTAAAAAAATCTATTAAATGTTAAAAGAAAAAGGAAAAAAATATAAGATGACATTTTGAGATTTCAAATAAATGTAAAAAAATTAAAATGAATCAAATTCATATAATAGATGGACTCATAGTAAAAAAAATTTAATACTATTTTTAAAAATATTAAATATTTTTAAAAAAGGAAAAGTAGATAGTAAAAAAGAAAAGGCAAAAGTGAAAAAAGAAATAAAATAACTTAACACATGACATATTTTTTATATCAAGTGAGACTAAAAAATAAAATAAAATATTATTTTATTAAATATAAAAAAATATGTGATATACTTTTGGTATCAAGTGTCTAAAAAATGAAATCTAAAGAAAATCTTTATTAAATATTTTTGACAAAAGAGAAAAAAGTTAAAAAGAATAAAGAAGGAAAAGTAAAAAAAGTTTGATAGAAATGAGTTTTACGTAAGAAACATAAATTTTTTAAAATATAATTTTTATAATTTAAAATATTATTAAATAAATTTTTAAAAAATGATAAGGTAAAAAGGGTTAAAAAAAGTTTGATATAAGTAAGATCCGCACATAAAAATGAATTTTTAAAAATATATTTTTATATTTTAGAAAATATTTATAAAAAAATTTTAAAAAAGTAAAAAAATTTGATATAAATAGGTCTCACACATAATAAATAAATTTTTAAAATATATTTTTTATAATTTTTAAAAAAATCTAAAAAAATCATTATTGATTTTTTTAAAAAAGATAAAAGAAAGAAAAGTAAAAAATTGTTCCCGCACATAAAGAACAGAATCTTTAAAAATATATATTTTTAGTATATAAAAAATATTATTTAATTTTTTTACAAAAGGAAAAAGTTAAAAAGGGTAAAAAGAAAAAAATTGATATAATCGGTCTCAAAAAATAAAATCTTTAAAATATATATTTTTTATAATTTTAAAAATATTCATTAATTTTTTTCTAAAATGAAAATAAATAGTAAAAAATAAAACAAGTTTGATATAAGTGAGCCGCACACAGAAATTTTTTTTATAAATTATATATTTTTTATGATTTTAAAAATATTTATTAAATATTTAAAAAAAAAAAGAAAAAAAACACGGGACAGCATGTAGGTGGAAGTCACTATCAAAATTTAAAGTTAAAACCAGGCTGTTGCTAGCATACTGATACGGGTGAAAAATTTTTTAGTTTGACATCCTTATTGAACTATTTCTTTTTAAAACTTATATCTAATTTAAAAAAAGACCAAAAGGTACAAAAACTAAATGGGAATATACCTGGATGCACAAATTGATCATTTATTCTCACAAATGAGTTTTTTTTTTTTTTTTTGTAAAATTTAATCATGGATTTTTAAAAAAGTAAAACAAAAAATAAATCAGACAAGAAAAAAATTAAATTTAGATGTGATGTCTGACAGATTTGTGATTTTTTTAAAAATATTATTTAATTTTTTTTTACAAAAAAAATTAGAAAGGGTAAAGAGAAAAAAATTGATATAATTGGTAAAAAATATAAAATCTTTAAAATATATTTTTTATAATTTTAAGAATATTCATTAATTTTTTTCTAAAAAGAAAATAGATAAAAAGAGTAAAAAAATAAAATAAATTTAATATAAGTGTCTCCCACGCATAAAAAAAATCTTTTTAAAAATATATTTTTATGATTTAAAAAAATATTTATTAAATATTAAAAAAAAGTAAAAAAGATATGGGACAACGCGGGGAGCTCATATTTTATGCAGTACACTAGCAAAATTTAAAATTGTTGTTGCCCGCGCACTGCTAAATGTTAAAATTTTTTTAATTTTTGGCATTCTTATTTACTTATTTTTGTGTTGAAAACTTTATCTAATTTAAAAAATACCAAAAAAGACGGAAGGTACAAAAAACCCAAATGGGAGTGCACCTGGATGCATAAATCGGCCACTTATTTTTTTTTCTGCAAAATTTAATCATAGATTTTAAAAAAGCAAAAATTAAAAAACAAAAAAAAAGGAAAAAAAGAAAAAATATGAAATTCTAATGTGATGTCGACACATTGTAATATCTTTTCTTAAAAAATCATCAAATTAAAAAAAGAAAAAAAATTAATTTACAATATCGAATGGAACTCATATGTTTAAAAATATAAAATATAAAATAATTATTAAATATTTAAAAGAAGAAAGTAAAATAAAAAAAATAAAAAAAAATAAATGACTTGTTATCAAGTGGATCAAACAAAAAAGAATTTAAAATATTAAAAAATTTATTAAATATATAAAGAAAGAAAAATAATAGGAGAAAAAACAAACAGTAGAAATGGTTCCCACACCTAAAAAATTAAAATTTTTAAAAATATTAACAGAAAAAATTTAAAAAGAAAAGAAGAAAAGATAAGAAAGTAAATAATCTCCATCGAATTGAAATTGATTAAAATTCATCATATACAAATTATTTTATCATCTTTATTCATGGATTCTATAATTACAAATTATTTAATTAAAATAAAAAAATGAAAGGAAAAACAAATGGGATGCCACATGAAAAATTCTGTTGGCTTTCTTTCTCCCAAAAGTTATATAATAAAAAAACCAAAACGAAAAATTTTAAAAATAAAAAAAGTATAAAGAAAAAAAAGCAAAATAGGCTCATGCGTATGCTACGTGACACTCCATCTAACTAAAGATGTTAATCTCTTTATTAATATGATACATATATATATATATATAAATATAAAATTAAATAAATAATAATATATATTTATATATACTTAGGATGGATAAGAGTAAAACACCTTAAATCTCTTCTAACCTAACTTGATTTATGTTTTAAAAACCTAATTCTGACTCATCCAATCTCAATTAAAAAAAACTTTTTATCCAATCATTAATGGGATATTGATTATTTTTTTATTTTTATCCACCAACTCATTTTATTGTAAAATTTATCTTTTAAATAACATAAAAAAATGGCAAATAAAAAAAATCAAATAAAGATGCTATGTTAACACCTCAATTGGTATGATTTTCTCATAAAATTTGTGTAATTAAAAAATAAAGTACCGAAAAAAAAAAGGAAAAACAAAAAACCAAAAGAAGGAAAAAGAAATAACATAAACAAAAACAAAAAAATAAAGTTAAAAAAAAAAAACCAATTGGAGCTCATTGAGGTATCATATAGACATCTTTATTGAGCTTAAAATATTAATCTATTAAATTAAAGTGTTAAATAATTATTTTATTAATATAATATATATATAAATTTAAATTTAAATAAATAACAAAAAAATATTTTTATATATACCTCACAATTAGAGCAATGCACCTTAAATTCGCTTATAATCCTACCCTATTTATCTTTAAAAATCCGAGCCACTTAAGTCTAATGCCAATTTGAAGTCAAAATTCTCAATTCTCAATTTTATTAAACATGCCTTCAATGAATAAAATACATTTTATATATACCCTAAGTGAAAAACTCTAAAGCCTCTTACCCAATCATGATTTAAAAAAAAAATTAGTACACCCCAACCAAATCTTGATTTAATAAAAAATCGTCCATATTGGATTAAGGTGGATCAAAATCTGAAAATTGAATTAATTTATTATTTTTATCCCTATCAACTTTTTTTATAAAATTTATTTAATTTAAAAAATACAAAATAAAAGTTAAGAAAAAAAAAAGAAAGCCAAATGAGGATGCCATGTGACACCTCAATTGACCTCTTTTTCTTATAAAATTTAATATATAAATTTAAAAGAAAAAACAAAAACTGAAAAAAGTAAAAAAAAATACAAGTGTTATATCAACTTCTTTATCATATTTTTTTTTTACAAAATTATCTAATTGAAAAAAGGAAAAAAGGAAAAGATAAAAAAAAATATTTTTAATCAACAATATAAGATGAATCTCACTTTTTAAAAAAAAGATTATAAGATAATTTATTAAATGTGTAGAGAAAAAATAAGAAAAAAAATAGAAATTAAAAAAGGAAAAGAAATGAAAAAAAGAAAAAAAAGGGCAAAGAGGGCTTAACGCTCGGCTGGTCTACGTTGATCAAAATTTGCAAAATTAATAGTATGGAAGGATGGATGGATGGATGGGGAACTTTGTTATGATGAATATAATAATAGTTTGATGTCATTTCTTACAATGATCTTTGCTTTAAACCTGTGAAAGAATATAAGGAGTATCTGTTTTTTCCTTTCCAACCCAACGGAGAATTGATGTTTCCTAATAGTGAGAGAAAAGATGAGCTGGAAATGGCTCAAGGAATTGAGAATGGTTAATGACTGTTTGGTGAGATAGAGCCAAAATTATATAACTATCTTGGCTCAATGTTGTTTGTGCGGCTTGTGCTGTCCAAGCCAAGTAAAACACAAACACTCTTACCCAATGAGCTGACAACGTTGAATTTTCGAAGACAGAATGATAAAGGATCGTTGTTTGGTACGGATTATTATTATTATTATTATTATTATCATCGTCGTCATCAAACATAACTACTGCCTTTTAGCACGCACGTGGTTCAAGTGTAAATGCAGAGTTGGAGAAGGGCAGTTGTAGTGGGAGAATTATAGGTGAAGAAAGTCGGGTCATGGTGTCTTTTCATCTTTAGCAATAATTTTTGATTGCTACTCCATAGCACATAGACAAACAATTTCACTTGAGCTGAGATTCTTTTTCCTTGTTTTTTAAGATTCATATCTTTTCTTACTATGGAAGTCTGAAAACTATTTTTCTGAGCATAATTCAAAGATTCAATCATAAGAAATCTTGCATATCCTTAATCTTTTAAAGGTAAGATATAGTAGTGCCACTTCTTTGCTATATGGATATTCATGGTTAGCTTGTTTACAAGCATTGAAAAATTAAACCTGAGTAACATAAGGACTGTTTTACAGTCCAATTTAATAAGTTAGTTGAACCTGCTTCACATCTTAAAATAGTGACACCACCAGATCAATCTGCTGCTAGTATTGAAGGTTTTTCTATGAGCTGGCTGCTTTAATTTGTCAGTTTTGAAGTTCAGAATTTCTATTATACTAATATTTTTGTATTTTATTTCACATAATAATATAACAAAATCCGTTCCATCTAATTTTTTGATGTGCAGGTTAGACAGCTTCTTTAGGCTCTTCAGCACTGCAAAACTTTGAGTTGTTCTTCACTGTTGTTGACAATCTGCAATACTATCCATTCAAGGTACTCAGTGTTTCATGTCCTAGTTCAAGGTTCCGCTTTGGTATCCATTTTACAGAATAAAGAACAGAGATTGTCTCATGTTTTTTATCTTTTCTTTTTTCATAGAAACTAGGCATATGGTGCTTAGTAGTTTTCTTATTTTTCCTGCTTAAGTAATCACTGTAACACACTGGATTACGGGAAAGATTTAGGTATGAAGCAGATCTCCTGTTCAGGTGGAAAGGATACCCCATTCAAATTTTTGGAATTGTCTCTGTGGCACTTGAATTATGCTTTTCATCTCACCTGGATCCTTGATTCATATGTGCTGTGTAACTTCCAAGCTGGAAGCTACATAGAGCTTTCTTGTTAATACCTTGGACCCTTCTCCTTTAGTTCCCAATTCTTTTCAAAGTTGTTAATAGTTGGCAAATATTTGTCTCTTTTCAGCAATATTACTCTTCCTTACTCAAATGTCTCTGTTTTGAAGTTACCTTTTACTCAGTAGCTGTTCATGCGTTACTCAAATTCTGTTTTGACATGATGTTTTACTGAAAATGGACATTTCTAATAACATTTCACATTTGCTTGTTCTGTGGACAATGATTTGCTATCACTTTGTTTTATGACGAAGTTTGATCGTAATGTTAACTTGAAAATGGGTTTCCCTCGTAGGACTGAGTTTCTTGGCAAGGTCCTGTAATGGAGTTACTGAATTTGTTCATTACATCATTGATACCAGTTGTAAAAGTACTACTGGTTATTGCTGTTGGCTTATTCCTTGCAACGGAACGTATTGATCTTTTGGGAGCAAATGCAAGGCACCATTTGAATAATGTAAGTTCGCAATTTTTTTTTTTTGTATAATATCAACGTAAGTATGACATAGTAATACCTGAAAATGAGTTGGTGGGGGACTTGAAAAGAGAAAGTGAATGAAGGTTTATGATACAGGAATGCTGCCCTGGCATTCATCGCCATCACCATTTAGACGGCTAGATTAGAAAACAATTTCATGTTATTGGCAAATAAATATGTTCTGCCTGGATGTGTGGAAAGGAAGAAGAAGAAAATATTCAATCAAGAATGAAGAAAGCAAGCTAATCTTACCAAAATAGATCCTTATTAGCAATTAGGAATAGATTGGTAAAAGATTTAACTGACGCTTCATGAGCCGTGTTAAGTGTTAAGGGTTCTACAGCTAGTGAGACTCTACCAGTTACATACCTAGGAAACTGCAGCGCTGCTGCTACTCGCATTGCCTTAATTTTTTTTTTGGATAAACGATGTCTTTTATTTATCCAAGAAAAGCAGGGAGAAATATGCTGCTACCAATACCATACTGTACAAAACTATACATTTACAAACACAAATGTAAAACCAAGTAACCTTTACGGTCAATAACAAAGTCTCCAACTTGTACAAAGGGAAAGATTCTTGGGAGGGTAAAGTTGAGAGCCACTCAGCTTAAAACTCACAGAATCAAGAATACCAGTGAAAATCTTATCTGCTCCACTTCTCCCTAGCTTCCCATAGTTCCTGCTATTTCTCTCTAACCAGATATAGTAGGTATGTGCACTCCAATCTAACTTAAGGACAATAACATGAAGAGACTTACCTTTGAGGTGTTGAATCCAGTCAAATTCACCATGCCAATCCGCCACAGTCCTAGCAATTCCAGAACACTGCAACACCTTACCCCAGACTTACTTGGAAAAAGAGCAGCCAAAAAATAGATGACATCTATCTTCGTTATCCTGCCCACAAAGAAGACAAGTAGTGCTAGTAACCATACCCCAACTGCTAAGCCTCTAGAATGTAAGAAGCCTATCCAAGATAGCCACCCAAGCTCTCAAAGCATGCTTGAATACTGTATTGAAACCATAAAAGCCTTTTCCAGGTCACTTTTGGTTGCTTGGAGAGAATGAAATTAAAAGTAGCTGCAACATTAAAAACCCCTAACTTGGATGCAATCCACTTTACCTTGTCACCAATGAAATCAAAGAGGGGCACAGCAACACTTCTCAAGTTGAGATGTTTTTTCCAAGCCTAACTACAGTGGATGTTTTTGTATGCATTACCTTATTACAATACACTACATTGACCCAAAGAAAAGTTACAGATACTTACACTGCTGCAAAATAAGAAAATCAAATGCTGCCTGAACAGAGAGAGAAAGGAGATCAGACATTAACTTGTCAACTGGTATTTTTTTTCTGTCTAGTTTGTGAAGCATTTTTTCAGTAATTATTAAGATCTTTCCCTTGCCTAATTGGGGGACTATATTGTATCTATGAGTGTTTATTTTAGTTCACCTTGCCAACTCTTTAAATCATTATTCTCTTTCCTTCTTTCGCACAAACACTTTTATAGACAAAGTGCTAATCTTAACAAATTCATATGAGCAGCTGGTATTCTATGTTTTCTTTCCTGCTCTGATCGGCTGCAGTCTTGCTGATACGATCACTATTGAGAATTTGGCTACCTTGTGAGTTCATTTATGTTCACTTCGTTTCACTAAATACCAAACAAACTTGAAGTATGTATTCCCACTCGTTTAACCAATTTATCATTTTATTGGATGCAAGTCTAGGTGGTTTATGCCAGTAAACATCTTTATCTCATGTATAATCGGTTCAGCACTTGGATGGATACTTGTAAAGATTACAAGAACTCCTCGACACCTAAAGGGCCTGGTAATCGCTTGCTCTTCTGCAGGTAAGAAGATTTCTTCAGTAGTTAATTGTTATGCTAATGCTATGTAGAATGCGCACATTAAGGGTATAGCTCCCTATACCTTAATCATAAAGGGCCATTCCCATAGAACTGATGGATTTCATGCGAACTATGCCTTATTATAAACATAAAATAAATATTTGTAAAATTTATACAATCTTGTCCCGTGGAAATAAGATTTGAGCTAAAGAACATTTCAGTTTTTGTTCTATATGCAATATTATTATGCATGGAATGGAGACAAATGGAAAGAAACCATAATGATCATAGGTGGCCAGCGTGTAGCCTAATGGCAGCCATAACTTACCTCTAAAAAAACTATAAAACTTAAATAAGCATAAAAACAATATGCGCAATACAATTTGTTGGGCTTTACTAAATCTGAAATAGGAGTGAGCCTGAGATCATAATGTTTATTTTTCTTTTCTTTGAGAGAGGAAATGAAAGCAAAAAGATACATGATATGTTGGGTAGCAGGTAGCATATTAGCAAGAATTTGAAAACCGCTTATAGTAGGTTGTGCTCATCTTGAAGTACGGTATATCATTTGTGTTCCATGTTTTTCAACACCTACATCTTTAATTAATTTCCTTCAATATTTTTTTTTTCCTTCGGCACCATTGGCCTAAAGTTGGAATATAAGGCTTGCATTTTTGATGTTCACAGCAAATTTGGGAAACATGCTTCTCATCATACTTCCAGCCATATGTGAACAGTCGAGCAGTCCATTTGGAGATTCATCCACCTGCTCTGCATATGGAGAAGCTTATGCTTCACTTTCTTTAGCGGTATTGTCTATTGCTCTTGCCCTATCACTGTGCAAATGAAGAAGTGTAATAATAAGATATGTTTGTGATTGCATGTTAGATTTCTCTTGATGCCTGCCCTGGTTTCTTGTCTACTGCTTAGTAAAGGGGATTATCCAATGCATCTTTTATTTCTCATTGAGTAAAGGGGTGCATCTTTTTTTGTTTTCCCTTTTCAATAATACATTGTCTTGGTGTCATTTTTTTTTGAGGACGCATGCCTTTCCCTTGAATAATTTCAATGCAGAATGAGTCCCAAGGGTTGAAAGACCTTGGTGTAACCTTACCATAGCATTCTCTCAACTATGAAATGTGACCTTCAAGCTAATCCTTGGTTGAAAATATTGGAGGCCATATTCCCGTCAGATTAGAAAGCCAAATTAAGGGCAGCCAGTTCCTACAACTTTTGGTCCAAGTGCAATGGTCAAAATGATGATATGATGTGTTGTATGTCAATTTGGTTTAGTGACAAACTTTGGAAGAAGCAATTGAAAGCTTGGGATGTTGACAGTGGGTCAGTTTCTTACATGGCAACCTTAAAAATTGATAAGTTGCACATAGAACTTGTCGCATGAACACACCTAGTAGTTCAACTGTACAGACCTCTTGCATGACAAGTCATTGACAATTATATGAAACAAAAGAAAAGAAAAATGTTGCAATACAATTCCTCAGCATTGTAATATAACCTTCAGTTCTGCATAATTGAAACCTTTTAGTTTTTCTTGCAGCTATATACTATAATGACTTTGTAAAGTTGTTTCTAATAATACAGATACAAGCAATTTATGTCTGGTCCATTTTGTATTTTATCATGCGGACTTCTGCAAACTGTGAAGTTGAAGAAATCAAGGCAAATGACTGTACAATCATTGTAAAGACTTCTGGACAAACCACAGAAATACTCTCTGAGACTTGCGCAGAACCTTTACTTACTTCAAATGGTTGCTCTGGTGACAACATATATCAAGTTGACTTACCTCAAATTAGGGATGAGGGAAATGAGAAGGTTTATTTCCACTTTTTGTTTTGAATACAAATATCTCTTTTATCTTTCGGGACCTCTTCCTTTAAAAATTTCTGCTCATAATAAAATTGAGTGTGGTAAAGTGAATTAAAAGTATGAGAAAACTCTTATTACACTCTTATTGTGTAGATTATGATTTTGTCCTCAGTTTCCTGACATCAGCATGCATGATATATATGCTTGAACTTGTGTGGTTAAGGCAAAAATATTTCTAATGTAAGATATCGTGTGCGAATAGGTTGAAAAATTTTAACGACCATTCTGAATTAAATAGTTCAATAAATACCATTCTGAAAATTATTGGTGCATGTTGCATTTGACAATAATGAAAGTTTCACTTTTTTTCCTTTTGAAGAATGGTAGAAAGGGTGCTTGAGGTTTTGGCTTTATTCAAATACTAACTTTTTTCTCATCATGATTTCTTAGATTTCAACTTTTGGAAAGATCAAGCAATGTTTTATGACCGTTATTAGAAGCAAGAGCCTGAAGATGATATTTGCACCATCTACAATTGCTGCGGTACGCTCATTGTCTTGGTTATCTTCTATGATTTTTGCAACAGTGCTATTATAAAACAGCATGGCTATTAGTTGAATAGATTCAGTTGTAGGCTTTTAGTAGACCTATTACCTTGCTTAATAATATGTATATGTAGCTGCTTTAATATTAGAAAAATGATGAAACCTTAGATAAGAGGGGAAGGACAAGTTTCCCTCCTTTGTACTCTTTCAACTACATGCATGCCTATATAATAAAGACCAGTTCACAAGGGAGAAAAAAAGATTTCATTAGAATTACCTAATTTATTATGGCGGTGATGAGAAATATAATATATAGAGGTTTACTTTTGAAATTTTACTATTTCGGTTTTGGCAGAGTGATGTAAAGTGCTGCATTAATCTCTCCGTCTCTGCATTTTGGTTATGCCACAGAGGGAACTTTAGAGTTTAGACTAACATGTTTGGTGCTTTCTTTTATAGATTGTTGGGTTTATTGTTGGAATAGTCTCTCCAATTCGAAACGCACTGGTTGGTGATAGCGCTCCCGTTCATGTCATCTACAGCTCCATAGAATTGATAGGGTACGCATAAATCCTGAGGCGTTTTCTGTTTTGCTCCCGATCTTGAGGCTGGTTTCTTTCTACTCTTGAGAAGCTAAAGCTATGTAATATATGTGTAATGTGTCAATATGATTAAGTAGTAATTATTGTGCTACCAGATGAAAAAAGTTTTTCCCTAACACGGATCGGGTTTTTTCTTCTGTATACTGGGAATATGCACAGGCATTTGTAAGTATCAAAATCTTAGGATTGCTCCCAAGGTTTCCCTCATTACCTGTTGGAGCTTTCTGTTTTTCCCTTTCTTTTTGTACACATGCACACGCATTGAACATTTCCCATAAAATTCCTCGATAATAGAAGCATTGGTTCAGTATGTTAAAAACTACTACAATACATGGTATAGAGGATATCGTGCGGAGAATTAATAGAGATAGTGCTTGAAATATTTTTAATTTGATGCTGTTTATCATGTTAATTATACCTGTCAATAATTTGGTTTCTGTATTTTTTTTTATCTGATCATGTGTAGAGAGGCAGGAATCCCATCCATTACCCTAATAGTGGGAGCAAATCTTCTTAAAGGTAATTTGCTTATATTAGCAGGCTTTAATGAAGCTTTTGTTGGAGTATGACTCAGCCTAACCTAGCAACTTTTATTCCCCCTCCAGGGTTGAAAGGGTCAGGAGTAGGAGCATCCCTTATCGTAGGCATTATTGTTATAAGGAATATTCTGTTGCCTGTATGTGGTATTGTTGTTGTAAAAACTGCAAACTACTTGGGTGTGGTGGACTCAGACTCATTTTATCAGTTCACTCTTCTACTGCAGTATGCAATTCCACCCGCAATGAACATAGGTATGGATAGCTATATAGATAAATGACTCTCCTGATCTGTACACACTAACAGTAATTCTCAATCTTATTTCCTTGTGAACTTGCAGGTACCATAAGCCAGATGCTAGGAACCGGAGAGAGCGAATTTTCTGTGCTTATGCTCTGGAATTATGTTGTGGCAGCTTTCTCTCTCACGCTCTGGACAGCCTTCTACATGTGGCTTGTCACTTAAGTCAGACTTTGGAATCCTGATCGATCTTCATGCATTTATTAATGGTCCAAGGGAATTAAGAAGCATTCATCTTAGTTCTTGTGGGCAGGGCAGTCCAATCTACCAAGTCATTATTCAACTCAAATCAAAATCAATTTATTTTCCAATTGCATTTGATATACTCAAATATAACATCAAAGCAGTCGTGACATGATGTTATATATTCTCTTCCCTAGGTAAAAAAATAAAAGCTCTTCCATCTTTATCACTGCTTGTGTTATATAATATATACATGTCGGCTATATGTGTATGAGTTTGAAATATGAATTCCACAAGCAAAATCATTCTAATTCTCATCACGTTGAAATGAATACCAGAAAATGAGGAAAGACAAACCAGCCTTAGACGTAATTAACCACTGATGAACTTAGTTACTGATTTGAAAACCATTTTCTCTTTTGCTACAAAACAAAGGCGTCTTCACTATTCACTCTTCTGAATAGAATTCTTTTAATTTCCAAAAATAGAGGGAGAAAGAAAACGGCGGAATGATATGGGTTTATTTTTAGTAATGGACCAGACCTGGCTCGGTTCAGTAGAAATTTGGAATAAATTATACAGAAAATTTGTATAAAAAAAAAACCTGTTTGAGAGAACCTTGACCCTCTAGTGCAATATTCAGCCACAATCTTTCCTTTACAGTGTTGATATCGTAAACGTGGACTTAGCTGATAGGGGTACTTTTAGGTTCAAAGGCAAAAGGAATTTTTTCTCTCATTAATACAAGTTAGCGGATAGTTAAAGATATTTTGGATTTTTCAACTGAGCTGACAAGATCGATCTAAATTTAAGACTCTATATCAACTCGATTACCTCATCAAGTTCACGTGTGAGACCTTTGAGGAGCTGATTTGGCATATTCTGAGTGAAGAGTCAATTGCTAGGCCAGCTTGAGCCTACCAAGTTATCCCTAGCCTTTAAGGCTAATGTCAGGTAGTCTAAGCTGTTTGTGACCTCCACCTTACAGACATAAATAGCATCTCACAAACACCTTTCAACCATTTTGTTTTTCTATATTAATTGCTTTCTCTTTCTCATTTCTTTCCTAAATTAACCACTAACTTGAGCATCGTAGTACAAATACTGAGATCTCTTCTAGCTTTTGTTGTTAACTGCTCTCTTTCATTCTTTGTTACGATTTCAAGGTTTTGCCCCCTCATAGATAGCTCTGCACAAATGTTTAGCACACTAGGTAGGAGGACTCTTTATATAAGCCAAGTTAAATATGCCACCTAAAAGAGAGTAGTTGAGGAAGGAGAAATAATTGTTACTAGGACAGATACCCAGCTCAGCCAACCCAATCCAGACCGACCTGCAGTAACATGCACCACCACGAAACAATTCCAAGCCTTGACTCAACAATTCCAATCCCTAAAAGAAATGATCCAAGACCTTGCCCCATTTCAATCTACAAAGGTGACTCGACTACCTGAAGAAATCCACATGTCCAAGCTACAACAACATCGTAGCCTTATCAACATCAAATGATAAGGAATAAGCCACCCTAATGACCTATTACCCCAAACAAACTCTAACACAAGCCACCAACTAAAAGTCTAAACAAGCCACCTCGAAACCCCAATTTAATAAGTACCTGATAGCTCAGATGCAGGCCATGGAGAAAAAATTGAAGAACAAGGCCATTGCTTTCGATGACGAGCTAAAATTTCTAGAAACTTCTCCTTTTATTGAGGAGATTGACCGAGCCATGCCACCAAAGGGGTTCAAAATGCCTACCTTGAAAACATATGATAGTACATTTGACCATTTTAATCATTTAGAGTTTTATTGGGCTAACATGATGATGTAAAGGGCCAATGAAGCTCTAATGTGCAAAAGATTAACCACCATACTTAAAGGGGTAACTCGATAATGGTATTATAGTTTGGAATCGAAGTTCATCAGCTCAACTATTCCTTCTTATCTAGATTCATCAATAGCCAATGAAAAAAAAACTACACTAAGCTTAATGTTGATTTAACAAGGTCAAAATGATCCCTAGAAAAGAGTACGTCATATGTTTTAACATTGAGGCTCTTCAAGTCAAAGATTAAAGCACGCTATAGCAATCGTTGCTCTGACCAATAGACTAAGTGATAGAGAGTATCAGTTTAAGCTCACTCTCTCCCTAGAGTCACCAAAGACTTTGGCCAATGTTTTACTCATTTTTGAAAAATATATCAACACTGCGACAACATATCATAAAAGATCTTATAAAAAGATGTCTTTCCATGAAACTACAACCATAATACTGAAGACTACATCGACCTGAAGAATAAGATTGAGAACTTGATCAAAAAATGTTAGTTTGGTAGGTTTGTGGACCAAAGAAGACAAGGTCAGGGAGAGGAGATTTCAAAAGCAAAAATGAAGAAAAAAAGACATGAAGGAACTAAGAAAACAGAAAAAAAAATCGAGGTTGTGGTAATTCAAGAATCGAAAGGAAAAGGATAAAAGGAATAATGTGGACAACAAGCCCATTATAGGCATTATAAATGTGATTATTGGGGGAACTTTTATGTCAACCAAGAAAAAGTTTGATCAAGGGATAGTGATGGCCATAGGATCTTCGACCAAAAAGCAAAAAAGTTGAAAAGACGAGATTATCTCATTTAACTCAGAAGTTCTAGAAGGAATATAGTTTTCACATTATAATACTATTGTAATCCAAGCTATGGTTTAGAATTATATGGTGAGAAAGATTATGAGAGTTCAATCATATCCTATATTATGCCACGATATTGAAAATGGATATCATTGAACAGATGTTAAAACCATTCACTACTATGTTGATCAACTTTAGGAATGAATAGGTGCCAGTAAAAGGAACTATCAAATTGTCGATCTCATTAGGTACTGAGCTAAAGAGTATCACCTTAATCATAGAATTTATGATGGTAGATAACCCCATCAGCTTATAATATGATACTTGATAGACCTAGTTATTTTGTTATTAGAATCATTGATTCAATTCTTTGTTTAAAGATCAAATTTATGTCGTCGAAGGGGGTTGGAAAGGTTAGAGAAGATCAGTCTACAATGCAATAATGATATGTCACAACTATAAAAGGTAGGACTAGGAAGTAGATTGATAGTTCGACCAGAATCGAGATATCTTAAAGCAATGAAAAGGTCGGGGTAAAAGTCAAAGTAGTTGGTGAAGTAAAGGAAAACAACTCAGGTAAGAAGTAAAAAGAGATTGAGGAAAGAAGAGTAGTGCACTTCTAAGTTGTTTTGAGCTCCAAAGCTTAATACTTATACTTACATTTGAAAAAAGTTCTTAAAAAATTTATTGAAGTTGTGCTCTGAAGCTGGCATACACATATGTCAACTGAATTGTGTTTTTTAGATGGTCACATGAATACAAAAGCTACATTTTGATCTGTTCATCTTTTCAACAATGTGTTATTTTACTAACAAATCAACTAATTACTATGTTATGATTCATCATTTTCGTAAAAAATAGTCCTAACCTAATCGAACAAAAATAAATCATCGACCAAAGAACTGAGGCTAATGATGGTTGATCAAAACTGACAAAAGACTTTATTTTTGTGTTGTTCTATAAAAAAAATTAAAAATGTATACAAATTGAGGCTAAGCTTAACTATACAGAATAGATAATTCAACTCTTAAGAAATAATGCCAATCTGTTTACATAAGCCCTATCCGACATGCCTGATATAGATCCTATGGTGTGGTCTATAGGTTACACACCAATTTGAACATGAAACCAATTCGATAAAAAAAGAAAACTTTTACCTCGAAAAGATAAAAAGCAATTGAAGAAAAGGTCAACAAATTATTAAAAGTAAGCTTCATTAAGGAAGCATACTACCTTGAATGGATTACCAATGTCATCAAAATGAAAAAGCACAATGAAAAGTGAAGAATGTGCATAGATTTCTTTGCTCTTAACAAAGCCTGCTTAAATGATAGTTTTTCTCTGTCTAATATAGGTTGGTTTGTGGATGAATGTCGAGCATGGCTTGTTCAACTTTATGGATGCTTATTTAGGTTATAATCAAATCAAAATACTAAAGAAAAATGAGGAAAAAACAACATTCATGGCCAAAAAGTGCCTATATTATTACAAGGTGATGCCTTTTCATTGGCTACTTGATAAACTGAAAGGAGATAGAGGCAAACCCCATGAAAGTTCAAGCCATTTTAGACATGAAAAGATCGACCTCAGTAAAATAAGTATAAAGATTAACTAGAAGAATTGCTACTCTGAGTAAATTTATGTCGAAGTAGGTTAATAGGTGTCTAGCATTTTTAAAAATTTTTAAAATTATCTCAGATTTCAGATGGATTTTTTAGCGCCAAAAAACTTTTGAAAAGCTCAAGCAATTTCTCTTTTCTCCTTCTATATTGTCCAAATCAAGGCTTGATAAGATATTATTCCTTTATATTGCAATTACTAATCAGGTTATTAGCTCTATTTTAGTTCAAAAAAAAAAAAAAGAGAAAAAGATCAGTGTATTTTGTGAGCTGAGTACTAATAAGATTTGAGATAAACTACTCAAAAATAGAAAAACTAGCCTATGTTGTTGTCTTTTTAGCTACAAAGCTCAGACCATACTTCTAATCCCATACTATAAATGTTCTGATCGATCAGCCACTTAACAAATTTTACAAAAACTCAAGTTGTTAAGAAGATTGATCAAGTGGATGGTAGATTCTATGAACACAACCTACATTTTTTGCCTAGATCAATGTTAAAATCATAGGTGCTAGTCGACTTTATAGTCGAATGTACCTCAACAGAGACCAAGGAACAACCCAAAGAGGTCGATGAATGGAGGAAGGAAGAGACATGGAAACTTTTTGTTGATGGGTTGGCTATAAACTAGAGGAGTGTGGTTGACCTGATTTTGATCAACCTAGAAAATATGCAGTTCCAATATGCCTTAAAATTTAGGTTCAAAGTCTCAAATAATGAAGCTGAATATGAAGTGTTGATTGCTTGTTTAAAACTAGCTGTCAATCTAAATGTAAAAATATTCTTATGTAGAGTAACTCATAATTAGTTATCGACCAAGTCAATGGGGAATTTGGAGCTTGAGAAAGAGAAATAAAGAAATACCTCAACAAAACACAAGCATTTCTAGCTATATTTTCAAAGGTCAAAGGGAAAAAGATACTAAGGTCAAAAAACACTGTGGCTGACTCATTATCCAAATTATCATCTAAGATCACAATAGATAGCTTGACCCATGTCTTGGTAGAAGAGTTGGTAGAGAAAAGTATTAATAAGAAACAAGTTGGCCAAAGTGAGAGAAAAGAATAATGGATGACCTTAATTAGAATTTAACTGATGACTAGTGAACTACCTAAAGATAAAGTACAAGCTCAAGCTTTAACCAGAAAAGCTCATTAGTACACCATCATTAATGAAAAATTATACAAGAGATCTTTCAATTTACCTTAATTCAGTTTGCCTTACTTAAGATGAGTGGATGAAGAGAATGTAAACTATTTAGTAAGAAAAATCCATGAAAAAATATGTGACAATCATGCCTAACCTCAGCCATTGGCTTATAAGGTGCTCAAATAGGGATACTATTGGCTAACTATTAGAAAAAACATGATTGAACTAGTGAAAAAATATGATAAATGCCAAAGGATTGCTTATGTGCAACATCTCTCATTGACCAAGCTCACACATATAACTAGCCCATGGCCATTCATGCAATAGGGGGTGGATGTCATTAATTCTTTCACCCTGACTATAAGGCAAAAGAGATTTTATGCTAGTAATTGTTGATTAAACGATTTGAAGTCGAAGCACTGGCTACCATGACTGAGTCTCAAATTGAGAGATTTGTCTAGAAGAATAAAATATGCTAGTTTGGCTTACCTCGAGCCATAACAACTGACAATGAGAGACAATTTGAAAATCTAAAATTTAAGATGTCGTGTTTCAATCTCAGCATTGGTATGAGATTCACCTCAATTACACATCTTCAATCCAATGATCAAGTTGAGGCTACTAACTTGAGGCTCTTAAGAAAATGCTAGATGAAGCAAAGGGCAAATGGGCCCATAAGCAAAGGACAACAACCAAGTCTTTACAAGAGAAACTCTTTTTAACTTAGCTTTTGGAACAGAGATAGTGGTGCTTGTAGAGATCAACCTTCCTAGTTTCTAGTTGAACTTAAGCTTGAAGAGAAGAATGAAGAGGCCCTTAGGTCCAACCTAGATTTAATTAAAGAATAAAAAGATATAGCTTTGACAAGGATGGCATCTTATCAATAAAAGGTCTCTAATTTCTACAATAAGTGATTTCAATGAAAGAATATAAGAAAGGGTGACTAGTTGCTCAAAAAAATAAAAACATCAAGGTTTGATGACAAAAGTAGAAAGTTAGCCCTAAACTAAGAAAGCCTTTACATAATCAAAGAAGTCATCCTAGATGGGACACTCAGGCTCCAAGATCTGAATGAAAATCACATTTCGAAGACATGGAACATGGACAATTTAAAAATTTATTATCAATAGGAGTTTTAAAACCAAGCTCATACTTGTAATTTGAAAGTGTATTATACAGATTGAAGTTTTGAGTTGAATAAAAGCTTAAAGATTATAGATATACTTATTGTACATTTCAAGGTTCGAGATCCGAACTTGGATATAAATCAAACTTTTTTGTTAAATAAAAATCTAAAATTTTATAATCGAATTGTCCGAGCTTATACTTGAAAAATTCTTTAGATTAAAATCCGAAGCTCTTTGTTCATATTGGCTAAAATTTTAAGACTGATCTCAAACTTGTCTACTTCTCAAATATCATTTATATATTAATTAATATCTATGTTGAGAATTGATCTAAAACTTGAATCTACTATCGAACTAATTGAATACCAAGGTCATTTTAAATTTTTATTCATATTCTCATACCTATCTTATGAATACCAAGCTAAAACTTGAAAAATTTTCATGCTTCAGATTGATGACATGAGCAACAAAATGAAAATGAGAGAAACTGAGCTAATAGTTGTACAAAAAATATTTTATTTGTTAAAAAATGTGATATGTATAAAGTCTAAACAATAATTACAAAAAAAGAAAAACTATCCTAAGCCCCCTAATTGAGTTGCTCTTCAGGAGTTAGGATCTAGGGTTTATCGGCCTAAGCGTCTACATCGGATTCCCTTCCTATAGAGACCTCAACTTCAGCTACAAAGGTAGTATTCACATCAATTTCAATCTTCAAGTCCTTCACATCTCAGATAGGTTCAGTAGGCATTGTAACTTATTAGGACTTTAAGTTATTGATGTTGATCAAGTACAAGTCCATATTAGCATAAAGAAACTTCACTTTCTTCAATGCTAAGTTAAAAAAGCTAAAGACTTAGTCACAAGTAAAGTTTATTTGCATATTGAAAAACTCATTGGACTTAAGGAAATTTTGCACAACCTGTTTCTGAGCCTTCTTTACAGTTTTAAGCTTTTTTATCAACCTCTTCACCTAAGCTAACACCATGCTCAGCCTAAAGTTAAACTGTTGTTATAAGGACTCAGCTGTGATTTTTTAGACTGACATATCCTCAAGCTTTTGAGTCAAGTCTTCAACCTTTTTGCCCAACTCATCATTGGTTTTTTTGGACTCGATGTTGAAGGCTTTGAATTTCCTTGTCGTCTCTATAAAAGCATTAAGGTTTGAAGCATAAGTCTTGATGTCCTGCTCAGTCTTGAAATAATAAACCAAAGTTCAATAATAAGGCATTAAGCCTTAGCTTGCATTTTGAAGATAGAGGTTGGGGCCAATCAAAAACTAAAAAAAAAAATCCAAGCTTAGTAATAGGAAATAATTTAAACCAGAAAGGAAAATTTTGAACTAAACTCAAAGATATAAGTACCTTTCTTAGTAAAAGTAGTCAGATGATCTTTCTCACTACCTTGAGATCCTCGTAGGTATTCTTTGAATATTCAAACTCCACATTGATCATCACCTTTTTGAGGTAGGTTGGAGCTTGACCACAAGCTTTAAAAGAGAGGCCTCGATCATTGGCCTCTTATTAGGTCTTTGAGCTACACTCTTCTGTTTCATCTTCTGGAGTGTGGTAGGGCTTTTGGAGGAAGTCCATTATTATGTCCCAAAGTCTTTATTCAAGAGGCCAACCTAGGCCTTTACGAAAAAGCCAGGCCCATGATTTATTTTTCAAACCCCTTTTAATCTTTTCTATACATAAGAAGAGGACCTTTCAACCTTTTATTGAGCTCGAGTAGTTAGTAAAAATCCTTTTCATGAGATGAGTTGTCACATAGAACCAACTCTTATCATATAGATACTTCATCATAAAAAATATTCTAACTAGAAGAAGGATAGAAACTAAACCTAGCTCTCTACAAAGAATAATAAAACCTATAATGTACTGAAAAGAATTGGTTGCAAGTTAAGTAATAGTTAGGTTATAAGATAAAAGAAGCTTAACAATAAAAAAAATGTAAAGAAAACCAAATACTAGCCACTATAGACTCTTAATACATCTAAGTTTCATCAAAGTCTAAGGGTGTGGTGATTCGATCATTAAAGGTTGACATTATTATACTGTACCCCTTCTTAAGAAAGTCAAATTTAACCTTTATTGTAAAAGTATGATGAACCAAACATAAATTAAGACAGTCATTAGGATTAACCTTGCCTTTTAAGCTCTGCATCACTTTATTCGAGGTTACACCTAGGAGATAATACAGTAAAAAGGAGATTTTCATCATTATCATATTTGGTGAACTCTGCTTCCTCTTTACTTTCACCTTCTCTTTAGTATAGTCGAGCCTTTTCACCTACTTAAAGCTTTGGGCTTGCTCAGTTTCTAAAGTTTTATTACCCATCTGCTCGACAAGGAGCAAGCTTCTGAGCCTGAACAGGGGTAAGAACCTCTACTACATCGAAGGGAGAAGAAATTGAAGAGAAGCAAAAAAATTTCTCAAACTCAGAGGATAAGTCATAGTTAGACTTTAAACTCAAATTATTGGATCATTGGGGAAAAAAAAAGGTAAGAAGGGTGGAATGGTAAAAAGGATGAGGATTATTAAAGAGGAGTAAAGAAAAAAAATGAAGATCAGCCAGAAAAGTCGAACTAACCACAATAATTGGGACTAGGGGGCTTTGGAGGTTTGAATTGATTTTGACAAAAAGTTTATTTGTCATATGATAAACTCATTTTTTTCCTTGATCAAGCATTATCCTCAATTTATTTTTAGCCTTCACCAAACATTGAATTTAACCAGTAAGTAGCTCGACTATAGTCTTTTCTTGTAATGATAAAAAGGACTTAATCATTCAAACAAAAACTTTCACAGTCGAACTGATCTCCTCTCACTTCTACCATAAAGTTATTAAACATGCTAGAATCATAAGACATAATAAAAGGAAAAAAAATACCAAAGACTTTAAAAGTAAGAAGATCAGATCAAGGAAGGCTAGAAGTATCGGAGGTCGATTAAATGGTTCGAAAGCTAAAAGTCTGTGATGTGAGATACTAGGGCCCCTTATATAGCCAACTCAGAGATCAGATAAATGTCCAATATTAAACCACATCATTATAACCGTTATCGAGAATTACCTTTCACATTCTTAGCGTTTATATATTTGACGACCAAACTTTTTCTCTTATTAATAATACGGATTCAGATGAATTTGTACAAAAGGCATCTTAGTCATTTCAAGATTAATTTTATTTTTTAAAATATCACAACACCACAACAGCCATGCATCTATAACATACTATATTCCTCATAGATTAACACAATAGAAAAGTTACAAGTCCACGTTGGTTGTCAAGATAATGAGACGATAAAAAAATTGTACATATCACCCAATAAACATTTTTATACTAATCCACATAGGCAACACTACCACAGACCTAACCGTTATTACCCTTATCCATGTCAATAATTACCACTCACCACCTCAATAAAATGAGGTCGAAATAATTGTCAATATAAAAAATTTTCAAAACCTACCCCCAATTAATAGGTTAGTTCTATCGAGGATAGGTTAGATCAAAACCTATCTTCAATTAATAGGTCAATTCTACTGAGGATAGGTTAGATTAGTCTAATTCATTGTCATCAGTCTAACACCTCAAATTGTTCAGTGGAGGGATAGAATGTTAGGAGTATTTTTAAATTCAAAGGGCAAAATGAAAATTTTCCCTTATTGGTATAAGTCAACCGATAGCCAGAGGTATTTTGAACTTTTCTATTGAGTTGACATGTTAAACTGACTTGAATTCATAGGTCTATGTTAGGTCAACCACCTCATCAAGTCTACATATGAGATCTTTGAGGTGTTGATTTGGCACAGCTTGAGTGTAGAGTTAACTATCAGGTCAGGTAAGGCCTACCAGGTCAGCTTTAGTTGTTAAGGTTGACTTCAAATAGTTTAGGCTACCCATGACCCCTACTTTATAAGTATAAATAACATCTCCCAAGTATTTTTCAACCATCTTGCTTTTTCATATTTATTGCTTTCTCTTTCCTATTCCTTTCCTAAACCAACCACTAACTTGAGTTTTAGATTTCAAATGTTGGGACCACTTTTAACCTTTATTATTAACCAATATCTTTTTTTCTTTGCTGTAATTTTAAGGTTTTACCCCTCACAAACATACTTGACATAAACATTAACAATACCCCAATATTTTTGGCTCTCCATAAATGCCAATTAGTGAAATGGTGCATGCAAAGGAAGAAAAGTTAGACACCATAAGTCAAGTTTATTCATTAGGGGAATTATACATAGACTAATTATATTGTGCTGCTAATTACTAGAATGTCTTAACTAGAGTATGGGCTAAAGGTAATTATTGTCTTGGAAGGGCATTACTAAAGAAAAACAGCATTCTTGTATTGGATGAAACAACAACATTAGTTGATTTTGTAACTGATCATGGAGTGATGCAAAGGATTATTAGTCAATAGTTCAAAGATCAAACAATTGTAACAATATATAGCTCATAAAATCCATACTGTTACAGACAATGATCTTGTTTTGGTACATTTTAAGTGATGGTAAATATAGATGAAAAAATGTGTTCTTACAAAGACCATAAAATTAAATAACAGTGGAGTAGTGAAATAGTAGTCATGATTTTGTAGAAACACCATTGCCTATTACTGCTATAAAAAAAAACAGACGTGAATTTAAAACACAATCAAAACTGTATATTGTAATCGTCAAAAAATGACGTAATGAAGAATGGCAAAAATAATAGTATGTTGTTACTGTTATCCCTATTTTCCGTCACCAATTCTTAATTTGGAAAAAAAAAACCATAAGTCCAAAACTGAAAACCCTAAAAACAAATAAACAAGAATCTGAATATAAATCCAAACTTTAAAAGGCAAAAAGCCAAAAACATAAAAAACTCAAACTATCAAAATTTTAAACACTATTAATCTGAATCCACATCCCTAAAGGCTCAATTCAACTTAATTCACCAAATACCCAAATTCAAGTTAACCTTAATCAAGAATTAAAGACCTTAATCAAGAATCAAAATCAAAGAATAAATAACTGAAAGTAAGAGTAAGTTAAAATTATCTTTTTTTTTGTTAAAAAATTGTTGCCTTTAAGTTGTTGTTGAATATAGATCTTTGTGAGAAAAAGAAAAGATAAGGCTAAGGCTCTGAGCAGCATTTGTGACTAGAGGCAATGACAGTGGGAATATTGAAGACAAACTAGCATGACCATAGGAATCGAGATGGATAAATTGAGATTTGGGATGAATATAGGCTAAAGGGGATAAGAGGTGTATGAGAGAGTTATGATTTGCTGACTAGGGATTGCATTTTATGGAGATGCTAGAGAAGAGAGATTAGTGGTTGGATGGAGGCGTAGGAGTCAGAATGTGGTGGAGAGTCCAGTTCAATCATTTTAAAGTGGATACTAGAGTTGGAAAGTGGAAAGATCAAGAGAGATTGAATGTAGGAGAATGTTGAGTAAAGTATTATAAGGGTGGGCACGTGAGGTGAGATGTAGAGTGGTTGAGTATGGTTGGGTGATGAGTCGAGTACTCGAGTAATTTTTTTTAGTATTTAATTTATTAAAAGATAAATTTGAGAAATTTTAATTCTTGAATTTTTTTTTAAAGGAAATCTAGTTAAAGGGATTGAAAGAAGTTTATAATTGAAAAAAATTAAAGGATTAATAATTTAATATGATATATATAGAGATTAGATGAAATTTTTGGTAAATTTTTTTGTATAGGCTAGATAAAAAATAATTAAAATTGAATAATTAAATTTTTATTTTGTTATTTATTAATTTATGATTTTAGATTTGAAAGTAATGTTCTTTTTGTTGTTTTGGTATTTATGTTGTTGTCAATTTTTTGTTATTAGATTAATTCTTATTAAGTTATTATTATTTTTTGTGTAATTATTGAAATTCTATTCATTATATAATAAATTGGAACTAATTTGTGATAAAAAAATTTTTATATCAATTAATGTGCCAAAAAGATTAAGTTACTTAATAAATTGAGCATTTCATGATCTATTACTTTTAAGATTAAAAACAAAAAATTTAAAAATTTAACATAGATTTAATTTTAATAACGGAATAAGTAATATTAATATTTCTAAATATAAATTTATTTTATTTTTATAAAAAATAACAATCATGCCGTCATGTGAAGAGTTATCAAGTAAAGGAATAAAGGCACACCAAGTGATGATATAAGTTTGTATTTTTGGAATTCTTGTGCCAAATACAAAAGAAAATGTTTTATATAAATTTTGTGACAAAGTTGCAAAATAAAGAATAACACACTTCCAGAAACACATTATTCATAAAATTGGCAATATTGCACCATACCTTAATGTTACTGATATGTTACGTTTTTATAATTCCTTTGAAAATATTATTTTTAATTTCTCAATAAAAATTATATAATTATATAAATATGTGCAACAAATTTTTTCCTTTTTTTTTAACAATATTATTAATAAGTGTGGAAAAAGAAAGTATGATGAAACTCCTTCAAGAAAATAAATCAAAGAAAATTAACAACAAAAGTAGAAAAGATGAATTCTTCTCATAGTTGTTAATTTTGTTTTAATACTAGTCATACCGACCAGCATACTCCAATTATATCAAAATATGATACATCTAAAGATATTTTTCATACCGGATTTGGTATTAGATAATATCGATTATTTTCGTCAGTTTCGATTAGTTTTGGTGAATTTTGGTATATTAGCTCTTTTCAGTCGGTATGTAAATATGAAACATATTTTGTAATTTTTAATTTGTTTTTTGTTATTTGACTATTTTTAACATAATAAAAATAAAATTAATTAACAAAATAACCTTTAAAAGTTGAGTTTCTTTATCTTTTATTGTTACTTTTTTTTTATACTTTATTTTTTCAAAACAAAGTTCATAAGTATTTCAATCTCTTTCAAGAAAGTAATTGTACACCCTTTCTAAAGTTTAAAATCGTGAAGCTAAGATTAATTTTTTTCATCTCTTTGTTTTTAACTTAATATTTGTATAAAAAATACTTATTTAAATATCATATAATCAGATTAAGAATTTAAAAATATCATGAAATTTTATGATATTATTTTTATAATTTTAAACTTATTTATTGGATTTTTGAAAATATTGCATTTTTTTGTTGACTATTAATAGTATTATAATATACAAATTCATATATATTTATACTAAACCAAAAATTCCAAAATAATATACTAAAACCACTGGTGTGGATAGATACCATATTTAAAAAAAAAAAAACCTTAAAATGTTGTCAAGTACGGTATTAACAACTTTGATTCTTATCTCAATTAAGAAGGAAAGACTATGATTATGAAGGATTTATTGATGAAGAGACTACTACTAGATAAGTCATGTGAAATAGTATCTAATCACAACATGAGTGGCAAAACAAGAATTTAGATAAAGAACTGGTGGTTGGAGTAAAATATATGAAGAGAGACGACGCTCTCATGGCTTAGTTGCTAAATATTATAAAAAAATAACAAGGAAACCAACTTCAAGTTAATTTGAATTTTCATTAAGAGGAGTTATACTTGAATTGGTTAAAAGTAAGAATTCAAAGCAACTAAAGATAAGTGGTTTATTTTTAAAGACATTAAAAAGCAACTAAATCTATATTGTGCAAGATAATGAACCAATTATCAAATTCAACTGTATTTCTAAATGCAAAATCTTCTCAAATAGTTCTTTCCTTTCTTCTATACAATGGAAATCATCTTTATTAATTGTAGTCTCTAATTAAAACTTCTCTAGGATAAATTTAGAGTACCACCCCTTGAACATGCATAGTGCTTAAGTAAATGTAGTACCACATGGGTCATGAATCATGAAATTCATAATAACTTCATATCCCATAGGGTCAAATCTTTTATTAGGTATTTTAATGGATATAATCATATCAATTTTATTAGAAAGATTACATTTGGCATCACGATGCAACCACAAAAAAATATGAATATGGGGTAACCCATACTTTTGAAACGTAATTGTATAAGTCATTACATGAGACATCCCACAGAAAGAGAAAAATATATGAACTATTCTTTGAAAAAACAATCAGCATATTACAAGAATCATAACAATAAAGTAAAACAAACTAACTTGGGACAATACGACTAAAATGATTCTTCTTTGTTAAATTATCCATGAAGTATCATAATTTAATATTGAAAACCCATACCACATGTCAGGCCTATCATCAGCTCGTTGACTTGGGATGAACACTAATACTTTTAAATTTCTAGCAATTGAGCATTGCTTGTAAATGTTATGAATAGATTAGGATAATCATAGAACCTATAAATTGCCATTGCATCTTGATTGTTCTAGAATAAACATCAAGGACCAACTATAAGACTTGTTGGCAATATGACCCGTTTACTGATAGAGTTACCCTAAAGCTCACCATTTATGACTAAACCCTAACATCTTTATACATTTTAGATCTAATAGCTTTTCGATTATCATTTCTAAGTTAAAGTTATATTTTTCAATAGTGGCATATACATCCACAACAAACTGTTGAAACAACCTACCACCTTATAACAAAGTATCACCCGAGCCTATTTTGTTTAGAACAACGAATGTATAATATTTACACATTATCAATGTTTTTGTTTACCTTTTTTTTTTTTTAGGTGAGTTAACATATTTGATATCAACATTGTAGCCATCTCACCATAAGAAAATAACAAAAAATATTGTAAACCATTAAAAAAGGATTAAAATCATTGATTTTCTTCAAACCATCATATTTATGATCAATGATTGTATTTCACCATCTGTCATACTCATTTATGTCTCCCACTATTAGTGCAGTAACTTCATACCCACTTGAAAGAATATAAGTTCTATCTCTCTGTTCCCTCTTGCCTATCAATCTCAACCTTATAAGAATATAATTAGAATGCCTAAACCTATCTCTAGTTGATTTAAACACTTTAACAATCTCATTGTTTGCATCAAGCATCCTAATCAAACCATCTACAATAGTTGGTCAACTTTTAAACCTTTATGACAAATCCTAAACATAGGCATCTTATTCAAAATTTCATTTTTAGTATCATATACATACATCTGAGCAAATTTAGGATTCTAGTGAAGAAAAGGAAGCAAAGGCCTAATCTTATAATGATTTTGTTCACAGATCTTGAAAACATATATGCCTACTCTATTACTGATACTGCTATCGACTTTACCTCTGGTTGAGTTAAATTGGAACATAGAATTGTATACTCTTATATTATTTCTAAAATCTACACATCTATGTCCTCCATCATATTTTAGTAAGCCATCTAAAAACTCAAGAGTTTTTTTTTTTTTTTTGAAAACAAACAGCCGAACAATTTCTTGCTGACAACATAATGTAAATGTAAAATTTTATGTTTGCCTTGAGATATCAACTTTCTCATTGTATCACATTACAGCACACAGAAAGGATAAAAAAATTTAAGATCGTTGAAATTAAAAAAGCTTCAAAACATATTCTTTGAACAAAGAATGAAAAAAGCATAGTAAAAAGAAACTTATCAGCATCACACAAAATAAAACAAACAAATTAAATTATCAATGAATAAACTATAGTAAATGTAATCTAACTCACTTGAATGCTCATTTTATCTTATATCCCTACTATAGGCACTCAATTTTTCTTGGTTTTTTAAACAAACTCTTATATCATGCTTACCACTTAAAGATATTATTGACAAAAACACAAAACTAATATAAGCCAACCATTGCCATATAACTGAAGGAGAAAAAAACATATAAAGGTTAACAAATGAATCATATATTACAAGTAGATTCATGACAACCAAGCCTGAATCTGAACCACATCTAGAAAAACTTGCTGAACTATCTAGTTGCAACCTAAACTTTCTTTTCTTTAATATATGAATTATTAAATCTCTTGCAACAATGGACTTAAATGTTTTAAGTACAACTATCTGTAATTCTCTATTAACATCAACAAATGAATGCAATGATATATGAGACTGATATCTATCTTTTCCATTAACATATTCTGCTACATCACTAGCAAACCTTATTAAATTACTTACCAAACTTGAAAATCTTCTACTCCTAACTTGACCAACACATCTATTATCTTGAGGTTTATCAATAGCAAACCAATAAATGTTACCCATAGATAGATTTTCTTGTCTTTTCAACCTATCATATTGTAAACTTTTCAATCTCTTGATCCTATTCTCCTTTGCTCGACTAATCCTATTCTTTTTTGTGCAACTAACAAGATCCATGCATAAAAGCTATTACTCAACATACAAACTTTCAAGCAATATATACACAGAGCAAAAGAAAACAAACAGACAATACAACTACTTACAGAAAAAAAGTAAGAGATTAAGAAAAAAAACCAAAAAAAAAAAATTGACACACATTCAAAAGCAATTGAACAAAGATAATGAATCTAAAAAATAAAGCAAAAACAAATAAAAAGAAAGACAATAACAATATAGAAACAAAAACTTAACTTTAAACTTACATCAAACTTAATCAACCAAGAACCTTTAACAATACCTAGAAAAAAATAAAATATAATAAATTTAAAAAATCTGATTCAAATAACATGCAAAACCAAAAAAATTTTCATTCAAACCTTTTTCATTAATGAGACAAAAAGTATAAAGTAACCAAGACAACTAAAAGAAAAAGCAAAATGATAAGAAATACATGATACTAACAATCAATCTAACACAAAAATGGCTCAAAACCAAGCATAAAAAAAAAAAAACACTAATACAATTTCAATTTGCAATTAAATAATATACAACCCTAAAAAAAAAAAAACCAACTCAAAAACAAATCTTATGAAATAACATGCAATAAAGAAAATCACATTAAAATTATTATCCGTCATTCAAAAAAATATATAAATAGATAACCAACCGAACAAATAGAAAATCTAGTCATCTATTCACCTTAAACCAAATCAAGGAACAACCTTCAACAATTCTTAGGGAAAAAAGAAAATAGTAATCAAATAAAGAAAGAACTCTTTTGAAAAAACATGCAACCAAAAAAATCCCAATTAAACTATCATCTATCATTACAAACACAAAAAATCATGAGAAGAATAAAAATGTTACCAACCAATTTCAAGAAAGAATTCTTTTTAAATAACACATAGCAAAAAAATCACATTTGAACCATTATCCATTATTAACAAAATAGTCTTTACCAAGAAAAAGAAAAACAATACCATTAAGTTATTTTAAATCAAAATAAAATAACATGCAAACCTAAAAACAAATAATTCAAAGAAATTAAAGAAAACAAAACAAAACATTGAAAAAAAAAACTCAAAAAAAGAATTCAAACCCCATTCAATCAACTCCACAAACCTAAAACCATTTTAAGAAAACAACTAAAAGAGTGAAACCCAAATTCAAATTAATAACCAAAAGAGAAAAAAAACTTTTAAACAATTTTAAATTTTTTTTTAAACAACATGCAGTAAAAAAAATCTCATTCGAACCATCATTCATCATTAACAAAAACATTTCTTATAAACAAAAATAAAAACACCACCATTAAGGTAATTCAAATTAGAATAAAATAACATCCAAACCTCATAAAAAGTAATTCAAAAAATTTAAACATAAAACAAAACAAAACATTAAAAAAAATAAAAAAAAAAAAGAATTCAAACCCCATTCAGTTATTCAACTCATAAAGCTAAAACAATTAGACAAAAACAAACAAAAAAATCAAACCTAAATTCAAATTAGTAACCAAAAGAGGAAAAACTTTCATCTAAAACCAAAGACAAAAAAAAAAAAAAAACACTAAAACTAAAAAAAGAAACATATCAATAACAACTTCGAAACAACATAAAGCTTTATACATAATTGATAATGCTATTTGTGTTTTTTGCACCAAAGTTTTAGTTTTTTGAATCTTTTTTAATGTTGCAAATTATCTTACACTGAAATCCTAAAAAAAAATAAAATATGGAAATCTACAAAAGCCAAACAAAACTTCAACTCCCTTGCCAAAAAAGAAATGAAAATCAGACACTTATGAATCTAAAAAAAACAAAAAGAATGGACAGTTGTCAAGCCCAGGATCCTTTAAGGATTCTTTTAATCTAGATATGTATAGATTGTTATTAATTATTAATTATTGATGATGATTATTGATTATTGATGATTTAATATTCCCTTTTATATTGGAATTTATATATGCTTATTAACAATAAGTTTTTCTTTTCTTATAAATGATTTGTGAAGAAAAGATTATAGCGTTATGGAAAAATTTAAATACACCTCCATTTTTTCTCTCTACAACCATTTTTTTTCAATTTTTTAAGTGTAATTACTTAAATACCCTTATCATAAGTTTTGTAACTTTCATAAATGTATTACTAAGAAGTCAAAACATTTCTTGGAAATGCATTTTTGAAAGTGTTGGAGTGAAATTTTATAAAATTTATAAAAAAAAATTTTTATTAAAATTATTTATAAATAGGTGTAATAAAAAAATTATTATAAAAAAATCATAAATTTTAAAATTAATAAAAAATTTACTTTTACTATTTTTATCTTAGAGAAATAATAATATTTTATAAGGGTCTGATTAAATTAAAGATAAAATAGTAAATATAATTTTTTTTATAAATTTAAAATTTATCATTTTTTAATAAATATATTTTTGTATCATTATTAAAATTTTATAATAACTTTAATTAAACTAAACTCTTTGGAAAAATCTCTCCATATATTTATCATGATGGATTTTATGAATTAGCGTATTAAATTTCAATAAAATTATGTAATATTAAGTAACATTATTTATATAGTTTTAAGAAGTTTTAACTCTTATATGTTGATTATGCTGGATAGTTCTTTTATCACTCTTTATAACATCAAAAGATAAAATATTTAATTAAGATATCATAAAATTTTATTGTTTCTTTAAAATCAAAATAGTAAAAGTAACTTTTTTATTAACTTTAGAATTTATTATTTTTTAATAATAATTTTTTATTACAATAATTTATAAATAATTTTAATAAAATATTTTTTTTGTAATTTTTCATAAAATTTTATTTTAACATTTTTAAAAGTATATTTTCAAAAAATATTGTCTTTTTATAAATATATTTTTGAGAAGTGATATAATTTTTCAAAAATAATAAATGTCTAAAAATTTATAATAAAAATATTTAAATAATTTTACTTAAAAATAATTTTTAAAAAATAGGATGTAAAAAAAAAAAAAAAAAGGGTGTAAATAGAAGTGCCAATGTTATTGTTTTTGTTATTTTTTTTTATTTTAAGGAAGAGCAACGCTTTGTTATATGAAAAAAAAAAAAAAAAAACTTATTTCGAATCTAATCTCTAATGTCTTCCCTACAGCTTTTTTGCCTATAACCCAACAAGCTGTAGAGATTTTTGCTATTGTTATTGTTATCTATTTTAAGTAAATGTTTAAAGCACAGCCACAGCTGCGAGCAGGAAAAGAAAAGATGTTAAAGGCGGGGGTTGGGGCCTAGCAAAAAGTTACATCTTGTAGGGTCTTGGTGTATAGCCTGCAAGTTGGAGAGAGGAGAAGAAGGGAAGCTGCATAACTGAATGTCGATGGCAGTGGCGTCAACGGTAAGCGTGCTCGCAGCCGTCCGATTGGAGAGTTGGAGATCCAGTGGTGGTCTTCCTGCTCCTCGTCGTCTCTCACTCTCTAAACCCACTTGGGTCGTCAGAACTGAGGCAAAGCTCCCTTCTTTTTCCATTCATTGTCTTTCAGTTTCCCAATTCCATAGACATAAAACCTCACCAAACTTACCATTTTCTACTTAAAAATAAGATTGTGTTTTTGGGCTCCAAAAATTTCCAACCCTAGTTTTTATCGAGTATTTTTCTTGTTCCCAATTGACCAACTTAAAAGTAGTTATGGCAGGAAAAAGAATAGTTCTCGTGATTTCTAGACACCGCTTGTAATGATTTGAGGTGAAGAAAAGGGAAAAAGTTTGTTCCAGTATGTTTTAATGTTTCTGTTCATGGCCTTTGTAATTCTTGTTCAAACCCTTATGTACATATGTGATTCTATTATGCGAAAATATGCATTCCTTTGGAAAATAAATAATGATGTTGCTATTAGTTAACATTGCGTTAGCTTATTCTTTAAACGATTGTTTGTTTCTTTTACCATTGTTTAAAGCATGTTTGTGTTTCGAATATCTGATTCATGGCCATGTCTTATTCAGTCATGCTCCTAGATGCCCATGAAGAACTTGTTGTGCTTGTAAACAAATAGGGTTGCATTCATTCTTATAATCGCAAGCAACTGAACTTTGAAACAGAAACAATACAGTATAGTAGCATTTTACACCAGAACCATACCTGATCAGTTTTAAAAGGATTTTGTTTTATCTAAAAGCTAACTGCCATCAAACCGAAGTTATGTTTCTGTGAATTAAGCAAAAGTTGGAAGTGATTTGGGTTGTTTATGTTCATTCATTTCTTGTTTGTGCAGTCAAATGTTTGGCGAGAGAGAATGAAGAAGCCTGATACACCATGTGTTGTCTGCCAGGGAAGTGGCAGAGTTGATTGCCGTGATTGTTATGGAAGAGGTCTTTCTTCCCTCCTACATGATTTCTTGGGTGTAAGAAACTGTTGTGTAGGTTCATCTAGGAATTCTTAGGCAATATAATATGCCTTTGAGACTTTCAAAACTCAAACAGTCTGTCGCCAACTGGAAGAGACAATTTGTTTTTTTTGGGGGGTGGGTGGGGTGGGGTATGTATAAGGTTTACATTCTAGGATCAATTTTTCTTCTACAGACTTCTTTTCTTTTATTTTCTTTGTTTTTAATTACTCTTCAGTGGTGAACCATTTTTATTTTATTGTCAGATCCTGATAATACTTTTTTCTATTATGAAAAGGTAAAAGTGAAATTGAAATTGTAAAGTGATGATCCGATTTTCTGAATGGTAATTAATGGTTAGAATTAGTTCATTTGTCAAATTTTTTGGACTTTTTCTTCTTGTATCCCCTTTAGGGTAACCTGTAAATTTTTGCTTTCTACCTTTTTCTGCCACTATTTGAATTTGTTTTCTGCATTATTCTGCTCTGTTGCTTCGCGCACAATATGCATTAGCTTTTATGATATGATTCATTCTTTTGGACTCTCCCTATGTTATGCTCTTGCTTATGGTACTGTTATGTTGTAATATTGCAGGAAGGACAAACCGTGTTCATCTAGAGATGCTTCCCAAAGGAGAATGGCCAAAATGGTGAGGCATCAAACCATGCATCATTCACAACTAAGCTGCATATTCCCTGGTAGTGGTGCTTCAATCAACTTTTTCTGATCACTTCTGCAGGTGCAGGACTTGTGGTGGTAGTGGCCTCAGCTACTGCTCCCGTTGCCTTGGAACTGGGGAATACAGGCACATAATGGGCTTTCATTTCATGAAAAGAGATGCTGATCACACCCAAGATAGTAAGTGTAAGATTCAAGGTGACCATGGTTCGCAGAGCGCAGCAGATCGACTGCTTCATTATGAGCAGAACAATTCAGGTAATGAGATATGAAGAGTTGGTGGAAGCATGGATATGAAGACGTGATGAGACTAGGCAAATTTATCACAGATGAGGCTCCATGTTGTGTAAACCAAGTGGTGATTTTCAGGCATGCAGCTGATTCTGAAATTCTATTTAGATGGGCACCTTAAATTCCAAAGGATCCAAGTTCCCTCCATTAAAATAGAGCAAAAAGTTACAGGTTTTCTACAGTTTGCAGTAAAACATTGCTGTTATCGTATATCTTAAACTAGTTGATACTCTTTGCACAGTATGATGGAATGAGAATGCGGCTTCTAAGCATTAGATCTACCGTGAAGTAAACACTGTTCCTCCTCTACTTGCCTTCTCTCTGTTATCCTGTCCTTCCTCATTAATTACTGCCTCCGAAGGAGACTCATTTATATTTTGAGGGTTTTGGAGATGGACATCATTTCTTATTAATCAGGAAACATTAGAACTTGCATTTGGCTTTTGACAAACTTGATTTACGCTGGGAGAGGCAGTGTTGCAAAGGCAGCAGAAACTAGAAACTTGAGCCTACCCAGGAAGACCGAACTGAGGTTAAAATGTAAAAATGGTAATTTATGTATTTGTATCATACATAGTATTAAATTTTATATGAAATTTATGTTACAATTCATTCATATCAATATAATTTATTTATATTGATACGAAAATACAAAATTATTTTTTAGTTTTGTTAAATTTATATAAAATTATTATTAAAAATTTAAATTATCACTTTTATATATTTTTTATTATATTTATATTATATCATCATCAACACTTCTATTAAAATGCCACCCATTTTCACTTCAGATGACCCACATGATTGGGCTGGTTGGAGGTTGAAATTAGAGCGTGGTACTCTGAGATAGTAGATTTTAGCACAAAGAATGAAGACCAAACTTCGATTGTGGTCTCTGCATCACGTCACCGCCTGACAAAATGCAACACTAATACATAGACCTGGAAAGGGCAGGAGACATGCAGAAAATTCTGAATATCCTTACATCCAAGTCTAAGACTTCTCTTTGCCCTCGCCAAATACAAAACGAAACAATTGGAGTCCAATCTTGCTAGAAAATCTTGACTTTTTTATTGATACTTTACAATATTTTTGGTACTTCCTAAAAGGCTACTTTAAACAAAAATAAAAAAAAAAAGTCATAATTGATTAAAATACAATTAATTAAGCAAACCACCATTATACAATAATGTCTTTATAAATATAAAATAATATAATTTACTATCTTGAGGTAATTACATGTTTTATCTATCTATAATCTTTCACATTCATTGTTTGCTTTTTAATCCCTTTTTTTTTTTTTGGGTGCATTTTTTACTTTCAGAAACAAAAGTTCAAGCAACAAAAACATTATTTACTAGCAGACGGAAATTTAGAGATTAAAAGAAGATACCTATGCAAATAAATAGTTAAATACGATACATGTATTTAATAGCAGTTACAGTTCAGTAGATGGGGTCAAAACACAAATTCACACAAAAGGAGTTAAAGAGTTGAGAGCGGGGTGGATAATACCATTTCCAACTATTGAGCATATGAAAACAAGTTAAATTTACTCACAAATCTATCAACCTTCTCTGGCTCCCCAGTTGGCTCTCCCCTCAAGTTGGGGAGAATGATACATTTAAGAACCTTTGGTGGATTCATCTCCTGGTATATCATCCTCATCATGGTAAATATTCTCTGCCATCTGCCATATTTGAAGAATGTTATCCTCAGCTACACTAGCAATAACCCAATCTTCACATGGGTTCCATGAAAAATCAGAAATTTTACTGGTGTGACCCCCATGAATGAAGAGCAACTCTGGTGGACCATCTTCAGCATCCTCTGGTGTCTGTTCTTCATCAATCCTGCAAAAGAAGAATCAAATTACCATAATATTATCAATGTGAATGAGGTCATTGCACGTAGTTGCATCAAAAGAAATTAACTAGGAGATCCAATTAATTTTGTTGAGCAAAAGTTCACATCAATGTAATGTACATAGTTCCCTTCTCCTTTTTTTCTTTGTTTGCTTAGAAACTTAGTTAAGGTTACATTCACTCATAAAAGAACACAATTTGGCAATGAGTTACTCACCTGCTGAGATCCCATACCATGAGCCTTCTACCAAGACAACAGGATGCTAAGATTGTCTCATTCTTTGGATTCCACCCAACTTGGAAAACTTCTTCCCTGTTGCACACATTGCAAAATTAACTTCATGACTAGTTATGAACATATCTTCAAGAATTTCAAAAATGCATAAAGTATCCAAAAAGAGAGAAAATAAGAATATTTCAAGAATCCACAATAGTAACCAGAGTATGCCTTGAGTAAAATTTCTTACTTGTGGCTATCAAAGGTGTGGAGTGCAGTACTGATCTTGCGGAGATCAAATAACTTAACTGTCTTATCAGTAGAACCTGTTGCCACGACCCACTCATTAAAGGGATTGAAAGCCAAGCAGTTAACCTGATAACATGAAAATAACAACATCAAAACACAGAAAGCGTACAAACTTGCCATATAGCATTGAAAATTAGCAACTTGTTAGCATTTCCACGCAACAAAAGAACAAATCGGAGCATATATATAAATTAAAATTTTACTCTATTCATCTGAATTATGACTAAACAATGAGCACAACGACTAAAGGCAGACTGGAGTGGTACTAAACTAGGACGGACAAATGAAGCAAGAAGTGAATAGAGTTGACTCCATATGCTGTTGTTTTGTTCACTTTCTATCTCCAATGAACGAATTCATTTCCTACATCTTAAGTAATATTCAGCCTAACTAAAACAGAAATTTAAGAAATCAGCGAGTAAACAATAGTTTAGTGGAAAAGTTGAATTTATATATGTGTGTGTATATATATATATATATATTATGGTACCTATATAGAATAAAAAAGAAAAGAAAATTTTGATTGATAGGCACCTCACTCTGGTGAGCAACTACGGACTGGATAGGCTTGGTGACAGATGGGGTTCGCAGGTCCCAAATAAGTAGGTATTGGTCATCCCCAACGGAACCAAACAAGTACTCGTGTCTGAGATGCCATGCAACGTCTTCGACAACACCCTCGTGGACCTTGAAGATCTGCATAGCATCAAGAGCCTTGTTCTTGGGAGTGGCATTGATATCCCATAGACAAATCTGAGCATCATCAGAGCCACTAAGCAAATGGCCTTGCTTGAACTTGCTCCAAGACAGACCATAACCCTCAGTGCTATGGCCCCTGAGCCTCAAATCAGGACTGCAGGCCCCATCCAAAGGCGGCTTGGAAGGATGCTTGCTGTAGTCGAACACAAAAACCTCAGCGCTGACCGTCTTGGTGGCTATAATGAAAGGATTTTGGGGCATATAACGAGCCCTATTGACCTCCCCTTCGTGATTGATCTGCTGAATAATCTGTACCTTGCCGCTAGCGCATCCGAAGCCGCCGAGGTCGGAACGGTCGTGGTCGTAGTGGCGAGCATCGTTCTCGGAGTCCTGGAGGGGTAGCTGGACCTGGGCCAGCATGAGGTAATTGGGCTCGTTTTCGGAGGTGTGGGTGCCCAATATCATCTTTTGAACAGAGTAGTCCTTGCCGGGAGGCTCGTCGCGGTCGGGAAGCCATTCAACGGTGAGAGAGGGCCACTCGAGGGCGTGGGTAATGACGAGATCGTAGAGGAAAGGAGTGTTCTTTTTCCAAATTTTGTATTCTTCGTTGATCAGCCTCTCCTCAATCTCTCCACGCATTTCCTCCTCATCCTTTCCCATTTCTCAATTTTGGTTTGGTTGCTGTGTTTCGAATTAGGGTTTTTCTTGTTATCTTTCTTTTCCCACTTCCCGCCAAGGGGTTTGATTTGGAACCCAAACTTCCTACTAAGGTCTGATACGAGAGCAAATGTGTTCCCTTTGTGAAACCCTATCCTAGGCTGTCTAGCTAGCTGGCTGAATGCCCGACAGTTGCAATGTTTATATACATACAATACACACTACCGATTACTCACCGTACCAGATACCGCTAATAATTACTGGATATATTACTTCTAAAATTTTTTTTTTTTACTTTTACTGCAATTATATAATTATCTAATCCTGTTGCCCCTAGAGAGTATTTTCTCCATTTGGTTGGGCTACAAGCAGTCGCAGCATTCACTATGCGTTTAATTGTAGACAATCTATTACTTATTATTCATTAATGAAATAAAAGTCCATTACATTTTTTCAACAAAAAATAGTACCATATAAAAATACAGAAAAGAAATAGGACCACATGATCTCAACAAAAACAAAAACAAAAAAAAGAAAAAGACCCTAGTGTGCATTTTTAACAAAACTAGCCCCACTGTACCACACCCGAGTAGATGGACAATGATTCGCATTCTGATCCCCCGTTCCATAAAACCAATTTGTTTTGCAGTTCCAGGCAGGCAAGGCAACTCTGTTCCCAACATCAAGTGGACAAATCAATCAATGCCCAAAGTTGAATAGGGTTCAAACCCTCCCTGCCAATCACAAATATTCCATATCAATAAACTCTCCACACTACACATTGCCCAAACTAAATTAAAAGTCCTCTAAAATACAAGTTAGATCATAACAAGCAAGAGCATGAAGCACTTCCAGGAAATCTTTGAAAGAGCATAACAAATTGTTTCTACTGAAAGATGCCACTCACAGAGCAGTCATCATGAACACGCCATATGGTCTCTCCTAGAAGGTTTGCCACAGAGAGGACCGTCAACTGAGGAAAATAATTCTGCTCTGAAACTGGGATGGTGTTTGTTATGATAACTTCTTGGAAAAGACCACTTGACAACCTCTCTATTGCCGGAGGACTGTAACCATACAAACAAACGGACGAATATGATGAGCATTTACAAAGGTATAATAATACATTGAATATAACAGTCTTTATCAAGAACACGCAAACAAGATAACTCAGTATAACAAAGTCTTATGACTTTACCTACAAGGGTTTTGCAATGATTGCCAAACAGCAAACAATATAATTGCCAAAAAGCAAACAATATAACCATCCGTAGGATCTTTTTAATGACCATTCCATCATATTTCATAAGTGCCTAAAGGAATTTGGAGCGCATACGTACTTGTGATCTCCAACACCCTGATTTCATTGTGATAAATGCATGTGAAGGAACTCAGAATGGATGTCATTTGGTACAATAGTACTTTTAACAGTCTGGTGCCTGATTTATTCCAGACACTCAGTTGGACTTCTATTACTGTCAAAGAAGATGATCAGTTCTTTTTGTATTTTGAGGCTAGAGCATCAAGCCGTCATTACCTTAATAGCATTTCAAACACAACTCAAACAAATCCCAAAGTTTAACAGTTTTAAGGGGAACCAACTTCCTAATACTGCTCCAAGAACATTCAGAATAAACTCAAATTTTTAAGAGTTGTGGAAACCCCTGCACCAGGTGAAATAGCTCGAATATGTGTATTTATCAGGAAGCAACTTCTGCTAAAGAAATTTTCACACTATGCTAAAGAACATCCAAGGTATGAGCTGCTAAGGATCTAGATACCTAAAAACAGCATGTGTACTACATGCATACACTTCCCGGGCCCCTTCTTGATGCAATAGAGCAGCACCTTTCGCAATTGTCCCTGTGAAACCCACAACTTGATAATTAATATTTAACAAGGATTCACTAACTAACATTTACATGTTAATACTGACAAAGCAGAAATAATATATGGCATTGCCCATACATTCTGATTCTTAGGATCATCTGAATCACATTTTTCCCAAAAGTTAAAGAGATAATACATAACTCACCAGCTGTGTCAATCATGTCATCCACCATAACTGCTACCTTTCCTTTCACGTCACCTATCAAATTCATGACCTACAAAATAATATGTGTATGTTGATTTTGAGTTCAATTTGAGAATAACACCGTATTACTCTACAGCATAAAAAGGGTGAACGAAAAAGAGAGTAAGAGATAAAGCATGAGAATAGAAGCAGACATTTGACTAGAAGAGTGTTATTCTCTATCAGCTTCCAAAATTTTTCCCTACGCATAGCAAGTGCCCAGCCACAACATTACATGACTTCAAACTAGATAATTTATTATCTATTCAAATGATAATGACCTGCCTTACACCTTCTACACCATACTCTACTTCATTTCTTTTGAGGTTCATGAATATTCAAAATTCTATCAATTATTTTCCCTTCCCCCCAAATATTGAAATTTTGATCAATCAAGACTTTTGAAAAAAGAGAAACAATATCCTGTCCTACCCAACTAGGAAGCATAACACAACACCCACAAATAAGTAGATCTCACCTCTGCAACATTATGCCCATGACGCCTTTTATCAACAATTGCAAGAGGTGCATCAGATAATTTTTTTGCAAAAGCACGTGCTCTGGCGACACCTCCAACATCTGGCGAGACTACCACCAAGTCATCAGAACATATTCTCTTGCTAGCAAGATAATCAAGAATCACAGGCTGGAATTGCAAAGAGAAATACTTGCAATAAGCAAAAAGTAAATATACCAGCACGCAAGAGGAGCTGATAGGGTAGTGGATAAAGCTTTTGCAATAACAATTCATAAGTTCATGTCAAAAACAGAATACGAATATAAAGCAACTTCTCATGGGAGGATTATATTTTAGGCTTTTCATAAGTACTTAAAGTAATTTGAGCTAAATTCCTATTCAGATTCTTGTACCATACTCCAGTATTGTACTTAATGCTTAAATGTAATATAGATTCATACCTCTAAACATAGAACATCACAGGGATATAGATAATATAGAGGTTAATTACCTGACCATAAACATGATCCACAGGAATATCAAAGTAACCCATGGATTGCCCAGAATGAAGATCACAAGCAAGAACACGATTTGCACCCGCTTCTGTAATCAAATTTGCTACGAGTTTGGCAGCAATAGATTCACGCCCTTGAGTCTGAAATAACAGTGGACGATTATAACCAATAAAGCAATATTTATGAGTCCAATGAAAAATGCATATGCAGAGTAGAGCTATTAACTAACGCTGCACCTTTGTCATATTTAGGACTCCTAAATTTTCATACTCGGCAAAAGTATCATTTCTTTTTTTTTTTTCTCAGATCCAGGGACTTCATGGTTTGATGGGGCGTTTGGAAATTTTAAAAAGCCAATATGTAGTATTTGAAGAACCAACTTCCAAGGGAAATAATTCAACTAAATTCATTTTATACTTCAATTAGCTCTTTTGAAATGACTATGAATCAAATATAATTAGATTATTTTTCATTGTTTATAAAAACAGTAAAGGACACAGAATTCACAATTAAAACCAAAATGAAGAGAATTCTATTATGTAGAAATCACAATTCCAAGAAATGGAATTAATAATAATTGAACTCGAAATCTGAAATCAAAATCCATTAGATCAAGCATTCCAGTAGTAGCAGTAAGTTTTCGCAGCAAGCAAAAGAATATAACCAAATCTACTAATTATGCATAATTGTGCTATAATGGGAAGAGTTACCTTTCTGTCAGCCCTGGCATAGCCAAAATAGGGAATAACGGCAGTAATATTCTTAGCAGAAGCCCTTCGACAAGCATCAACCATAATGAGAAGCTCCATAAGATTCTCATTGGCAGGGGGACAAGTGGGTTGCACCAGGTACACATCACACCCTCTCACACTCTCTTGCAACTGAACATAAATCTCACCATCAGCAAAACGCTTTATCTTGACTTTCCCAAGCTCCAGACCCATATAGCATGCGATTTCCTATCCAATACAGAAATAGCAATATCAGAATTACACAAATATATACTATTATATAGATACTCATTAGAAAGATAAACGATCTGAATTTAAAAGTATAGTATAAACTATATCGAGCAAAATTAAAACCTGAGCTAGAGCAGGGTTAGCAGTGCCAGAAAATATACGAAGCCTTGTATCGTTTTTGTTGATAGCGTTTTCCAATTGGGTATTTGACGACAAAAAGGTGGGCAATGCAGGTTCAGTGGTGAGGAGAGGAAAGTAAGGCTTTCCATTGTCGAACTTCAACGGCTCGCCCACACTACATCTCTAAAACACCGCAAACAAAAAGGCCCAGATTTTAGCTTACTCTAGGCTAGCTGGCCAGTCATAACAAATTAATGTAAAAAAAGAAAAAAAAAAGATTCAGCAGTGATTCTAAATTCAGAGAAAAGAAAAAGGAAACTCACGATGCGGTGTCGGCAAGGGAAGCGAGGGTGGGTCTTAAAAAGAGTAGCGGAAGAGAGTGGTGAATTGGAAGAGAAAAGCAGAGATGAGGCCATTCATTAAACCTTTTTATCAAACCGCTGGGTTTTTTAGGGTTTCAAAAGCTTCTCTTCGTCTTCTATGCATTCAACTGTCAACCGTTCTTTGCTGCTGCTGTTGTTCTAGTGCTTGGTACTAGAGGTTAAAGTGAACATCAGGCCTAATGGACTCGGATATTTTAGTTTTTGGTTTGAACCAAAAAGAAAAATGCTATGCAATTTAGCCCATCAATTTCAAAAGTGGTTCAGTTTCCTTTTCTCACTATGCGTTATTAGTATTAGATCCAGTAATTTTAAACATTATAAAATTTTAGAAATTTTATAAATAAATTTAAAATTTAAAAACGCATTTTATATTTTATGTATTTACGTAAATTATATCATAATAATTTTTATATTTTATTTATATTAAATAACAAACAAAAAAAATATAAATTATAACATAATAATATTTATATTTTACATATTGATAAACATGAAACAAACAAAGACAACTTGACATACCAAATGGGAAAAATGGCCACTGGCCATGTTCTCTCCATAAATCCATGTATGAGTAAATCCAGATCCGGCTGACATGTAATTAGTATATCTCTGTTCATGTCTTCACTCTTCATTTTGTAATGATGTCAGAAGGTCATAGTTTGCTTCTGATTCCGGCCTTTTATTCAAGTTGCTTTTTTATTTTTTCTTTGATTAGCCAAGAGATTGGGTATCTTTCTTTTTATTTTTTTCTTTTCAACATCAAACAAGTTTGACAGAGTACATCCATTACCCAATATATCCAAGCTGACAGGGCAATACTCGCAAACGACCCCAACTTGACAACTAATCCAACTGCCATATTTCACAAGGAAACCCATAGAAATAATACTAGTATGTTTATTAAAAGCTTCCTTCCTGGTACAAACGTCAAGGTGCAAATGATCAAGTTCAAATCAAGAAATTGCGGCTTTACTCGTATCAGCTACAAATTCACAAACTCGGAATGGCTACAGTTTTAGGTCGTCACAAACCATAAGTACTGAAATTTATTTTTCCACACAAAAAAATAAAGTTGCAGGTCAAAATGATGAGGCTCACAGCCTCCACCTCTCCCAAAAATTGGGAGGAAAAGAGAAAGAAAATCATAGGCACAAAACAGAAACTGCTGTCAAGGCCAACCATTTAGTTTCAACCAAGGGTAAATCCTTAATTTCCTGACAGAGGTAAGGAGATAAGCACAAACATTTAATTGTCTGCTCTGACACAATTGAACCCTTCCATCGTAAAATTGGGAGTAGCAAGGTTCATGAAGACACTCCGTATGGGAGCAGTGCAGCAGCCACAATTCTACCTTCCTCATTCAGTATGTTGTAAGTAGATGAAGCATTTCTCTGCAACAGGAGAAAACAAAATATTGAGCCTGAAGATTGTGCTCAAAGTCAGTTCCTCTTGGTGCTTTCTAATTTCACATTTGGCTATAAACAAGTATAAAATCACTTCCATCAATGACAAACAGCATTTATGCACATGCATTTATCAAGACAGAATCTAGATAGATTATCTTAGAAGAGAAACCAAACACAAAATACAAGCATAAATATGTATATGGCTTTTTAATGGAAGAACGTAAAAGAGCTCTTGATGCTTAAATTACACGCACTGAAAGTGGAGAAGTGATTGAGAAACTGGTGCTGAAATTTAGTCTCTTGACCTCCATAAACAGAAGAAAATAAGAAAGCAAGCTCTAAGCCTTCTTTCTTATGAAAAAGCCTAAAATTTGATGCCTCAAGGTTTAGGTTAGTAATTTAATTAGGATCTTCCAATCATAATCAGAAACCTTCAAACTCAAGTATGTAAGTGTTGGCAATTGATTGACCAGGAGAGCAGAGGAGGTCTAACCTCTGCCATGTAAATGATATTCAAGCAAATATAACCATAAAATGCCAAGACTACTAAGCTGTCAAACTCTAATAGCAACTATAATACTGCAATGAAAATGATAATACCGAGTCTAGGGCTTCCAACTTCATGCCAGTAGATCGGATGAAGTGCCTGAGTTCAGGATCTACTGGTTCAATGAGCCTTCCACAGCCAAGAATCAAGATTTCTGAGAGAGAGAGAGAGAAATGCTCCATGAGAACCAAAAATAGGAGAAAACAAAACAGAGAAACATACAGCACAAACAAGCTTAATTTCTATGTCTAGCTGCATTTGAAAATTTTTCTCAGCTTTTGTTTGTTCTCCAGAAATTGCACACTGCATAGCCACATGTGACACTAATGGAACACTAAAAACGCAGGCAAAATGCTGCAAGATCCATGTCCTCAAGACAAAAATGATATCAGGAAATAGCCAAAAAAATGGCAAAAGGAATTAACCATAACATAATGATGTCATGGATGATAACTCATAAATAAAAGGCTGAAAAAGTCTGATAAATTTGAAAAACCAACTCTCAATTTAACAGTTAAGATATCAGCCAATCTAACAACAAAAGACAGGTGCCCAACAATAGGCTAAATGCCATGTGCGTACATCTTTGCATTTAAATTTCTATTTTAATATCAGAGTGAAATGCCTAAACTCTAATGCCTTGCTTGGTAGAAATGATGGAAAGGGGTGAGGATGGAAAACTTTTTAATCCAATGGTTAAAATTCATAACTACTTTCCTACTTTGTAGCTTACCCATTAGATTAAAAAGTTTTCATCCTCACCCCTTTCCCTGCTTCCTACCAAGCAAAGCCTAAATGGCATAAAACATGAATTAGGTCGACAAGATGATTAAGCCCATGGGATGCATCATTGAAATTCTTTATTAGGCATCAAGTTTCATCTTCATGTAGATATCGTTTGAGGTCTCACCTGGAATAGGTCGTATGATTTGGAAGATAGATAAGCTGCACAAAGAACAATAAAAATGAAATGTGAGATAGAGGTGCCTTAAAGTTGCAATATTTCATTGTTCTAGGCGACTAGCCACCTGAAGCTTACGCATATGAAGACATGGGACTAATCCATTTTGATTAGGGGACATAAAAGATGAAGCTTTTGAAGAAAAAGTATTATCTTAATCCATATTAGGAAAAATGATAAACACCTGGGAATAGGTAAAGTGAACAGAAGTAGTAATTCACCAATGGATAGTATAACAGGCATAGTTTGGTTTAGATTAAGAAAGCATAGCAGAAAAGCATTGAAGTACATGAAGGAAGTAAATACCTTTCGGGAGTTATTTCAGAAAACTTATGGGGGCCCCAAGAAGTGAGCAAATTTCCCACACAAAGCAAGCTGCCTTCATACGTGACCCCATTCACGGTGAATCCTGTGTCAGTATATCTGCCAACATATCATCAAAGCAAATAAAAGAAAAGGGAGGGAAAACCCAGATAAAAATTAAGGTCAGTGTTGGAGAAAAGAAATTGGATTTGATCTTAGGTAATAAAAATAAGAAGAAGAAATACCCCTGGAAACGAAGCTGGTCTTCAGGGACATTATTGATGAGATTGATCTGATCGTAGAGAGAGAAAGCGCGTCTAAGGGATGGCAAGACTTGAGCTTGAGTCCGCGTTGAAGAGAGTGAGTCCTTCCTCAAGTTTCTGATCAGCTTTGGTAGTGTTTCTAACGCTCTTCCTCTGGCGGCCATCTCCCCTAGTACATTCCTCTTCCTCTTCCAAGGCTATCGACTTCTTTTTAGTTACTTGCTGCCCCATTGCAACGAAGGCAACGAAGGCAACGACGGCGTTTTGCCTTTTTGTTACTAATAGCCTTTTTGTTACAATTATTAGTCCATACAAGAAATTTTAGGTCAAACTTTGCTGACTATCCCGTTACTTTTGTCAAATTGTGGAATTAATCCTTTCACCTTAATATATTTAAATCGGATCCTCGTACATCAATTAATTGTCAAATTTAATCAAATTATTAATGTTTCAAACTTTTTTTTATTGAATTGACAATATGGCATTTTATTTTTTTAATATAACATTTTTACTTACGTGACCATTAATTTTATTGATTTATCAGTATTTTAATATTGACATGATAAATTTTTTACCACATCAATATTTTTTTTCAAGCCAATATTTTTTAAATTATATGATTCGTTCTTATTCTTTCATCAAAATATAAAATTAGTCATTATACCTTAATATGTTCAAATTGAATCACTATACATTAATTAATTATCAAATTTAAGGTTGATATAAGATAAGCACAAAATAAATTTTGTGCAAATGGGTTGGGTTGTGACTAAATTAGCACGGGTTACACCAGACCTTCCTTTCAAAATGATGCCATAAAAACAAAAAAATTAAATTATTTTTTATTTTTCATCTCTTCTTTCCCGTTTTCTCTCTTCTTTTTCTTTACAAGTCCCATTGAAAAATTCAGTAAACCCAATTTCAATTGGGATTTCTAAAATTCAATAATTGAAATTTTCAATGGCCGTTAAAAAATTTATTTCAAAAATCCAAAAGTCACTAATACCTAGAAATTGATCATCGATATCACTATATTTTCTTGTTGATTACTTCTATTGTTGATTGTGCATATACCTTGCTTGGTTTGATGATTCAGGGTTTTTTTATCTAGCTTTTGTGTTTTTATCATTTTTTTAAAGTTTTTTTCTTGTTTTGTTATTTTCTATCTTTTTTAATTTTTTTTATATTTTAAACATATTGAAAATAAAAATTAAAAGAAATGAAAATCAAAATAAATGAATAAAATAAGGATAAAGAAAAGAAAATGAATAATCTGATTAATATTAGACTTAAAATCTAATTAGAGATTAAAACCTAATTTACCAAATTAAAGTCCAATTAATAATTCAAACGTCCAAGAAAATTTATCTAGATATGAAAAAAAAATCATGATTAAGGAAAAAAAATCTGATTCGATTACAATCCGATCCATTTGTATTGAATAGGATTTTTTTGTGCTTATCTTATGTCTAAACCTAAATTTGATAATTAATTAAAATATAAGGATCCAATTTGTACACATTAAAGTAGAGGGACTAATTGCACATTTTGATGAAAGTATAGGGATAAATCATACAATTGGAAAAAATTTACCTTATAAAAAATCTTGATGTAGAAAAAATTTTGCCATGTCATCATAAAAAAATTTGACACGGCTACAAAGTCAATGCTCACGTAAACAAAAAAATATCATGTTAAAAAAATCAAATGACATATCAGTAATTTTAACAAAAAAAAAAGTTTAAATCATTAACAATTTAATTAAATTCAAGAATTAATTGATATATAAAAATCTAACTTGAACATACTATGGTAGATGAACTAATTCTACTATTTGATAAAAGTAAATGGATGAACAAATACAATTTAACCTACATTTTATAGATAATTCGGAGAGATTAAGGGTGTTGTGGCAATCATTTCTTTTCTTAAATTTTTTTTATTTTTTGTTATTTTTTTAAAGTTAATAGCACACATAATCCTTAAACTTTATACTAGATTTTATATTAGTCCCTAAATTTTGAAAAATTTTAATTAAATTTTTAATTACCAAAACGTGTGTTAATGTGATTCCTCCATCTATTAAACCAACTAAATTAATAATAAATCTTACATGATATGACACATATTCTTCTAAACTTTTATTAAGTAAAATTTTTTAATATCCACTAAACAAATAAAAAAAAGACACTTTCGCAATATCCACTGGAGAACATTAGTGTTTGTCAACTGAAAAAAATAAACAAATATAAAAGAAAACGCTTTCAAAAACATTTCCTTTTTCACTTTTTATCATTAAATTTCTTTTTTGCCTAAAATTGAAGAAAATAGTACCAAAATCCCTAAAAAATGGAGGAATCCTCGAGAATGATCGATGTGGAAAAGCTGATATCCTATAGCAACGATCTAGTGAAGCTATTAAAAGCTAAAAGGGACATTAACAACTTAGCGCATTGTTTCCAGTGCTTGAACGATCTCCACTCGTACTACGATTATGATTCCAAAGAGGTTCATTGATTGCTTTAATGTCTTTTTCTTTTTCTACGTGTTTATTTTTTGGATAAATTAAAAAAATAATAATCCAATAAGAAAGTAAAGAAAAATCTTTTTCCTTTAAAAAAACACAGAATATGAAGAAAAGATCAAATCTTGCAAGAAAAATATAGAATAGGCAAAGTCTAAAGTTGCTGATGGCACTTAAATGGAGTATTTGTAGAAGGAATTGCAAGAAGAATTTGAGAAAGAATGTGAACCTGAGGAGGAACTTGGATATATTTTTGTCAGAGTTTTCTTTTGATTTTTTTAAGGTTTTGGTTTTACGATATTTGATTTATTTAAATCTCTTTTTATAAGAACACGACTATTAGCAATGAGATAAGTGAAATGAAGCGCCAGAGGCTTTCTATTTAAGAGCAAAAACAAATGTTGAGGAAATTTAAGTAAGATAAGCTTAAAGAACGATAAGTATATGAACTCAAATTTGTGAAGCAAATGATGCTTGGTCATTTTTATATTTTCAAAATTCGATGTTTATGTCTTGTATTGAAAATGAGGGAAACTTAGCATAAATTTGTCTCTTGGACAAATAAGGGAAAATTTTTGTCTTGAATTTTTAAACTTCAGTTTCCATGTATATACTCATTGTCCAAGCGATTACTTTCCATTCTGAATGGAGTTAATAAAGGTTGTTTGAAATGACATCAATAGTATCATAGGATTTGTCAACAAATTGTGTTTTGAGGAACTTGGATTTTTTGCTATGTTCAATAATGTTTTCTTATCCAAAACTAAGAAACTATGCCTTCCCAAGTTTATCTTTTGCTGAGTTGATGTCTAGTATATAAAAATATGTTATTTCTCTCTATAAATTAGACTTACAATCCAATTTTTAACATCTGAAAATGAAGCATTATACTTTTATCTTGCAAGAGGAAGCTTTCGATGTATTTTTCTATAACTAGTATCATTCCAAACTTAGAAGACCAACCCAAAATCTCAGGCCCTATCTTACTAATAAATATTATTTTCCCCATCATCTTTTATCTATTAGGTTTTTATCATATTCAAAGTTGTTTTTGTGTTGTATTGTATGAATTCTTCTTGATTCAAATTTGTCACAATTCTAGTAGATAAAGATAAAAAGGTGGTAGAGAAGTTTGAATTTGACCTAACAAAGAAGACTGCATTTGATGCTTGTGATAGCATATGGAAGATGATAAATTCTCAATAAGGCATTAGACATATTTTCTTTCAGTTGAAATCTATAATGAGATATGTAATTTTATGCGCTTTTAATGCCTTTATCCAAGCATTTTTTGTTCTGAAACTTTTGATCCTATTAGGTCATAGATAATTTTAATTCTTAAAGACCCATTCTTACTGTTACTAATGTGTATTTCGATGCTTAAAAAATGCATTAGTTTAGAGAAAGATGTTTTTTTGTTGATAATGATTCAAATTTTTGTCAATCTGGAACCAAATTTTATAGTCTTTTTTTTTATTTTTCAACTTTAAACTTGGGAAGAGACAAGAGTATCAAATAAAAGGATAACAATTGCTTTTGTTCCAAGTGCAAAATGAAGATTACATCATCAATTTGCAAAAAAGAGTTCATCATGATAACCATATGGATATAATATGATAGTAGTCCAATGATCTAGCTACATTCCTTCCTATATAAATGATGTAAAAGTCAAGATTAAATGGTTTATCCTACTACTACATGAATTTATGCAAGTTTTATTTTCCTCCACTACAACAATAAAGTCTCTGTTTAATTTGGGATTTCCTTTCCTAAGTCCACGTAACAGCAAGAGACATTGAGCTTTTCTCACCAGTTGCTTCTGTAGAATGTGACATGCAAGCCTTTGTCAGAGCTTTGTCTTTGTAAGCATTGTAGACATATATAGGTTATAAAATTTTTGTATCTCTACACCTAAAATATTTAGAATGTCAAGTAGAGAAACAAATGTGTATAATGAGGAATAAATAGATGAAGGACTAATATCATCAAAAGCTTAATTGATTATTCATTGCCACCCAAGGAAAGTATAAATGTTTTGGATGGAGATCATTAGTTTTAGTAAATTTTCATTTGATGTCAGTAGAAAAACCAATAGATTATGTGACTAAGGGCTAGTTGATTTATATGAATTTAACCACTCTTTGATAATTAAGTTTTATTTCTTTAAAACTTTAATAAAGTTGAAATCTAATATGCAAAAAAAAAAAAAATGATAATGATGATGTCTAATTCAACATAACACTATCATGTTCAATATGTGACTCAGTGGATAATAGCCTTTGAACAAAATCAAAGGTGAAGCATGCATGTCACCACGAATAAGAAATTACAAAGGTCCAACCCAAAGAGTAGAGCATCTTTATTCTTTGTTTGGACTTTAAAAAAAGTTATGTGTATTTATCCAACCTCATTTAACCATAAGCATTAATTATTAAGAAAAAACAGTAAATTTTAATTAAAAACCCGATTAAGCATGCAAAACCCTAATGTATTATTTTCTAAGGAAAAAAAATGAATGGATTTGTTTTTATATAAGCACCAAACAAAACAACATCAGCTTTTATTTTTTTGAACAGGCTATTTGAACTTAATTACCGTAATATTAAGATTTCCTTTTTTAAATAATGCTTTGAGTTTCAAAATTGGAATATAGATTTGGTTAACTGCAATTTTCATTCATTGTGAGTTGTATTTTAGATCTTGTTAACAAAATAAGATTAAAATATTCTTTTCATTCATTATGAGTTATATTTCCACTTGTATCTTTTCATTTGCAATAACTTTTATATAACATTAGTTGTTATTTGGCTTTAGACTTGTGAGATTTTGTCAATGGTTTATGCAAGAATGAGCATATTTAAAGTGTATGTAAATTCAAAATGACAAACAAATGGTTTAGAAGTAAAGTGTATATTATTTATTTTGTCAATTTTTGTCGTTTACAAGGCAGACACAAGATCTTAAAATAATAAAGCCCTAAAACATAAAATAATACCTAAATTAAACTAGGCTTATAAAAAAATCAAACAAGAATAAAAAACAAATCAAACAATTCCAAAACACGAAAAACCCTAAAAAAATTCCTGAATTAAACAGGAATAATAAACAACCCTAATCATAAACAACGCAAAATGATTAAAAATTATAAATAAACAAAAAAAAAAAACTAATCACAAACAATGTCTCTATCTTCCTCTCTTAACCTTCAACTCATGATATTCTTTTTTGTAACCCCAAAACTATGCAATCCCTCTTTGGCTGATCCCCTCATTGACAAATAGTCCCCCTTGGTCAATCCTCTCTTACAAGGCAGGTAAAATCTTTTCACTTCATAAGGTTCCCTCGTTCTTGCACGTATTTTTCTCTTTCATATAGTTTCACAGACTCTTTTCTTTTTCACAGTAAAACTTACTATTTTTTTTAGTCTTTTTTAGTTTTTGTCTGGTTAAAGTCTTTTTTTTTTTAGTTTTCTGCCTTTTCTCTTTTATGATTTGCTTAAAAACCATAAAAAAATTCCACATAATCTATTCAAACAACAAAAAAATTTCACGTAATAAAAGTTTGAAAGATTATGTGTCATGCTATGTAGGATTTACCACCAATTTTAACAGTCTAGCAAATGAAAAAACCACATTAACATAAGTTTTAATTAATAACTCAATTAAAACTTTTAAAAGTTTAGAGACCAATACGAAATATGGCCTAAAGTTTAAGGACTATGCATGTTATTAACTCTTTTTTTAAATATTTTTATTTTGTTTTTTTTTTTCATTTCTTTATTTTTTTGTTTTTTACCTCATTTAAATAGATAAAAATTTGTAAGGAAATAAATAAATGAAAGTACAGATGATAAAACAATTGTATTCAATTGGTTGCAATTTAGTTTGATCCAATAAATGCATTTTTTTTTTAATTTTGAAATAAGCTTTTAAAATTTTTAAATCAAAGTTAGGTTAAAGTCATTTCGATTTTTTGAATATATAAATATAAAATTTATTATTTATTTAATTTTATATTGATATCTGTAGAATAAAAATTGAAATATTTCTTGCAACATTAGGGAATCCACACTATACAAATTTTCTTTTTTTCTCTTTTGCTTTTTTTTTTTAAATTTTTTCATATTTTAAAATCTTTTAATAAGATAAACTTTTGTGAAAAAATCTAGTAAAAGTATTACATGGTACCTCAATTTGGGTTTTTTTCATTTCACATTTTTTGTTTTTATTTTTTAAATTAGATAAATTTTACAACAAAAAGAGCTAGTAGATAGAGATGCCATAACATATTGTATTCAACTAGTTTTGATAATTTAAACTTTTTATTATTTTTTTAAAATTTTTTGTTTTTAAATTAGATCAACTTTGTAGAAAAAACAAAATGAGGTGTCATGTGTCATCCCAATTTTTTTCTTTTATTTTTTTAATTAGATAAAATTTGTAACAAAGAATATAATAGATTAAGATGATAAAACAATTCATATCCAACAGATTTTGAATTGATCTAATCCAATAGAGGGATAAGTTTTTTTTTTTTTAATTAGGATTAAGTTGAGGTGATTAGAATTTTTTAAAAGGAAACAATGTGGGGTTGACAAAGGGTTAATATTTTTTGTCTCAACTTATCTCGATATATATATATTATCATCTATTATAAAAATTCATCTATATCAAACCATTTAATGTCTTTTTTTTTTCTTTTTATAGCCAGATTCAATTCAGATTTTACATGTATAAAAAAACCAACAATTAAAAAGATGGACGAAATAAGTTGATAAGCTAAAAAAAAGTTGATGGAACATAAAAAAGTGACAAAACAATGAGAGCATGGAAGGTAGTAGAAAGTTGGTGTATTTACGTTGGATTCAACTTTTTTTATTTTTTTCTTTTTCTTTTAATTTTTTATTATATTCATTTTTTTTGTCTTTTTTATTCAATCATTTGCCTTTATACCCACGTGATTTCTTCTATCTATACGTAAAAAAAAAATCATTAATTTAAAAATAAAGGCTAAAAAGAAAGGTAGGTGGCTGATCTTGAAAAAAAAAATTATGAAGAGTGGGTAGGTGAAATATCCTTCATTCTTTGATTAAAAAATGAAAGAATAGAAGATGGGGTAAAAGATATATCGTTCCATTCTTATTTCTTTTTCATACTTTTTTTCTTTTCATTTCTTCTTTTTTTTTTTTTCAAAATTGACCTAAACACACTAATTTAGCATGCTTTTTCAATGAACACAGTTATTGTAGTCGAAAATACTGTCACCAGTTGCATATTCTCCTAATGAACAATAAAGAAATGTGGATGAATTTTTTTAAGTTTCATTATTGTGAAATTTTGTTTTAATTTTTGCAACATTTTTTCTTTGATTCCAAGGTTATTTTTTCTATGTCTTTGCTTCTTTATTGTTTTTAACAATTTTTTTTATTTTGCCTTTATATTTTTTTCATATTTTTATTAATAATTTTTAAAATAACTTTAGCTAATTCTACATTTTTTTATGATTCATGATTTGAAGATTGATTTAACTAAAACTAATCATTGCATGGAATGATTGGGTTTGGTTTGTTAAAAAATAACTTACATTTTATTGGTTTGTTAAATCAAAATGGGGTGAATTGGTTGATTATGAAATTTTGCAATTTAATATCCAATGAACACAAAATTTATAAATCAATATTTCTAAATAAATAAACATAACAAATATGAACACAATACCAATCTTGAAAGTAAAGAGATAGAGATAGAGAATCAAACATCGAAATTTATAGAGGTTTCGCCTTTTCTTTAGACATTTACATCCTCTTTCTTAGCCTCATTTGCCAAAGAGTCCAATCCATTATGTGTTAAATATTATAATCTAACTCTTCAAAGCTCTATACAATCAACAACATAATCTCTTAAAGGTTATCCTTTCCCTAAAGCTTACAATCTTACAATATAAATTTTAAAAGTGTTTTACAAACTCAAAGAATCTAAGGTTGGGTGTTTGCTAATTTGAAGTATAAATCAATATTAGAGAGAAATTAATACGAGATGAATTTTTTGTACTTTTTACACAATAAATGCTCTTTAATGCTTAGAGAAGATAGTAGATGAAAACAATAAGTTTTTCTTAGCTCTTAATAGCTTGTAATGTGGTGAGAGACCTCTTTTCATATGTAGAGAGTGGAAGATAGTCGTTGGTTGCATTAAAAGTTTGGAGCCTATGCAAATCAACAAAAAAAAAAAGATCGTTTAAACTTGTCAAGGCCAAGTCGATCAATCTTGTAAAGGAAGGAATCAATTGGTTATGGCTTTACAAGCCAAATCATAAGCGTGAAAAGCCAGACCCGATCAATCCATAAGTTTACTTGAACTCCAATTTTGACATTTTCAAAATGAAATTTGCTTTTGTTTGAAAAGAGATCATTGGCTTTTACAGGGTATCAATTGATACAATAAAACCATATACCCGATCAATTGGGTAATCTTACCCGGTTGATCTTATAAACCAACCAATCAATTGGTTTTTGTTGTTTTGAAATATTAAAGCATTCTATTTAAAAATGGATCGATCCATTAAGCTAGGAGATCAATTGGGTCTATAAAGAGATCGATCCTTTTAGTACAAATTTGCACAAATTCGTTTTTAAAGCATAGAGAATGATTGTTTTTGTTTCAAAATAATTTTAACCAAATAAAAAGCTAGAAAATCATTCAAATCAATTACAAAGCAATTTATTTCAATTTAATCAAATATTTTGTTTTTGTCATTTCAAAATCATCATTAACTCAAAGCTAACAATCTCTCCCTTTTTGATATGACAAAAACCAAAATGTTAAATTTGCTTTGAAAAGATTTTTCTTTTGAAAAATAAACTCCCTCTAAATATAAGCAAAATTAAATAACATAAAGAGCCATTTTTTATAAAGCTTCCAAAAACAAGAATTCATCACATTGTTTGCAACATTAGTTCATCAATATATTAAGAACATTTTTAGGCATAATCAAGACAAATATCCACTAAAGCACAAGCCTAATTTTCTCTCTAAATTCATAAACTCAAAAACAAATTTTCAAGCATATAAGCACATAATTTTTCTCTTTTTTTTTGTCATAGCAAAACAAAGCCAAAATACCAAGATCAATTTCCATAATAAACTCAAAGCAACAATACCTCATAGTTCAAACCAATACCATATATGCCATAATTAACCACAATGACAATATGTTACAATTTAACACAATATGAATCAATCAACAATCGAATCTAATATCACAAGTCAAGGCAACACATCTCATCCCAAATTAATCATAAATCAAAACAATATAAGCATAATACTTAGAAATGATCTCATAAAACATCCATGTCATAGATATGAAAATACAAATTGCAAATTGCAAATTGTCAACATTATAATAAAGTTTGTCAAAAAATAAGATTAAAAGCTAAAAGAGTTCAAAATAAGATTAAAAACTAAAAGAATTTAAAATTTAGGAAAAATAGTTTAGGCTTGGCATCATGTGGTTGGCATCAAAGTGATCAAAAGGGCAAATGATAGGGTGAAAATCGTTGCTCCATTACAGTCCTCATTTGACGAACTTTTCCAACAAACTTATTTTGCATGAGCTCCACATTCTCAAGCTTATTATTCATATCACCCATCAATGAGTGCAAATTGTTCATTTGAGTCAAGAGAATTTGCAAAACACCTTAAGTGTCAAATCTTAGACTTAAAAGGCCTTTTTGAGGGATATATTGTACATTATGCTTGACTTCTTGTTCTTGCCTTTGTTCATCCTTAATTTCATTTTTTTTCACCCACAAATCATCATTATTCTGAATATAACCCATGCTATATAATATATGAATTTTATGAATGCTGCATAGATCATTAAATAGGTATTCCATATCACCTCTTATATTTATGCTCAACTTCTTCAAAGGATTACTTATAGCTATCCCATATAGACCAATGTAATATTTTTATTTTGTACCACCCTCATCATGTCATTAAAGATAAAATATATAAGATTAGGTTTTTCTTCATGCTTAATTTTATAAATTCACCAATAATCTTGCTTTCTAATGATGAAATATTGGGTGCCAAAATGTGCTAAAACATGGGTGACTATAAGATTCAACAACCTACCATGCATGGGCAATCTTGAAGCTTGGGTTAGAGCTACCCTCAAATTTTCATTGCCAAAAATATCTTGTGCCAAAATGAGCATATCACACCTAGTATTAGTGTCTCTTTCATCCTTTAGCATGAATGCCTAGCCAATAATTGTTTATTTACAATAATCTCTCCAGTCATTACATATGTCCTAAATTTATCAGTGTAGTACATTTCACATGTCCATTAACTTCAATGCAATTGGCATTACTATAAATACTCTAACTAAATTCTCATAAACTATTCCTTTCATGCCGAAATAATTCATCCTTCCAAAATCTTCATAAACATGCAAATAAGGAAATTTAATATTAATTACGCTTCCATGTTCCATTCCATGTTTGGCCTTTTTGTGAGCAAAATATGTTTCATATCTCTTTTTGGTAGCATGGTTTTTGAAATTTTGGTTGAAAAAGGGCTTGATGAATAGCCAAAAACCTCTTTTAGAGGATTTTTTCATGCGATAATGAGGGTCTCATTTTAGGTGCCATGAAAATATTATAATTTTTTGAAGTGAGAAAATAGTTAGGCTTTGGTGAAATTGATGGAGGTAATTGTGAATATAGGTGATAAAGAGTGATGTATATTTGTAAAGGACAAAACTAATGAGTGAAAGATGATCTTGAAAAAGGGATAAAAAACATAAAGAGAGATATGTGAGGGATGATTTTTGTGATGTTATGGATATTTTGAAGGAAGATTTTGCAAGAAGATAAATGATGGTGATGAAATTTACAAGTAATTTCAGTTAGGCTTGAATATTTAAAGTTTTGAGCGAAAATATTTGAGGATGAGAGAGAGAACATAGTTTATTGGGTTGAAAAAGGAGGAAACACATATAAAATAGATCAAAATGGTACATTTAGCACATTCCAACCTTACTCAATCGATCGGGTCCCCTAAGGGATCGATTGGTTAATGAATTTCTTGGGTTAATTTAGCTACCAAATAAAAATAGATTAATTAATCCTTTAACAAAATCTATCGATTCTATAGTATTTTTTTTAAAAAAATTTTGGAATGAATTGCATGCAATATTAATACTTAAATATGCACCAAATAATCATAAATATGATCATAAAAATAATTTCATCAATAAGTTATCAAAGATAAATCTATAAGCACATCTTGTTCAATAAAAAACATAAGTATATCAACAAATATTAATACTTGATGGGGACGTAATCCACAGTAGTTCTAAAATCCTCAAATTATTGTTTAATCCATAAGACTTGAGCATAATAACTAGTGGTTGCTATATATTCAGCTTCGGTTATGGATTGAGTAACACTATTTTATTTTTTGAAAAACTATGATATGAGCATATTCTCAAACAATTGACAAATACCAGAAGTGTTTTTTCTATCAATTTTAGAATCACCAAAATCCACATTGAAATAAGCACGCAAAGCAAAAATGAACATTTTGGATATCATAATCTTAAATTATAAGTGTCTTTAAGGTATTTAAAAATTCTTTTAACGGTAAGTAAATGTGATTCTCTAGGTGATGATTGAAATTTAACATATAAATCACACTAAACATTATATCGATATAATTGCAATAATATATAATAATGAACCAATCATAGATTTATATAATTTAGAATAAACAAATTTACCTCATTTATCCTTATCAAGCTTTGTTGAAGCATTCATAGAAGTTGGTATGACTTTAAGTTCTCCAATCCAAACCTTTTGAACAAGTCCTTAATGTATTTGACTTGATCGACAAGTGTCATCTTTTATTTGCTTTACTTGTAACCTCAAAAAAAATGTAAGCTCTCCCAATCATACTTATTTTAAACTCACATTGCATAGTCTTAGCAAACTCTTGACAAAGGGATTTATTTGTAGTACTAAAGATAATATTACCAACATATACTTGCACAATGAGAATGCCCTTTTCTTTTGTTTTAATAAAAATATAGTATTAACATCTTCTCTATTAAAATCATTTTCAATTAAAACTTTGACAATCTTTCATACTAAGATTTAAGAGCTTGTTTTAAACCATATAAAGCTTTTGTCAATTTGAAAATATAATTTAAAATTTTTAGATTTTCAAAATTGAGAGGTTGTTCTACATATACCTCTTCATTTATAAAACTATTTAGAAATGCACTCTTGACATCCATTTGAAAAAAAATTGAAATCTTTAAAACATGCAAATACAAGCAACATCCTAATAGCTTCTAATCTTGCAATCAGGGCATAGGTTTCATCATAATCAATTCATTTTTTTTTACAATACCCTTAAGCTACTAATCTAGCTTTATCCCAACAGCAATGCCATTCTCATCCATTTTGTTGCTAAAAACCCATTTAATGCCTATAGTGGGATGATCACTAAATCTAAGTACAAAACTCCACACTTGGTTTTTTTTCAAATTGGTTCAATTTCTCTTACATATCCAATATCCGATGCTAATATCTTAAGACTTCATTTATGTTCTTGGGTTCAATATGAGAGAGAAAAGTAACATAATTACAAGCATTATAAGAAAATCTAGTTTTTTTCCTTGAATTGAATCACCAATAATCTCACTAACTTTGACATATCTCATTTCTCTATAGTGTATTGGTTGCTTCTTTTATTGTGGTTCATTTGAAAACTCATCATCCTCTTTTTAAATGTTCTCCTTAATGTCATTTGATGAATCATTGATGTTTTCTTGAAGTATACCTACATCATTATCATCAAAAGAAACCTTTCTTAGATATGAATTAGATTCATCTAAGAGTACATGTATAAACTCTTCAACAACTAAAGTTCTTTAATTAAAGACTCTATAAACTTTTAAATTCAAAGAATATCTTAGAAAAATACGTTCATCACTTTTAGCATAAAATTTTTCAATATTATCTTTTCCATTGTTCAAAACAAAACATTTGCAACCAAAGGAATGAAAATAGCTTATGTTAGGCCTTTTTCTTTTAAAAAATTTATAAGGCATTTTCTTCAAAATTGACCTAAGCATAGCTCTATTCATAATATAATAATAGGTGTTTATAGCTTCCTTCTAAAAATATCTAGGTAAATTATTTTCGCAAAGCACGGTTCTAGCCATTTCTTCTAAAGTTTTATTTTTCTTATCTATTATCCCATTTTATTGAGGAGTTATAGGAGTAGAAAAATTATGACTAATACCCATTTTACTACAAAACTCATTAAAATCAAGATTTTCAAATTTTGTTCCATGCTCACTTCTAATACTAGAAATTGAATATCCTTTGTTATTTTATATTTGTTTGTCAAAAATGATGAATTTTTTAAAAACTTTATTTTTTGAATGCAAAAAGAGAATGGTTGTATATCTAGTAAAATCATCAATAATAAAAAACCCATATTGTTTACTATCAAGGCTCATTGTCTAAGTAGAACCAAAACGATCAGTATGAAATAGTTGAAATGATCTAGTAGGTGAAATACAATTTTTAGATTTGAAAGAGATCTTTTTTTTATGTTTTTTTTAAGCACATGTATCACAAACCTTATCATTTTCAAATTTTAATTTTGGTAATCTAACAACCAAATCATTTTGAGAAAATTTTAAAATTATATGCATACTTATATGTCCAAGTCTTCTATGCCAAATTCAACTTTCGTTTTCTTTTTAAACCATAAATCAAATATTTTTAGAAGGTAAATCATCCAAATGCGTCATATAAATATTTTATTGACAATGTCCAATAAAAACTAGTTGTTAGTCTTGATATTAATTACTTAACAACACATAAATTCAAACACAACTTTAAATCTTTTATCACACAATTAGTAAATGCTAAGTAAATTATGCTTGAATCCTTTCACAAGTAAAATATTTTTAATAGTTGTAGAAGAATTGTTACCAATTGAGCCAATTTCTTCAATTTGGCTTTTGGAGCTATCTCCAAATGTAACGTTGCATCCACTTTTAGCCTTTAAATCTTTGAATTGAGCCTTATCTTTGATCATGTGCTTTGAGCATCCACTATCAAAGTATCATGGATTATTATTGCTTGAATTTGCCTTGTTGTAATGCTTATCCATCTACAAGTACATAATCAGGCCTTTGTTTTGGGTACCCAAACTTTCTTATGTCTTTAAGTATAAGTACTCATAATTCTTGTGTCTTTTGAAATCCATTTCATCCTAGTAATCTCATCTTGAGATATACTAGCTCTTTTTAGAATTCATACTTTTAATAAGTTTACCTCTATGAGTGACTTTCTTCAAGGAACAATATTGCATAGAATGACTCAATTTATGATAATATACACATTACTAGATGAATCATTTGGTTTAATAAGAAAAATTTTCAAACAAGTTTCTTTGTCACCACCATTATAGCCTAATCTATTTTTATAAAAAAATGCTCTTTGAATTTCAAGCATATCATTTAGCTTTTGATGTCCCATATCATAATTAAAAACCATGAAACATAGGTTTTTTACTTTCTCCTCAATCGATTCATTATTGGAAAAGTTACTATCACTTCATGTTGCAAACATTGTTTTTTTCTTTGACTTCATTGCATTTTGCTTCTTTCACAAAGAACATTCAATTTTAATATAACCCGATTTGTTGTATTCATAGAAAGTGACTTGTTCCCTTTCTTTTCTATTTGATTTTCCCTTGATCATTTTTCTTTGTGATCTTCCTCTATTTGAGAACTTATTCATCTTCATGAATTTTTTAAACTTTTTTACAAACATAGCCATTTCTTCTTCCTCATCAACCTTATCTTGTTTAATTTTTTTTCTTCTTCAATGGTTGATTTAAGAGTAATTTTACATTTCTTAATTGGTTCTTATTCTTATTTGAGCTTCATCTCATATGTAAGAAGATAACCTATAAGTTCATAAAAAAAATGTATGAGGATCTTTGGATTCTTCAATTGTTGTCACTTTTGCTTTCCAACTTTTTGATAAACTATTCAAGATTTTATTCACCATTTCCACATTGGAATATGCCTTTTCAAGAACCTTCAAACTATTTACGATGTCAGTGAAGCAATTGAACATCTCACTAATAGTTTTCTCTAATTTCATTTTGAAAAGCTTATAGTTAAGAGTAAGCATGTCAATTTTGGCCTCCTTAACTTGATTAGTACCTTTATGAGTAATAGCCAATTTATCCTAAATTTCTTTTGCATTTTCACAAAGAAAACTCTATTATACTCATTAGGCCTTAATGCATAAAAAAATATGCATTATCTTGGCATTGAGTTGAGCCATCTTCATATCATTAGCATATCATTTACTTTTTTGCTTGATCACAACTCTATCATCTACCTTTTTCATTAGAATTTGAAGACCATTGACAATAATTCTCCATACTTCATGGTCATTGGCTTAAATGAATAATATCATCCATGTCTTCCAATATGAGTAATTATTATCAACAAAAAAAAAGTTTCATAATAGAATAGCATTTACCATTAAGAGATGTGGCAACCATTCCAATTACCATTAGACGCAGTTTTTGTTGCTATCCATAATTGTTGTAACTTGTAGATAGTTATTTTTCCTTCATCATCATATTTTTTTAAGCCTTTAGGATCACTCTTAGGTTGTTAAAAATACAAAAAAGAATATTAGCTCTAATACTAATTGTTAGCTTAAAGACTTGAATTAAACTAAGAAAATGGTAAATTAGTTGATTATGAATTTTTGCAATTTAATATCCAATGAACACAAAATTCACAAATTAATATTTCTAAGCAAATAAACATAACAAATATGAGCACAATAATAATCTTGAAAGTAAAAAGATAGAGATAGCAAATCAAATATCAAAATTTATAAAGGTTTAACATTTCTTTTAGGCACTTAAATTCTATCCTTAAGCCTCATTTGCCAAGGAGTCTAATCCACTATATGTTTAATGTTACAACCTATCTCTTCAAAGCTCTATCCAATTAATAACATAATCTTTTTAAGGGTTATCCTCTTCCTTAAACTTACAATCTCATAATACAAGTTTTGAAGTATTTTGTAAACTCAAAAAAACCTTTTTAAGGTTGGGTGTTTGCTAATTTAAAATACAAATCAAGATTATGAAAGATATTAAGAGAGAAATAAATACAAGATGAATTTTTTGCTACAACAAATGCTCTTTAATGCTTGGAGAAAATGATAGATAAAAGTAATAAGTTTTTCTTAACTCTTGATGGCTTATTATGTAGTGAAAGACTTTTTATTATGTGTAGAGGATGAAAGATAGCCCTTGGTTGCATTAAACATTTGGAGCCTCTGCAAATTAACAAAAAAATATTGATCGTTTAAGCTTGTCAATGTCGAACCAATCAATCCTCACCGATCAATACTATCAAGAAGGGGATTGACTAGTTCTAGCTTTACAAACTAAAATGTACGCGTGAAAATTGGACCTAATTGATCGATTTTGACATTTTCAAAACGAAATTTGCTTCTATTTAAAAAAAGATCGATTGGCTTTTAAAAGGGATCAATTGGTTCAATGAAACCCTATACCCAATCAATTAGGTAATCTTACCCAATTGATCTTATAAGCCAGCAGATGGATTGGTTTTTGTTGTTTTGAAAGATTGAAGCATTTTGTTTAAAAATGGATCGATCCACTAAGTTAGAGGTTTGATTAGATCTATAAGAGGATCAATCCCTTCAGTACAATTTGCACAAATTCATTTTTAAAGCATGGAGAATGATTGTTTTTGTTTCAAAATAATTTTAACTTAATAAAAGGCTAGAAAATCAATCAAATCAATTTCAAAGCAATTTATTCCAATTTAATCAAATATTTTTTTTTTGTTATTTCAAAATCCTCATCAACTCAAAGCTAACACTAAGGTTCTTCACTTTTTTTTTGCTTGTTTTTTTTATATTAATATCTACAATTTGCTTTATTTGCTTGTTAACATTACTATATTTGTACTTATTCACTTATGTTGATAATTTTAATGGTATAAAATTGTCTAAATATGCATTTTTTTTTTAGGTTTACTTAATCACATATTGGGTCATATAATGTTTCTATTTCGATGTTACCTTCTTTTACATAGCATCATTATATAATTTAATTTAAATATGAATTCAAAGAAAGGTGGATCTCTTTGTTATTTGGGCTAGATGCTTTTGTTACATTTTATTATTCAAAGTTTTGATCCTTTCATGTCATTGCTTCATTTTATTGATCCTTTTATTTTGTGTTTGATAGAATAATCTATCTATTAGTCAAAATTATCATTTTTTTAAGTTTATATAATTTAAATTATTGATATAATTTTAAGGGTATAATACGACATGTAAGTTCAATTCCATAAATTAAAAATAACTCTTTTCACTTTTAGAGGATTGAATCATTTTATATAAAAAAAATGATTAAACGTAATTGAAATCCTATCTTTTTCTTTAAATACAAACCAAATATAATATATAATGATTATCATCCTATTCAATCCATTATCTTATGCACCAAAACTACCTTAATACATACACACACACACACACACACACTCTCTCTCTCTCTCTCTCTATATATATATATATATATAAATGCCACACACAATCAAGACAGTGAGAGTTATTAATTTATATATTTTTTATTTAATTGAAAATATGTGTCATATCTAGATTAATCAATCTACATAGTATACTTTTAATGTGCTATATATATTCCACACACAATCAACATTATACTTTTAATATATTTTACCATGATTTTGCTATTTACTCCACTCATGTATATTTTGGAATGACCTAACCCTGATTTGTACTTATTAATTGTTTTTTTAACTTATATGTATACTTGCTTTGCAGTCATTTGATTTTACTTCCATGAATTTTAGGACAATAAAAGGTATGATGTTTAAAATTTTTTTTTCTTTTACCTTTGTTTGTTTTTACTTGGTTGTTTTAATTGTGTATGAGGTCTATGAGGTATTATGGCCACATCATTTGACAATCAATTCATATTTTTATAACTTTTAGGATTACCTTATTTTGCGTTGAAAATTCCTCCTTTAAGTCGCCCTTAATATGTTTCTATGCTATTTGCATGTTGTTTATCGTATTTTATATCCTTTTGATTCTTATAAGCTTTTATTGGTAGTTGATTATGGCATTTGGTGTTTATCCATATTTTGATTATGTTTCAAACTTATGTTTTCGTAAAAAAAATTTTACTTGGTTCTTTATCTGTCTGTGCATGATTTTATTATGTTTTATATATCCTTTTAATTCTTATAAACTTTTTATTGGGACTTAGGACAAATTCAAATATGCACCTAAATATGAGTCATTTCTTTTCTTTTATATTAGAAACAAATCAATCTTTGTTGGTTTATAAATGTATTGCACCTTCACCCGTTATTATTATTATTATTATTTTGTTATCCATAGTTGTGGTGTAGCTTTCTGTCAAGAGATAACTTCAAAGATTTCATTTCATCTAGGGCTACCTCCTGTTTTGAGAGTTTGATATGTGGCAAGTGTATTGATAGAACATATATGACCATGCCCAATGCTGGATTAGAACAATTAGGCATAGATATAAATATGATTTTTTATAGATGCTTAATGTGCTGGATTTACTGAAGGATTTGCCCATGCTTAATTTGTTTTCTTTCTTTTGATGTTGTGATTTATTAGATTGTTTAATGAAACTTACTTTATTTGCTAAAAAATTGCTTGCTAATTATCAAACAATATTTTTACAAATTTATGCTAAAAGATTTATCATTAAACAAGATGCTAGGATGCTTAATTACGTCTTTTATGTCAGCAGTCATATGACGAATCCAAATAACTTTATACATAAGTTTCCATTAATAATATATAAATATGCTAAAAAAATTTTTGTTCCACATTAATGTTTAATTTCTTTTCTTTTTTAAAGGAAAGCATGTAAAATATCTAAATATTCTTTTACAAAAAATAGCAAAAGAATTACTTCGTGACAACGTGCAGTTCAATTCTAGTATATATTTAGTTTTAGTAGATTAGTAGTTATACTTTTCCTTTCCTTTCCCCATTTTTTACTGCTACTACTAATAAATAATAATCCATAAATAATTTTACTTGCAAAAATAAATTTTTTAAAAAATAATCCATAAATAATTACTCTAATTACTAGTACTATTTACTTAGAGTTTATAGTCATACATTGTCGGTGTATGTATGTTATTTATTGTCAGTAAATTAATCATACAATGATATCTCATAAAGAATTTAATTTTAAAATCTTAAAATCTTAAAAAATAAATATGCTTAATTTTAAAAATATATTTAAAATTAATATTTTATGAAATGTCATTATTAGATTCAGTAACAATTTATAACATAACATCCATACACGGGCATAGTGCATCAAATATAATAATACGGGTATTATTATGTATTGTTTGATAAGTTTAAGTAGATGAAGCAAAGCTGATCATATGAATTAAGTTAAGCCATAATTTTGATTTGATTTGATTTGATTTCTACCACAATTGCAAAAAGGATGGATATAGTTATTGATGAATAATTTAGGTAGTCCTATAAATCACTGTAAAAATTGATATAGCTACTGGCCGTGAATGATGATGATGTGAGCATTCATATGAGGAGTTGTTACCGAATTACTACAGGATCAGATCGATGAACTTGTCTTTAATTTGCAAGTAATGGAGGCTAGCTCGACATAGAGAAAAGTACAATGCCATCCCAATCCCATGGCATTCATTTCTCCTTGTTTCATCGCAGAACAGACTTCTTTTCTTTCTTCACACTCTTTTCCTTGCGCTTAATTATTTATATCAAATCATGGCATTGATCATCAAAACACGCCATGCCACTATGCCAGCGCACACGAATACCATTGACATTGGAACATACTGACTGATATACCTTAAACTCTAAGCTCTGCAGCTGCTGCTGCCTGCCCGTTGTCGTTGTTATGATCTTCTCCAATCCTTCCTTCAAACTTAATATACTTATACCACTTGGCGCATATTAAGTAGACCACAAAATCAGCTGTTGTCAAAGCCGCTAACAGGAAAAAGAATCGGTCCAGATGACCCTTGTTGAGGTTTCCTGGGATCCATCCAGGCATGTCATCCCTTGTAGATATTTTCATAACAATAGACACGAGCAAGCTACTCACGTAGTTTCCCAGTGATATCGATGTCATGCAAAGTGCACTGCCAAAGCTCTTTAACCCATCTGGTGCTTGGCTGTTAAAAAACTCTAATTGACCAACATACATGAATACCTCAGATGCTCCTATAAGCATATATTGAGGTACTTGCCAGAATATGCTCAAAGTGCTCGCATTTTCACATCTCGGGCAATCTTTGTTTTTGTGCTTCAGCCTGAAAACCTCTACAACTCCTGCTGAGATCATTGCCAGTATAGCTATAACAAGCCCAATCCCCATTCTCTGGAGCTCGGTTAGGCCCTCTGCCGGTTTTTTCTTTATTCTTGCAACAATAGGGTCAAGAATTCGCCTGTAAATGAAAATGAATGTTGCCACACTGAGTATGTCAAAGCTAGACATGCCCGCCGCCGGGATTTGGAAGTTTGAAATGGTAGTTTTCATGGCGGCTCCTTGTTGTACAAAGAGTGATGCCATTTGAGTGAAAACCACAGAGTAGAGTATGGTGCATAGCCAAATTGGGAGGAGTCTAAGTACGCATTTTACTTCCTCAACTTGTGTTACTGTGCAGAGACGCCATGGATTGCAACCATTAATATTTTTGTATTGCTTAGCATAATCCTTCGGTGTCATAACTGCTGCTCTATCCAAAAACCTGAAAAAATGAATATGAGCACTATGTTAATAAAAGTTGTCTTGATCATCAAGTTGGTCTAATTAGACTATGATATCGACCGAAATTTTTATCAAGTGTTTATTAAATAGAAAGCACATGAATCTACCTGAAACCTTCTGTGTGGAGTATCCTTCTATCTCCATTCATGGCAGATTCCTTTTTGTCCACTTCAAACAAATTCTCTCCTCCTGGCATTATCTCCACTTTCCATCTTCTTATTGCTGCAACCAATACTTGGCAAAACCTTGAGAGAGGGTTGCCCTTGGGCTTGAAGTGCCTATACCTGGGTGTCCCAATCAGAAACAGGACCAATGCCACAAAGGCAGAGCCAGCGGATGCCCAAAATCCAAGTGTCCACTTGCCCTGATCCTCAAAATAGCCCAATATAGTGTTTGAAAAGAGTGATCCAAGGTTCAAAGCCAAATAGAAGAAGCTAAAGAAGGCTATTTTTGAGTGCCCTTCTTTAGGGTCTTCCTCATCAAATTGGTCAGCCCCAAATGTGGCGATATTCGGCTGGTAACCGCCGTTTCCCAGGGCTATGAGGTATATGGCAAAGTAGAAAAACATGATATGCAAAGCGGAGTGAGATCCACATGGAGTTACTTCATCACCGCAGCCGGTAGGCTTGAGTAAGAATGCAGAGGATGAAATTGATAACAACACCAAACCCTGTGTTAAAACAAACTTGCGTTAGCAAGGAATCAGTTGAAAATTTTAAATTTTCGAGTACCATACATGGCATGTTACATACGTGTACATGAGAAATGAGAAAGATTCGACGAGAGAAGTTGTTTATAACTTACAACAACAAAGACAGCCTGGAATATGGCACAAGTCTTGTACCTTCCCCAGTAAGAGTCACTAAGAAAGGCACCAAGCAGAGAGAAAATGTAGACCGTTCCAGTCCATTTGCTGACGTTGTTTGCAGCATCTGCGTTGTTCTGGCCCAGCACCCTCGTTAAGAATAACACCAGGTTGACCCCAACCCCAAAGAACGCCAATGTTGCCAGCCCTTGATTAACTGATGAATTTTATGTAGAGTTTGAATTGAAGGAATTATACATATAAGTATAATATTTTGAACATTTCTGAAAAAGAGAAGTGGATGGTTCCATATATATCTATATATATGTGCATGCCTCTGCTTTAATTGCAGTGCAAGTATGGAGATTTACCTAGCAGTAGAATTCCAGCAACCCAAGTTCCAGTTCTGCCTCGAATAGCGGGATGACCATGTCGATCCACAGCTCCATCTAAGGTGTAAACCTCTTCTTCCTTTGCGATCTTCTTTTCAATACTCACCTGATCATAGTTTCAGTTAATTAATTATTTCAAATTAATTTTAAGGATATTATACTATACTACATAAACTTCAAATTAAGGCGACGGATGTAAACATAAAATGACTGAATAAAATATATAAACAAAACTAGGCATCTTTTTGTATTTGTAAATTCTAATCATGACCACTTTTCTTGCAATATAATGGGGCATAACCTCACCTATACAAAGATTAGAGGTTTCAAGCGTTCACTTTATCCGCTCGAACCTTCTTATATAGCTACAGAGTGGGAATGTAAGCATTGTTCCTAAGCCAAAAGTCACTTTTAAGTATAAATCTGATTCAGAAACTTATTTAGTTAATTTACGTAATCATTTTTTTTAAAAATTTGACATTTAAGAGATTTAAAACAGAAATTACGATTTTTTTTATATAAAAAAATCACATCTAGTATCCTTAAAGGTTTTATAAATCAATAAAAAAAAAGTCACCTCGAGTATCCTTACAATTCTTATAAATCAAGTGAAGATGATGTTATTTTCTAGAAGAAACAAACTCACAAAATTAATATAAAAATTTAAATAATAACAAATTCATTAAGTATTTATTTTTTACGAGTTTTCAAGCACTTTAACATCTCCCATGAAACAAGTAACATAATTATAAATTAGGAATTGAATGCATTTCAATAAATCATAACTTTTCACTTAATTATAAAATAATTTAAAATGTTATTGTTGAATGTTTATTTATTTGTTTGAAGTGACCAATTGTAATCTATAATCTATAATCTATAATAATGTATAAAATAACAAACTTAAAATCAAACAAAACAATTGTTCTAAAAAGAGAGAAACCAGAAAGTATTGCTCTTCATCTGATCACCTAACGATCCATGCATGGGACAACAAAATACTAGTACTAGTATTACTAAGTATTATTAACTAATGAAATTCCAATACCACTAAACATGATTGAATTTGAATCATTACTTTTTAAAAACAAACAAAAAATGGCAAGAAAACCAACGACTTCTTTTTGTTGGTCGAGAAAACCACCAAGTATGTTTGTTGGTCACGGTAAAAAATTTCATTTTTTGGTGTCTGTTTAATTATCTCCTTCATCCGAAGAGGTGAAAAAGATACATGCACCTAGTTAAATAACATATAACATATTATTATGATAACATATTGGCGTAATAGTATACAGAAAAGAAAAATCTTTTGACCCTTTGTTTGCTTTCATTTGTTGTCACGGACCCAGACCATAGAAAATCACAAAATGACAAAATATATATGCAACAGAAAGTAAAGGTGAAAAGGCAAAAGCAAATTATCCCACGGCAGACAGAAATAAAAACACGAGAGGCATCTGACCCTGCCTAATTTTTGCTCGGTTAAGCTGACGAGGGTTCAGTCTTTTTTACAAGTGTGTTCTGACAGTAGTGTTGAATTTTTAAAGTATTGGAACCAAAGGTTGACAAGTGTTGGATCAGCTGCTCTATATTCTCAACAAACAGCGAGGAAGAACGACACGTAAAACTCTTTGAACGAAAGTTAACACTAAGAAAACATGATCTGATTATTTGGTCTTTCTAAGATGAAGTGAATGTCGGATGACAAAAGCCTCCCAAATATGATCCACCAATATGGAGATTTGTCCTGCATCATCATGTTCTATGTACCCCAAAGAAAATTACTTCAACGGAAATGGTACTAATCAAAACACACGACCCATTTCAACTATAATATGTTTTTGGTGAAAAGACCAACTGCAAAGGTTCATCTGCTTCTATATATCATGATCATGATCTAGCGAGATTGTTGACACATGATTAAATTAAAAAAAAAAAGGAAAAAAAATAAAAACACCAACCTCTTTGTAAATGTTATTCAGACAAGCCATATGCGTGCAATTCAAAAAAACTAGTGCTAGTAGTACTAATTATATATCTCAAAATAGTGTAGTACAAAAGCTTGGGAGAGCCTGGGAGAACTGTTTGAAGCAGTGGGTATTGCAGGGATGGGTTGCAGTATATATACAAGATGGCAGCATAAATGAACCGCTGAAATTTCTTTGGCTGAACAACAGGGATGGCCCACGTGTAAAGGGGGAAATTAGGAAATGAAAAGGACAGTCAAAAGCCTGGGAAGCAATGGTGCTTGACATTAGAAGTTAGATGGGGGCAAAAGAAAAGACTAAAGAGGCGTGATATTGTTGGATACCGTGTTGAGATAGCCATCATCCTCATCATCATCATCATCATCATTCAACAATAATGAATAAAATCATATCCATTTTCACGAAGAGGTTGCTGGCTGTTACTAAGCTGTCTTGATATTGACATGTTCGAAACATGCCCTTCATGCATATCTGATGAATTATACTTGCATCTTTTCTTCTCTGGTATGACTTCTGAGCTGGGAATTTGGATTTATTATACGATCTTCAATGGGTCCGTTGGTGTGCAGAATCAAGTTATATTAGTTCAATTTCTTTTGCGTTTCTTTTCTCAGAGAAGTTTTGACCATTGGCAGCATTTTCAAGTTTCTGGCCTCATTAACAGGGAAATTGAGTATAAGCAAAGCTATTATCTGCGACCATTAATATTTTTAGTATACTATCTCCATCATGCATCTAGTAAAGGGTGTTTCTTGGACAACTTTTGGCCAAATTTCCTGGACGTTAAATCTAACAAAATCATGATTTTCCTTGTCGATAAAGTGTGTACATATAGAACAACCATATCGTAGCAAAGTAGCAATTTTCCTCCTCCATTTTTTTTTTTTTGCCTCCATTTTCTCCTCGATTTATGCCAGAACTTTGCAAGAAAGGTGGAAGTCTTGAAAAGACACACATTAGCCACCGTTCAGAGCAGATTTACTAATGATGTGAAAAATTAAGCTGAATTTTGAGTCAACCAAAGGATACATTAAGATTAATCAACAATAGCAGTAATGATTAAGATATATGTTAATTTCGTTTTTCTGGTGCAGGCAGTCTGCACGACCCCTTTCAAGGGGGTAGTCAGCAGGCCGTTCTAGCACCGGATAAGGCATTTCAAAAAGAAACTCTGCATATATATCACGACATTGTGAAGCAGCCATGGCCCAAGAAATCAAGTCTAGTTTCATTCTCATGAGTCATGACTGCATGATGAGTCAGGGCAGGGGTAGGAGTAGGACCGACCATGGAATTACCTAGGGTAATTTTTCAAAGGCCTTAATTAATTATATATATTATATATTATTTTTTAAGTTAAAAGAAAATTTTATTTTTTCGGAATTACAACCAATTCATCAGATCAAATCTGCAGTTAACTCCCAGCTCAACAAAGGAGTCTGAAAATGGTTTGCTTCCCTGAACAAAAGAGAGCTTTCCATTTCAAGGTTTGTTGAGCATCTTGTTCAAAATTTCATTATACTTCTACGGGCTGTCGCAGAGTATTAATCCTTGGAAGGAAAGATCTCCTTTGTACATGTTTTTAAGGGAAGTAAACCATTTTGCTGACTCGAGAACAGTTTTGAAACGATAATTTGGTCGTAATTTCGAAACTCTATTATGAATAAAATTTTCTTTTAATTTTAAAAATATATAAAATATATGTAGATATATTATAATTAATTAAGGCCTTTGCAAAATGCAAAATTAACAAACAAGCTTTGGGAGTAATTGGTTGGTTCCATCATTCATGCATTTGCATGATCCATGATATTAACCGTGAGCCTGTGATACCATACCATTGACATGTTATTACACAATAATAATAATAATAATAATAATAATAATAATAATAATAATAATAACAATAATATATTCCTATAATCCATTAGTATGGAGTTCAGTGTATCATAATTCCTATGTATTGAATATACTAAATTCAAACGTAGATAGAAGGCATATTAATTATGATTCGTTGATTTTTTTAATAATTGAAATTAAAAGAAGTTGAATAATTATTTTTGAAATTAAAAGTTTAATATTTTATTAATAAATCATATTATCATAAATAACCATTAATATTATTAACTATTACAATTTCTCCGGAGATTAAAAAAAAAAAGACTAACCAAGATTTATTCGATGAAAGTATTATTTGATCAATTATGATTCACGGAATATTCTTGTATTATATTAATTGAAAATTTTGAAGAAAAGAATATAGCATAATTTTATTTATGTTCAGTTCATTAAATATTTTTCAATGCTTTTTAGTTATTGACTATATATATCAAACAAAAGTAAACTTTAAAAAAAAAAAAGAAAAGAAAATTATATTCCCTCCTTTATATTGGGTATAACTGAAATTATTAAGAGATTTAAAAAAAAATCATTACCTAACAAATTTAAGTTGATAAATTTCTTATAAATATAAATAATTAACATTGATCGTAATGACTTAAAATTCTAATTATAAAGAATCAAATTTACAATTTTGCTATTAATGTTTATTGTTTATTAGCCTATCTAAACCACTTCAAAAACTGTAATCATTTAGCAATTAAATTAAAAAATCGAAGAATACCTCAAAGAGAATAATTATATATGTACATGTGATTCATTTGTTGAAATGCATGGTATTAAAATTTCTATTGCAATATGTTATTACCTATGTTTATTGCTATTACCTAAGAGCTACCCATTTTCTACAAGGATAACTAGCTAGAAGCAATTTACTATGATTTCTTCACAAAACTATTGCTTAATGAAATGTATTTGTTTTCGTTAGGTATATGTAGGAATTGACTAGACCTTTTGCTTGTTCAAAGGGAGAGAACATTGGGCCAAAATTATTCACAAAATTATGAATTATTCACTTTGCTTAATACATGCGCCTTATCATTGGACCAAAAATCTTTATAAATCTTTGTTTCTAAGAACATACTTGTCAAGAAAAATCATTTTCTTAGACGGTGATGAATTTTTTTTTTCCTTTATATTCGAAATTGTTAAGAGTCTCAATTTTAATCGTTGGAAAGATAACATATATATTACATGTCATATGTCTATCCAAATGTAGATAAAGAAGCCAAAATATAAAATTTCCATATATATTCAGTTTAACAGATGCCAGCTGACAAAGTTAATTTTTCACTTGACGGACTTTTTAAGTTCATTTCTGATTTGCCATTATATACGAACTAATAGAAATATTTTAAACCCATATTAAAAATGGAGTATCCAAGCCATGCACTAGGGATTTCTTAGGAGAAAATAGTTTTATGTCTATGTAATTTGAACATAGTCTATGTAATAATGACCCTATTGACTCGATAATATAAAGTTAATTTTTGAAAAACTGTTGACATGACATTACCACGATCACAAGTTTTGATTAATTAAAAAAAGGATTATTTTCTGAAATAATATCATAAATTGTCATATTTTCTTACTCTAATGCGTGGTAGTAGGTCCTTCTTTGTGTTTATTATTGTCATTGCCTAACAATTTCTCATTTATTGATCAGGAATAACTCCAAGTGATTTACCAAATTTTATATTTAATTAAAGCATTACCCAATTAATTTGATTAGGTGAATCTTGAATTACTTGATTAATTGCCTAACCAAGATTTATTAATAATCGCCTAACTATTACCGAACAACTTAATAATAGCCTATAACTTATTCCTATTTTCTACCAAACATATGCTATGGTGAAAATTAGAAGGAGAAAAGTGTTTTTGCATGTTAGGCTTTTTCCAAACCCAAGTCCTAACTTTTCCGTTTTTTATCATCCCTACCTTTAGATACGGCTAGTCATTTTTTTAAGTTATAATCGCAATTAAATATTATATTTATATAATTAATTATTTTATTATAATTAATTAAAATATAATTAAATAATTAAATTAATACACAATAAAATTTAAACTTAAAATTTTACGATTTTAAAACTTTCTTCTTGCTATTAAATTTAAATTAAAGTCTCATTAATTATAGATAATATTGGTAAAGATAGAAAAAACCAACTAGTTCATCATTTAGCAATTTCAGTTCCTTTGGGCCTCGAGCATCAACTCAAATACAAGCAAAATCAAGATTATATGGAACAATTATATATACCTTTGGTATTTCATGTATTTTTTTTATCCCTTGAATAATCTCAGACAATGTTTACTGTTTAATGTTGTCGATTTTTATCATAAGTGTTTGTTTATATATTAATTAACTTTTAATATTTAAAATTATCAAATTTTAAATATTAATTATTAAAATTAAAGTTTTAATATTTTATTAACACATCATTATTATTGATGTTAATCACTTAATTCTTTATAATAAAAGATGCAAAATTAATATTTGTTCAAAAAAAAAAAAAGCAAAATTCCCTGATGTTAACATTATGAAAGTAACCCCACACTTGGTCAATGTGGAGGAACCTTCTATAGTAGAGGGGACCGCCGGACTTAGAATACGATTGAGAACCCACTGCCACAATCAAGAAGCATATTTTGTCACGATTAATTGTCAAAAGAAAAAGAAACTCCTTTAATGGGATGCATTAAAATATCATCCTCGGAAGATATGTATAATATAAATATCATCTCGCTAGTGTTTAAACTGGACTCCCATTCAAACTTACTTCGATCCAGAGCAATAGGCGAAATAAGATTCATGAATCCAGCTAGACGTCACTCATTTACATTGGTCAAATGGGAACAACAAGTGGATCAAAAAAGAAAAAGAAAAAAAGACTTGCAAGTTGAACGGGAATGGTGTTAATTAAATTAATTAATTTTGTGGTAACGCAAGAGAGAGCAATTAAGCATAAAGCAATGTAGCTAGAAGACGAATGGAAGGCCAGTCTCGTAAGCAGAGTCAACATCAGTGTCCCAAACGTGATGGACTAGTCTCGCTTTTCCAGGGCAAAGAAAGCAAAACCTCCAAATGAGTAGGTTATACTTTTGCCAATCCATTAGCATGATAGGATATCACTATCATACATGAAAAGCAACAACTCGTCTTCAATTTCATCACGTCTTATCATTATATTATGGTTCATTTTTTATTAATTTTTTTATAATATTAGCTCCTATTGATGTAAAGCAGAACATAGAATTCAATTATATGATCTAATAATGTTCTTCCAAAAATTTTCTTCGTTGTGCGCCACATTAAGTGGCGAAGGAGTATCAGGTAACAATGGTAAAGCCACCATCCCACATTGGCAATGTAGGAAAAAACAATAAATCAGCATTACTGGCTTCCTTTATTCAATCATTCCTCATATCAAAAAAGGGCGCCACAAATAATGATAACAATATTTTAATTTGCCTAGATAATGTGGGTTGGGGTGTGTAAACAGCTGCGCATCTAATCAACAAATAGTGATCATAGAAGATCATCTTTAGAACCTAATTAATAAAAGAAAATATAGTTGCATAATCACTAAATTCGTTTGATGAATTATTTTGTAATAAAACTTGGTAAGGCTATATAGGACAGCTCGATTCTAAATTTCCTCTTAAAACATAATTATAAGGTCTGTTCCCAGAATCGTAATCCAAAGAATTTTTCTCAAAATGCATTGAATATATAGCTTTATATCCAAACCAGCAGAAGATAAAAATGATTGGATTTAAACGTATACAATCGTTTGTGCTGAAGCACAAGCTTTTGTCAAACAACTGGCTGATAAAATTTCAACTATATAACTCATCTATAATCTATAATTTATATCGATATATAAAAGTAATCCCTTCAAAATTAAGTTGTTCAATTTGTTGCTAAATGACATTTTTACTATTCATTCAAATCATGAAATATTACCATATCAACCCTACAACCTTTGACATGTGTCTTTTTTCAACTGAAATCATTTGCCTTTTACAACCTGCTGCGACCACCTAACTCGCCACCATCACCGACCACCCAACTCACACCACCACTTTTACATACCTAAACCTATCACCGATCACAACCCAGATCTTGCCAAAAATCCATCATACTACCATAACTAAAAACTAAAATACCACAAAAAATTCTACTCACATTTTTTTTTTTTTTATAAAACCTAACAACAAAGCCACATTAAACAATAATCAATAACCATAATCCAAAATCAAAATGGAGTTTTGAAACCCCCTATAACAAATCCACATTAAACAACAATAAATCCATATTTATCCAAAAAAAAATACTGAAATTACAAAATACTAAAAAAAGTATAATATGAATAATATGAAAAAAAAATCCACAAACACATACTCAATCCATAACTAAAATCAAATTCTAAAACATGCACCTAAGAATCTATAAGAAAAGTTATGCATTTAAAATTATGAATGTCATAACATATAGATCTGTAGACCTACAATTAGACATGAATTAAAGGAGTCATCACCAATTTTTTTTTATTAGGTGTGATTAGCCACCTGAAACATATTCTAGTATGCGAAAACAAATGTTAGATTTGGGAGTCGGTTACACATGAAAAAGGTTATAGTACCCTTACAACGCCCATCCAAATGATAGTACCAATTTGATTTCAAATTATCCAAGCCTTTGATCATTTTTATGATTTATCAAATAATTTAATATTGAAAATTAATCTTAAAATTATCCTAATAATTTGATAGCAATTTAATATAATTTTCTCACCTTATGAGTATTCACAGAGACTAGTGTCCCATCCCGAAGAGGCTCTATTGTCAAATTTATTAATTTATTTTATTACAAAAAAATTAATAAAATATCTCAATTGTTTGGTATGACTTACTTTGAAGTAATCATCCAAAAGTTTAGAGGATAAAAATTATTATTTTTATTTAAAAATACTTTTTTATTAAAAGATTTTTTTATTAAAAAGATTTTTTATTATTTTAAAAACTTTATTTACAAAGATTTTTTTTAGAATTTTTTTTTTTACTTTTAGAAACAAAATGGCAGTAATAACATTTTTTTAAAATTAAAGCCAAGAAAATAATATATAAAAAATAAAATGGGTTAAAAATAAAATAAAATAAAATGAAAAAAGAAAAACCTACGATCGGATCAAGTCAGAACGCAAGTTGACGCATGGGTCGTTGGGTCAACACAGGGAACCTAAGTTGTCAAAAATGCTACCGTTTTGGCCCAATATAAAAGGCAATTCCCAGCCTTTCTCCTTAGAAAGTAAGTCCTCTCTCTCTCTCTAAACCTTAAACACTCTCCCTTCTCTCTAAAATCCAATCAAGATCCCGTCGAAAACTGGAGATTCTTGCCGGTTTCTGGAAAATTCCATCGAAAAGTTCATATTTCGTCAAAAAATTCATCAAAAAATTTATACTGCACCAAAAATTCATCGAAAAATTCATCCAAAACCTAGAAAAACCCCCGAAAACCCAAAAATTTCCAATTTTTCTAGATTCTTTCAAAAATTTCCTAAAAACCTAACCTTAATCCCAAAAACCTGAATTTAAACCTGTAAACCTCACACCAAATTTAAACAATCAAAATCCAAAATTTTAGAACCCAAAAATCTCAGAAATCAAAACCTAACACCCAAAATCTTTCCAAAACCTTCTTTCCCTTCCAATGATCGTGTCCTGAATTCTTTAAAAGCTATTCACTTTATAGTCATCTCTAGGACAAATTTCAAGAAACGGATAAAATCAATTCAAGCTTGAATCTTGGAATTTGATTCTGCCAAAGCCTTAGTTTAAGGTTCTGATTTAGTCCTAATTGAATTTGGTCAGTTATTTAGGCTTGATTCATCATTGACTATGAGATTTTGACTTGCCTGATTCAGGTTCCAATTCCATAATTCATGCCAAAAATCAAAAAAAAAAAGAAAGAAAAAAATGAAAATGAAAAATGAAAAATAGAAATGATGATAATGATGATGATGATGATGATAATAATAATAATAATAATGTAATACTATACAATATGATAATAATAAAAATAATGAAATACAATCCAATTGTCCCCGGACATGGTCCGATCAACCCCAAACATAAATTGGTGTCTACAGCTGCCTCTCTTTGCACGTTCCTATCAGGCAGGGATGGTGCAAGACCTAGACACCCATTCTGTTCCAACTCAAGAGTCAAATTAGTGAGCGAATGCGGTAAAGATGAAACCACAAGTCAAGAATGAAGTGACTAAGACTGAGTTGAGGTCAAAAATAAATGATTGGGATGAAACTATGAGTTATAAGAAATGATTTGGACTGAGCCAAGATCAAGTAACCGAGATGAAATCACAAGTTAAAAATGAAGCGATTAAGACAGAGTCAAGGTCAAAAATAAATAACCGGGATGAAACCATGAGTCATAAGAAACAATTTGGACTGAGCCAAAATTAAATGATCGAAATGAAACCACAAGTAAAAATAAAGTGACCAAGATTGAGTCGAAGTTAAAAATAAATGATCGGGATGAAATCATGAGTCATAAGAAGCGATCTGGACTAAGCTAAAAGCAAATGACTGAGACAAAATCACAAGTTAAAAATGAAGCGACCATGATCGAGTCAAGATCGAAAATAAATGATCAGGATGAAACCACGAGTCATACTAAATGATCTGAACTGAACCAAAATTAAGTGATTGAGATAAAATCAAAAGTAAAAAATGAAGCGATCGGGACCGAGTCGAGGTTAAAAATAAATGATTAAGATAAAACCCTAAGTCATAAGAAGCGATTTGGACTGAGCTAAGATTAAGTTATCAGGATAAAACCACAAATCAAAAATGAAGTGACTAGGACCGAGTCAAGGTAAAAAATAAATTATCGAGATAAAACCTTGAGTCATAAGAAATAATCTAGACTGAACCAAAATCAAATGATCGAGATGAAACCACTAGTCATAAGAAGTTATATAGACTTAGCTAAGATCAAGTGACCAAGATAAAATCATAAGTAAAAAATGAAGCAACCAGGATCGAGTCGAGATAAAAAATAAGTGATCGAGATGAAACCATGAGTTATAAAAAGTGATCTGAATTGAGCTAAAATTAAATGATTGGGATGAAATCACAAATAAAACAATCAGGACCGAGTCGAGATAAAAAATAAATGATCAAAATAAAATCATGAGTCATAAGAAATGATTTGGACTGAGCCAAGATCAAGTGACCACGACGAAACAACAAGTCAAAAATGAAGTGATTAGGACCAAGTCGAGGTTGAATATAAATGACCAGGATAAAATCACGAGTCATAGGAAGCGATATAGACTAAGCCAAGATTAAGTGATTGGGACAAAATCATAAGTAAAAAATAAAGTGACCAGGACTGAGTTGAGATAAAAAATAAATGATCGAGATGAAATTACGAGTCAAAAAATAGGCAACCAAGATCGAGTCGAGGTCAAAAATAAATGATCGAAATGAAATCACAAGTCATAAAAAATGATATGGATTGAGCCAAGATCGAGTGAGTGATAATAGAGTAATGCAAGTGCATGTCCTATCTAAGATGCAAACATAATATATGCTGATGTCATGAATTTCAATTACGGTGACAAGGTTCTTAAGACTCCACCAGTCTTTCTTATCTTCTTGGTATTAATAGTCTCAGAGCAAATTTTATCATCTGATCTATATCACTCTTCTCATCTGATCACAAGTCATGTAAACTAATCTATCGCTAAATTTATCATTAAGTCATCTTGTTTGTCGCATTGTAAATCAATTTTTCATACTTCTTTTCATTTATTTCATCTTAGATTTCTTTCAAAAGAATGAAAAACTCTTTATGAAAAATGTCATTTATTTGTTTGTTATAATTCAAATAAGTGACAAACATGATACATTTTCTTGGTTCATTCAAGGAATGTTCATTTGGTGAAAGGTAAAAAAAATATATCTTTATTATTGAAAGAATAGAAGGTAGGGTCAAGAACAACTCAAAGGTAAACAAAGGTAAAATACTGTGTTTTACTCAAATAAGATATTAACATCCAAATAATGATTGCTCAAATAATTTTGAACTCAAATTCAGGATCATCATTCGAAACACATTCCATTAATATCTTCAACCTTTGAGCTAATCATCATCCTCATTTTGGGGTCCTTCACATGAAGTTATTTTTTTTCAAATTTTCATCATCACTTAAATTGCCCTTTCAGGTTTTCAATTTAAATATTTCTTTTTCCTTCTTTATCTCATCTTTTTTATTTTTTTTATTATTTTGCTTCTTATTTTTTTATTTTTTTTACTTTTTTTACACATTTTTCTTATTTTTTTCTTTTACTTCTTTGTTGACACTTTGATCAAAGCTTCATATAATCCAATGGCAAACCTGTCCCAATTAATTTTTTATTCTTTAAATCAAATATTCGCATTTGATCATAATAGAGTTTTAAGGAACATAACGTAGGCTAAGGTAAATGGTGCCAAAAAAAAGGGATTAAATAGGCCCAAATTATATTTGAAGGGTAATCAAACTAAAGATCATTTTTTCATATGGAGCACTTTGACATTTTGCCCTATCTATTTATTTATTTTTTTTGTAAAGCACTTTGGCATGAATACATTGGCATTTTGTCCCATCAATTTTTTTTCTTTTTTTTTATGAATATTGACATTTTTCCCCATTGAATTTCTCTTTCATTTATCAAAAAGCTTGAGCACAAAAGGGCTTTATCCTCAAATCTCTCAAACTTTGCCCCCAGTGTGGATGTGTCTTTAGTTAGAGTTTCTCTAAAGAAATTTTTAACAGCTTAAATGGGATAGCAAGGGATAATTTTATTTTATTTTATATTTTTTTAAAAGATAGAAAAAAGAAGGCCATTTCTCATTTTGAACATGAATACTCTTAATGGAGAATCTTTATTGACTAAGAGCAGATTTGTGAATGAGTAAAGATCAATATTGCATCACTTTTGAAATCTTTTCTCAGATTTATCTTTTTATTCAGCCATTTTAACAATCTCAAATTTATTAATCAAAACATCATGAATGGTGTTTTCAAAGTCAAATTTTGAATTATCATCACTACTGTCTAAGCATTCATTATTCAAAATAAAAAAAATGAATAGCAAAAAAAGTATGATATGGTAAAAGTAAATGATAGATATTCACACAAAAAAGAATGTCATGAAAATGCATCAAGCATTAAAATAATAAAAAATAAGATGATACCTAAGTACATTCTCAAAAGATCTACATTCTCAAAAGATCTAAGATGATAAGCAGTTCCCATTAACCTCTTAAAATTATGTTCTCAGATGATTGGATGATGGGTTATTGTTGATATTAGATGCCATGTTTCCACTTGTATTAAAATTTATTAGCCTTCTTTTAATCAGATTTTACACCATACATTTCAAAAAGATGTAATTTTCAGTGGAATGTTTGCCACCTTAAAATGATAGTCACAGTAAGTAATGGAGTCATACCATTTGAGATAAGGAGGTTCAAGTTATTTTGCAAGAATTAGGACAATCAAGTAGTTCTTGTAAAGCTCTTGGTATAATTTGATATAGCTCATAGGTATAGGGTCAAATGTAAGCTTTTCCTTATTTTGTGATTCTTGTGCACCACTTATTAGAGTTATGGGATGAATAGAGTGCCTAAAAAGAGATGGATAATAGGATTATGGAGTTTACTGGTAAAGTACAGTAGAAACATGATTTACAAAAGAATGATATGTGGGATAGATTGGCTGAGGGTAGTTTCTAAATTGCTACTTGTCAAAACTCATAGCTTGAGTCTCACTTTCCTTTTTCTTGGGCATCTTTTTAGTGGAAGACTTTTTTTCTTCTAATTATCATTCTTGATTGCATTTTCAATGATTTCTCCTGAAATCACCATATTAACAAAATTTTTAATCGCATTTCCTATCATCTTCTCATAGTCGGGTAACTTTAGAGTGTTTACAAATAGCAATGTTATTTTTTTTCTATTAAGGGAGGCTGGACCTAAACGACAACATTCATCACTTTTGAGCATATTTTTTGAAAGACTCATATGTTTTTTTCTTCATACCTTGTAACGAAAGGCGATCATGAGCCATGTCTATGATGTGGCATGATATTGATTGATGAAATATTGAATCAAATCCTTTTATGACTTAATACAAGTCTTATACAACTAGACATACCATCTTATAGCAGATTCAGTTAAACTATCCTAAAATACATGCATTAGTAATTTTTATTGCTGCCATATGCTATCATTTTACAATAGTACATTATGATATGCGTAATAGAGAACTTGGTACTGTCATACTTATCAAATTTTGGTACCTTGAATTTTGGAGAAACACAACACTTGAAACTAAACAAAAGTTGGCAGTATCTATGGATCTATAAAAATCAATGCCTTCTATAGCCCGTAATCTTTCTTCAATCATGTTCATAGCTTGATCAATCTTAGAGTCTTTTAAGGGTACAACCATCTATAACTTTTCTCTCTCTAGTTTCATCCATTTTGAAAATTTGGATTAGCTTATCTGCCTTTTTAGTAAAGATAAGATTTGTATAGTTTTGAACATTTCTTTGATTGAAATTTGAGAATGTGGTCTATTGTTGATGAGAGCTTGGAGTGACTTGACTCTGATGTGGAATGAAACCTGGAGGATATAATGGCTCAGTATCTTCATATGAGATATCTTTTTCTGTTGCCTTTCCTCTATTTCTTTTTTCAAAGCTTCCATAATTTTGCTCAATTTTCCTTCAAGTATCTCTTAAGTTTTTTTATTTTTTCAAGCCAATCTACATTTTCTTGCTCTATTTTTCTAGCTTTAACAGGAGTGTAGTACTGGTATTAAGCTATCCTTGAACCTTGATTTTCCATAATTATAGTGCAAAATTAGGATGATATTTATGAATCTATTAGATTATGTATGAGAATGAATGCAATGATGCATGAATGCATGTATACAAAAAAAAAGTTAGTAAGTATAATATGTAATCTGCATGTATTTTTATGAATATGCATAAGAAAAAAAGAAATAAAAAGAAGATAAGAAATCGATTAGTCACCTAAAAAAAAAAGAATAAACACTATAAGTAAAATAACAACATGACTATAATTTGGATTAACTATAAAAGGTGGAAGAACATGGCTCTATTTATGGTTAGGCTTTTAAAGTTAATTATATGTGGTTTGGATTGCTTCTAAAAGGTTCACAAATTGTTTCTTACATCATAGTCTATCACAGACTAGTAAGGCATCCCAATCCTCACCCATTATAGGCTATAAGCGAAAAGGGTCCAATTTGAGTGAGAGTGTTTTGTAAGCCCATGCGGAGACTTGAAATCTCATGAGAATATAAGTACTTCACTCCCTCCTAAAAGTAGAGCTCGGGTGGAAGGCTTATGTTATGCATATGCAAATGAATAATAGATATATACAATAAGTAGATAGTTAAGCAAATATAAGTAATGAATAAAAAGACAGACAAATGAACAATTAGGCAAGTATACACAATGAAAGGAAAATAAATAATAAAGAAAATATAAGCAATGAAAGGAATAAAATAACTTCAAATTTATTAAGCGAGGCCTAGATAATAAGAAATTATTTACTTGCTTGACTCTCAATGTCCCGAGCAGAGTTGCCAAACTGTCATAATATATAGATCTGTAGACTTATCGCTAGACATTGATTAGAGGAGTCGTCACCAATCTTTTTTGGTTAGGTGTGATTGGCCACCTAAAACATATTCTGATCTATGAAAACAGATGTTAAGTTCGGGAGTCGATTATGCATGAAAAAAGTTATGGTACCCCTACAACACCCATCTAAAGGATGGTACTAGTTTGATTTCAAATTATCCAAGCCTTGATCATTTTTATGATTTTCAAATAATTTAATATTAAAAATTAATCTCAAAATTATCTCAATAGTTTGGTAGCAATTTAAAATAATTTTTTCACCTCAAGAGTATTCATAGAGACTAGTGTCCATTCCTGAAGAGGCTCCATCATCGGATTTATTGATTTATTTTATTATAAAAAAATTAGTAAAGTCTCCTAATAGTTTGGTGGGACTTACTTTGAAGCAATCTTCCAATAGTTTAAAAGATAAAAATTATTTTTGTTTATTTAAAAGACTTTTTTTATTGAAAAGATTTTTTTATTATTTTGAAAACTTTATTTACAAAGATTTTTTTTTATTTGAAAAGATTTTTTTTAGAATTTTTTTTTACTTTTAGAAACAAAATGGCAGTAATAACCTTTTTTAAAAAATTAAAGCCAAAAAAATAATATAAAAAATAAAATGGGTTAAAAATAAAATAAATTGAAATTAAAAAATTAAAAAAAAATAGAAAAAAAAATCTGCAATTGGGTCGGGTCACAATGCGGGCCGATGTATAGGGTCATCGGGTCAACATGCGGATTTTGGTTTGTCCAAAACGCTACCTTTTGGGCCTCGTATAAAAGGTAATTCCCAGCCTTTCTCTTCAGAAAGCCAGTCCTCTCTTCTCTCTCTAAACTTAAAACAATCTCCCTTCTCTCTAAAATCCAACCAAAACTTGTCGAAAACTGAAGATTCTTGCCCGTTTCTGAAAAATCCCGCGGGAAAGTTCATACTTAATCAAAAAATTCATCCAAAACCCAAAAAAAACCTCGAAAACCTAAAAATTTCTCAGATTTTTCAAATTCTTTCAAAAACTCCCTAGAAACCTAACCATAATCCTAGAAACCTAAATTTAAACTCATAAACCTCACACCAAATTTAAACAATCAAAATCCAAAATTCCAAAACTCAGAAATCTTAGAAACCGAAATCTAACGCCCATAATCTTTCCAAAACCTTCCTTTCCCTCTATTGACCGTATCCTGAATTCTCTAAAAGCTGTTCACTTTATAGTAACCTCTAGGACAAATTTCAAAAAATGAACAAAATCAATCCAAGCTTGAATCCTGAAATTTTATTCTGCCAGAGCCTTAGTTTAGGGTTCTGATTTAGTCCCAATTGAATTAGGTAAATTATTTAGGCTTGATTCATCATTGACTATGAGATTTTAACCTACCTGATTCAGTTTCTAATTCCATAATTCATGCCAAAAATCAAAAAAGGAAAGAAGGATAAAATGAAAAATAGAAATAATGATGATGATAATAATAATAATAATAATAATAATAATAATAATAATAATAATAATAATAATAATAATAATAATAATGTAATACTATACAATATGATAATAACAAAAATAATGAAATACGATCCAATTGTCCCAAGACATGGTTAGATCGACCTTGGACATAGTCTAATTGACCCTGAACACAAATGGGTGTCTACAATGAAAAGTACATTAAAATTTTCAAAAGCTTCGAAAATTCCTTTTAAATTCCTAAATAATTTTTTTAAAAATCATAACCAATATATGATGTAACAAAAAGACATACAAAAAAATTCAAAAATCCAAAAGGATTATTTTAAGAAAATATCTCTTGATCTTAAATATTTTTCTTAAAATTTATTTTAGATCTCATCCAAAGTAAAATAATTTGAGAGTACATAAAGGGTATTTTAATTGAAGAAAAAAATTTGGAAAAAAAAAAAAGACGAAGACAATATGAAAAAGATCTTTAATGAGATAAAATAGAGGATGATAGAGTGAAAAAAAAAAGAAAAAAAAAGATGACTATAAGCGGCTGTTGAAAGAAAAAAAAAGGGAGAAAAAAAGAAAGTTGGAGTTCTAACTTCTAAGTTAAGGTTTGAAAAGATGTGGTGTGAAAAAAAATGAAAGAAGGAATCAGGATGGATCGTTTGAGGATGAGCCCTATATGTTTGGCCAATTTATTATTATTGATAATGCTATTTTTTTAAGAAGTAATTTTTAAATAAAGAATGTTTAAAAAGTTTCAACAAAAATTCTAAGTATAAGGATTAGTTTTCAAAGAATCTTGATAAAAAAATGAAAATATACAAATAAAATATAAGGAATTTCTTAAAAATAAAAGTGAAACTATGATATAATTAAATAATAAATGATTAAATTTTTGTTAAATTACAAAAGATGAAAAAAAATGATATTATTGCAATTACTGCAACAATATTTAAGGTTTACTTGAATGGGTAGTGAGATTAATTTTGGTGATATTGAAAATTGTGATGGAGGTGAAATTGGTTACTATTAAAGTAAAATTAAAATTAATGGGGAGATATGTGTTTAAATATAAAAACATTAATGATGGTGAGGTTAAATATAATGAAAAAAAATGACCTTTAAGGGTATTAAATTAAAAATTATATATAATAAAAAAATAAATGATTTAACATTTATAAAATTTATTTATTATATAAAATTTATTAAAAAATAACATATTTTATTTAAATTATTTATTAATATATTATATAATAAAATTATTTATTATATTAAATTAATAAAATTATTTCACAATAATCAAAATGAAAAAAATAAATTTGAAAGGCATTTTGAAATATAATGATATAATTAAGAGGACAAAAATGAAAAGGAAAAATAAAAACATTGGCCGGTCACGGACTGGACTAAAAGTGACCACTTGATGACTAGCGTTTATTCAACTGCATTGGAACACCATTTGGATGCAAAATTCGTAGTTGACACAATTTTTTAGAGTAATTGCACTGTTATTGATGGTGCTTTGAAATCCAAACTCACCCTTAGTGGCTATACAAAATAATAATCTCCAAAATTTTTGTTAAAATTTATGATTTATACATAATAATATCTCCAAAATATTTATTTTTTTGACACATGATGAGTATTTAATAATTAAATAATATTTACAATGCATATAAATTATATTTGCAAATGAATTTATATTATGTATTATAAATAATTAATTATTATATATTTAATTTTAACAATTAACAAACTATATTTATATTTTATATTAATATATAATATATATTAAAACATACAAAATAAAATTTATTTGAGTAAATTATTAAAATATTATTTAAATTAAATAAAAAAATCCCCTACAAAGCGGGATTATCATTCTTGTTATATATAAAAGTAACCTACAATAAAAACAACAATTTTATCCCTTTAATTTTTACTAATCACTTAACATGTGTTTAAAATGATAATAATGTCTTCTTATGTAAATGATAAAAATATCTCTCTTTTAAATGATAAATTTTTTAATGCCTTTCTTTTTTTTTAAATAACAAAAATATCCCTCTTATAAATATCAAATCATTATAATACCCCTCTTTTAAATAACAAATAATTATAATATACTTATATCTTAATTACAAAAATGCTCGTCATTATATTGGACAAAAATTACTATATCCCTCTTAATATAATTAAGAAAATGTTATTATTATCAAGATTGATCAAAATTACTATAATATCTTTCTTATCATAATTAAAAAAATAATCTCTTATCAAAATTTATCAAAATAATTATAATACTTTCACCATAATTACGAAAATATCTTTATAATTACTTTATAGGCGATTGATATGTACCATTTTATTTAAAAATCTATAATTATATAATGAAGGTGAACCTTATTGGAAATAACAATTATGCCATTCCAATTATTTGCTTATGACTTGATACATGTACAAATTTATTGCAATGTTCCTCTTTTCATAATCAATCAAAATTACAATAATGTCTTCTTATCATAATGATTAGAATGTCTCTATTATCATAATTATAAAAATACTCTTTTATCGTGATTGGTTAAAATTATTATAATGACACTCATACCATAATTATAGAAATGTCTTTTTTACCATAATTAGCCAAAATTATTTTGGTACTCTTATTAAATTATGAATCTATAACTATAATTAAAAGTAAACCTCACCAAAATCACATTAATACCCTTTTGATTATTTCTTAATTCATTAACATGTGACATTTTTTATATCATTTTTACCAAAATTACAAAAATGCATGTTATGTCTATTTAATTACATTATTTAAATTACTAGAATACCCTTCTTTTCATAAATAACCAAAATTATTATACTACCACTACAATCATAATTACGAAAATATCCCTCTTACATAAATGATCAAAATTACTATAATATTTCTTTTATCATAATTATGAAAATACCCTTAATACTATAATGGATCAAAATTACTATAATACCCTTTGATCATTATTACAAAAATACCATTTTCAATTGTTTCATAATTAAATATTAAATTTTAACATCTATATAATAATAATTATAATTAAAAGAAACCCTACCGAAATTATATTAATACCCTTTTGATTGTTTCATAATTCGTTGACACGTGACATTTTATGTCATTTCTCACCAAAATTACAACAATACCCTTCTATCCATTTAATTACATCATATAAATTACTATAATACCCTTATTCTCATAAATAGCCAAAATTATTATATTGCCACCCTTGTTATAATTACAAAAATACATATTTTATTATAATTGATCAAAATTACTATAATGCTCCTCCTATCATAATTACAAAAATTCCTTTAATATTATAATTGATCAAAATTACTATAATACACTCTTACTATAATTACAAAAATGTGCTTTTAATTGCTTCATAATTATATATTAAATTTTAACATCTATATAATAATATGAAAGTAAATATCTTGGAAATAACCATAATGTCTTTCTAATTACTTGACAATTGAATACATGTCTTAATTAACTGTAATGTCCCTCCTTCTATAATCAACTAAAATTGTTATAATAACCCTCCTATCATAATTATTGAAATACACCTCCTACCTTAATTGGTTAAAGTTACTATAATGCTTCTCTAGCCATAATTACAAAAATATTCTCCTACTATTATTGGTCAAAATTACTATAATGCTTCTCTTACTATAGTAAAATTATGAATTTTTTTTTTTTACAAAATTAAGTTGAATGGGTGATAATATTAATGGCTTTTGATTTTATGAGTAAATGGGTTTGAATTTGATAATTGATTAATATTGATAATTGGTAAATATTGTATTTGATAATTGATCAATATTTGTAACAGGTAAATATTATATTGAAAAGTTGGAATGTCATGTATGTATATTAGGTTTGGATTTAATCTATACTATTTTTTTAAAGTAATCTTCCTTATTTAAAATATAAACTAATTCCTGTCCGATTATAATTGAGTGACATAATTAGAGAATAATTTTTTTTCAAAAGATTATATTTTTAAAAATAAAAATAAAAAACCAAAAAATACTAAAAAATATTTAATTTTTTTTATTTATTATTAAATTAAAAATTAAAAAACTTACAACCCCGGCACAACTGGGTAACTTTTCCAGTGATAGAAATAAAAGCACATCCACTAAGTAAAGAAGTGAAGCAAGTAATTTGACTTTTGCTTAATTAGAAAGGGAAATTCATACTTAAATGTCACAACCATTAACATCATATATAGTTCCACCAACATCATCTATTAATTATCTGTGCACTCTAGCTTTATTTTGTAAAGTACGTAGTAATAATTACGTGCATACAAATCCTTCAATAATTAATTTGAATGTCCCCTTTAATATGGATGTTGATTGCAATACGGAAAATCCATTTATTTGATGGCTTGGTTGAAATTCATTACTGTGCAAAACCAAACTTTTAATTTGTAACTATATTTAGAAAAAAATCTTAAGAAAAGAAAAAAATTATCCTATAAAGAGAACATTGTTTACAATAGCAAAATATATGCTTTACTATCGTTTTAAAAACACACCAAGGACGATTTAAAAAATAGTAAAAATTATAGCTTATTTGCAGAACCGCCAATTAATAAACGATGCAGAGAAAAGGATTTGCAGAAAACCAAACAAATAACTAATAGCAAAGGACAGATCATTTCATTCTTTTTCAATGATCGGTGTCGTGATGATTTTATATCTGCTTGACGAACTTGGAACCAAATAAAAAATAACGGAGTCGTCATAAATTTTTGTTTAGTTAAGTGTGATTGGTTATCTACTAAAATATATTTTTTAAAAAAATTTTAAAATTAATTAAAATTTATTAAAAAGATAATTTTACGGTCTGTGAAATAGTCTGGGTTCGAGAATCGATTACGCGTGAGAAAGGATTAGCATCCCCACAACGCCCGTTAAAAACGGTACCAATTAACTACATATTATCCTTCGATTTTGATAAAAACAGTCTTATTTTCGGTATTTGAAAATTATATTTTTTGATTTTTGATTTATTATTTTTATATTCAAATATTATTTGAGAAAAATAAATTACAACATTTTTATTACAATAATTCTTAAAATGTTTCAGTACGTTGGTAACATTAAAAGAACTATTTCTCACCTAGAAATTTCTTAGGCATTACTTTTCGGAATACCTTAGAATCTCATTTTTTGAGGTCCGAATTTATTTTCGTAAAAAAAATTATGTCATGTATGCAATGCAAATAATAACATGTTGATGCATACATTTTATTTTTTTCAAAAATTTTATTAATTGTTTTATTTTTAATTGAAATTTTGAAGAAAAAGAATTTATTTATATTGAAGATTTTCTATAAATATTCCAATACGCTGGTAATATTTTACAAAAAATTTTTTACCTAGAGATTTCTTAAAGCATCTCTACTCGAAATACTTTTAGAATCTCATCATTGGATAAAATTTTTTTCTTCCTATTTTTATTACATATATTTTTAATTTATTAACCAATTTTTATTTATTATTTAA